>JBBDHG010000011.1:762500-865000 GCA_037951165.1 Lophius americanus | reverse complement strand
GAAAGCCTGACAAGGAGCGTGCTGACCCACAATCGTGACTTCAGTCCAGTCCAGACGCATCAGTGTTACGCCACACAGCGGCGCGTGCGAGGGCGGGCTCTAGTGGAGCGGAAACCGGGACCAAAGCAGAGCCTCGAGACAAAAGCATCTACTCAAAACAAAACAAAACAAAAACCTGCGGTAGCAAATGTATATTTTTTCTCTCTAACCTGAAAGCCTTTCGTTATTTTAGGCAGTTTAATCCAGAATATTTTAAATGTTTTCGATGTGGTTTTCGGATCATACATGTATTTCTGACGGCCTCCTATCAAAAAGCTCCGTCGATGTCGGTACTGTTTTTGCAACATTCCGATGATCTGCGGGCGGTTATGGGATGGATCCAGCGGCGGTGATGATCAATGCAGGGGATTATAAATACACGCAGGAGCGTTTACATGCGTGGATGTAAACTGGAACATGCTGTGATCAACTATAAAGTCACAATACAGACTTAGATCAACCCACATGAGTGAGAACATGAACCATAATTAATCAGTCGATCTTATAATTACACTCGTGTGATCTGATAAATATGATGTTATGAATGTGTGTGGATACAGAATACACAAACCCCCCCCCCCCCCCCCCCCCCTATTATAACTCTCACAGCCCCTGTCTCTCTGCTCGGAGTGGAGCCCGGTGGGCCGCACTTCATAATCATCACAGATAAGGCTTTTGATTAGCATATTCATGAGAGAGCCATGAACGTACCGCTCCTCTCCCTCAACCGCTGGGGTTTTTTTTTTAGGGCCATCTCTCTGCTATTTTGTTTCTCCGCTGGTGACGAGTCACTGCGGGGGCTTCATCCCTTCAGCTGCTCAGTGTAGCGTTCACCCCTCCACATGGAAAACCATTAATTCCAGCGTGACGCGGGGATGGCGTGTAACACAGAGGCCCAAACGGGCTACAACCCCCCCCCCTTTTCCTTTTTTTTTTTGTACTCTCTTTTCATACACTTGTACCAAAAACTGCTGTTTCTAGATTTTTTCTTCTTTTCTGATGATGTCACAACTATCATCTCATGTAAATTTCAACATTCAGCTATTTTCTTTGCAGCTGAACTTTATTAAATATGTTTTTACGGTTTACAGTTTTTGTACCTTATAGGTTGTTGTTTGGCTGGAAGGTTAAAATAAGTCCACATGGTTTTATTGCCTCTATTAGTCTATTTTTAAAATTGTGCAAAACAAACTTAACTAAAAGTCTTTGTTTATCCTGCTGTAGAGACCTGCTGGGAAAAGATAACTATAAAGGCCAAAATCTGTTCTTTGAAGAACGCAAAATAATGCAAAATAGTGTCTGAATTGTTCATGTTGCTGCTTTCATCTCAGCTGGATGACGTGACGTTCTCATAAATCTGACTGCAATGATTGTTTCATGACATTTTAAAGAATTTGAATGTGAGTGTATGTCACTTTTATGCTTATGAGACACTTTTCCTCAAGCCCCGCCCAAGAACGGCTTCGCAATTCAAAGCTAACTGTGTAGCTGGAGTCGTGGAGTCATGGATTAACCAAAACACCAGCAGGGTAAGTATGGAAGTTTGAGTCACAACCTAAGCAGAGAGAAGTCAGGAACAAATTAGGGAACCAAGAACACAACGAGACATTTATGAACGTTAGTTAGCTTAATTTGGTCAGCTACGCTCAAGCAGTCCTGCTGTCCCTGGTGGCGGCGTTGCAGCCAATGACTCTAGAGCGAACACAGTTCGTGTTTATCAAAAGTTGGACGTATGACATTTAAATGCAAGTAACATGAACTCAGACTCTGCAGTCTCCGTGGTGAAGAACCCTTGAACCATAGGAGTGTGAAAGAATGTGAAGGGTTACCCCTCCAGATGAGCGGGCGGCGTCTTGCATGATGAAGGTATGAATGTGAATGGGTGAATTCCTACAGCTGAAGTGACCGCGCAGTGACACCATCGTCTCAAGTCCCAAAGAGAAAGTTTCTTTTTTTACTCCATCAATAGTAAGTTTGTGTTTTTGTATTTATTGTGAGCATCCAGAAGAAGTATATGCGGTAACGGTGTTCATGCATTCTGAATTGCTACGCTAAGTGACATTTGAAAGTCGCTTCTCAGTATTACTCCCAGCAATTTGTGAGATTTTCTAATTAATAGACTGTAATTCTGTTCAGGCGCTCTTCCCATTCCTATCTAAGAGATTTATGACATGTTTAGTCACAGAAACACGAGATAAGATGCTCCAAAGCAAACCCAGACTCTACATCCCAACAATAAGGATTAGATCTGGTTTGTGATGCTCGGACTAGAAAAAATAATAAGACGTGTTTATTTCTTCTTCACTTGTTTTACAACACAAAACTCTTTTAAGTCATTCTTAGTCAAGCTAGTAATGTGTGGTTGGTAGGCCGGGTTTTAAGACACACTACTCAGCCATTACATTATAACCACCGACAGGTGCGGAAGAACTTTGATTATCTCGTAACCACGGTGAGATCCGTCAGGGTCTTGTAACCAGATGTAGACTTTATCAATGTATTACCAAAACCTGTTTTATATACATTTCTAACTTTTCAACTTCACCTGAACAACTGGTGCAGGATCATGGACTGCCATGTGAAGAGGAAGAAGCTGCTCTGCATTAATTGCGCGACCCTGCTCTACAAGAGCTACTTCACTTTCACACATTAAGTAACACCATTAATGCTCGCTCCCCACGTACCAACCGTGCACTTTGTGCTTCAAGAGAGAGGCTTTTAAGAGAAGCTCACAATTAGTCCACTAATGCAAACCTACACACACTCTCACTGCTGATTGTATTTGTAATGAAAACACAGACCTGGCTTTTCAGCCCCTGATGGAAACAGGAGTGAGTCATCTCCCTGGAAATAGTTTTTCCTTGGGTGCAAGAACTACTGCCGTGGAGTCTCGTTTGGCTAAGAAAAACCCATATCGGTGCAAACATCAGGTTAATGGTGAATATCCACTGCTGTTTCTTAAAGAAAGGGTTTAATGGAAAAAGTAGAATCATCTGCCAGCTTGTCGGGTTGTGTTAATGTATTCCAGCTCTTCAGGATACTAATTGGCGGGACAATTCATTCATGGAGTGGCTTAAGGTAATGGATTTGACTCTCTTCGGTTAAGGAGAAGGGTAACATGATTTTTCACAGATTAGAGGAGGATGGTAGAAAAGAAGCCTACCAAAGTCCACTAGTTTGATCCCCCCGTGGGTCGTCACCAGGATGTTGTTGCCTTTGACGTCCCGGTGGATGGTGTTGTTGACGTGTAGGTGCTGGAGGCCCTGTGAAGAGAAATTGTTTTCAAACTAGACCTACGCCGTCATCCTCAAAAGCAAGGGTATACCCCTGAAAAGTCCCCCAATCCAATGCATTGTACCGCAATGGCCCTGATTAAATTCCTAAAATTCAATGTGAAGTAATATCTGAAAAAAAGTTTTTGTTAAAAAAAAGTTTCCCCTAGTGAACAAAATATGAGCTGCTGGAGAAAAATCTGATACAAACAAAATTGTTAGCCATAATTTGGTTAACAAATGATCAACCCCCAATCCAATTTGGTTAACAAATTATGGCCTGAAGACTTTTGGAGAGTGTCAGAAATATACAACCAACTTTTCCCAAAATCACTCCAGTTCTTCCTCACACTAAGGTCTATGTGGATTAAAAAGTTTGAAAATGATCTGATGATGTCTGTAAAAAAGTGTCTTTTACAAAAAAAGATCCCCCTACTGAGTAAACGATGAACTACTAGAGTAAAATATGACATATTCCAGATGGAGTCACTTCATTTGCACCAAATTTGGACTAAATTGGACTAACGGTTAAGAATTTTTGTCTGCAAACTCTTTGAGATAAGGTTTCCCTTAGAATCGAAAATACAAAACATACTTTTCCCCAAATCAACCTTGGGGAACTTGGTGTACTTGGTGTACTAATTAAAACTAGAATTTTAATTTGATCAAGGAAATAGTTCTTGAGTAATCGTATTTACACGAAGGATTAACAGATGTGGACACGGCGGGAGCGGCAAAGAGGATTCCCTAACATCCGTGACTTTTCAGGGATATAATTATCCCATTCAAAGCCATTTTCCCTGATGTCCTATATTCAATGGGGGGGGGGGGGGGGGGTGATTGAACTCTCCCCTCCTGACTCACCATGAGAGCCTCATGCAGGATGTAGGCTATGATGGCTTCATCCATCCTGTCTCCTCTCTTCAGCAGCCCTTTAGCCAGATCCGTCACTGAGCCGCCGTTGCAGAGCTGCAGATAATAATAATAACGACATGAGTCAGCAGTTATATCCAAACTATACAATATGCGGAAATCTGGGACATCTGAGAGGAACAAAATGGGAAACAGCAGAGGATAAAAAAAATTTTTGATTGCAAGATTTCACACCGAGAAAATAGATGGTGAAAGTAATTCAGTCAATCATTAGCGGCTTATCTTTCTGAGGCAGCTTAGTCAGGGGTACAAATCGTTTCCTCGGGGACGAATGTATACATTTTCTATGCAGGGTTTAATCTCTGCTTTGATGACGAAGCATGGTGACTGTGAAAAGTACATCCTTCTGTTGCACCATTTATAGCAAAAACTTTCTCTTAATGGAAGCAGAAAGTAATGAGAAACAATGGAAAACATTTGTGTTTATTGTATGTCTTCATTTTATATCTTTAACACTCTAAATGAAGCCTAAAATGACGGGGAAAAAAGTAGCAAAAAAATCTGACTTTTATTGCATATTTTCATGATATTTTCATGGAAAATAGTCAATTTTTGATTAGATTAGCACAACGTTTTGGTAAAGCATGTTTGTAGAATACAATTTCACCCTTATGAGACTTTTTTTGGTTCCTTCAAGTTAAACCCTACTTAATGAATATGGTCTATAGCCATTGTTAACATGTCCTCCTCTTTGGACCCATGGGCCTGTGGTGTCCCTCAGGGCTCCTTCCTTCTCCCCTTACTATTTAACACTAGCTTGCTGCCACTGGGTAACATTATGGGCAGGTTCAGTCACATCTTTCTATCAGAAATACAGATTTCAAATGTGCTCAACCAAACATTAAAGGGTTAAAATGAAGAAAGGATTGGGAGAAAATGGGCGCTTCCCTTCTGGAGCACCGCTTCCAGTCGATTTGGACTCTCCCGTCAATACCAATCCACAGAAAATTACAGAAAATTACCTGCTTGGTTACCTTGGCAACTGTGATAACCCTTAATTCCGGCTTTCTTTGGGAGATGTTAGAGCTGTAGGAAAAATAAAAGCTCTAAGATGTCGATTGCAAGGCTTAAGGGGGAGGGTGGGCCGAGAGGGGGAGGATGTGGAGGGGTAAAAGGTTTTTTTTTTTTTGCACAGACCCTGTCACTCAGTGTGGTAAAATATATCATTTAGCAAGGCATCAAACACCCAAACACTTCATTCAGTGGTTTGCTGTGATTGTGAATATTTTTGCATTTTTGGTGCAAACCGCATGAATAAACATTTTGCGTCAGACAGAAGATTTCCATTAAGTGTCATTTTCTGCATAATTACACTAATCTCCCGGGCTTGAAAACTGAAAGACTAATCAAGCAACAAGACAGGCAGGGCTGTGAGCTTATCTAAGTGTAAGAATCCGTTTCCTGCAGCCATCAAGCTAAATATGATGTGCAGCACCTACAGAGAGAGAGAGAGAGAGAGAGAGAGAGAGAGAGAGAGAGAGAGAGCGAGCCCACATTTAGACGGAGGGATGCTCCACTCAACACTCCAGTACCGGTTCACCGCTAAATATTTACACACCCCAAATGGTTAGGAAGGCACATATAATTTCAACAGCAAAAACAAAAACGGCAACATAAACGTTCATATTACTCCATGAATGTCTCCGCCTGCAATTTGACAGAAAAGTTCCGACTGCTAGAGGAGCAGCAGCAAAAACTGCAGCCAAACGTCTGAACAAAGCTGCATTTAGTCGTGTCACAGGGATGAACTGCCGCTGTCACGTTGAATAAGAGTGTCTCTTCTCTAGCCGACTACAGGAGACCCTAAAGGAGGTTTCTTCGGACAGAAGTAGCGATACGACAATTTACAATATTACTTCTTTCATTATCACGTGCAATATTACATTTATTAACCATTTTCCATTCATTTCACTCATTCATCATCCTTTAAAACCCTTTATCCTCTTCAGGGTCCCGGCGGCCATTTTTCAGGCTGAATATCGTAACATTCATTGTGACTATTCGCTATAAGACGACGGACCCGTGGACAAAAACACGTAAAGGAACCCTCAGAGTTTTCAGTTTGTCTGTTTTCACTTTCTTTTTCTGACTCTGGACTCGTATCAACGACTCTTTGTGTTCAGTTCAGCATCACATAGTGTTTGTTTTGTTTTTACCTTTCACAATATTGTCTCACTTTCTGCTCGTTTTAAGTCTCTCTGAAGGGTTTCGCACGTCTTTGGATCGTTTCACGTCTCTTTTTTTGTTTGTCTCTGGAGTATTTTTCACATCACTGAGTCTCTTCAGAGTGATTTTGCTTATTTCTCATATTGTCCTGTTCTTTAACAACGTCTCTGTAGTCATTTTGTCTCGCTTTGGGGTTATTCTGTGTCTTTTTCCTTTTCTTAGTGTTTTATATCCATTTGTGACAATTCTGTGCGTCTTTGTAATTCTTAAGTTTCTTATTCTCTAGTAATTCAATCTTCTTCTACTACTTCTGGTCTATCTCTGTGGTTGTTCTGTGTCATTTTGCGGTGATTTATTGGTTTTGTGTCACTCATGCAGTCATTTTTGCCTCGGTATGTGTTTTTGTGAGTCATGTATACTTTTTTTTAGGTTGTTTTCTCTATCTTTTTGGTTGTTTCGTGTCTATTTTAGACCGTTGGACTCAATTTCCATAAATTATTAAAGTGACTCCAATCATAAACTCTTGGTCCAGACGCCTGACGACCATTTGCTGCTAATTCACTCATCCTTCAATCCATTATGCCGAGAGGGAAACAAGGTTTTGACCTTGACTAAGCGGCGGCATAAGTTTTTAAAGGCAGGTTTGTTTTCTATCCATCTATCATTCTGCCGATCCATCAGGCGCTCGGAGAAGCGTTGCAGGATGGATGGCGTGCATCTCAGCTGCCACATGGGGGGCTTAATCACTCCTGCCCTCCGCTATCAGCCGAGACAAGCTGTAAGTTAAGCAGAGAATACCACTCAGGCTTTCCCAGACAATGAGCTCCACCTGACGTGAGTCCACGCCGCCGCCGTATCACCTGTCATCATTAAATTACAGCTGGCAGACAGACGGGTCTGTATTAATGAGAGGTCTGCTGCCCCAGACTTAGCAGCGCTAAATGTTAGCGCTCCAACCGCCGCCGCGCCAGAGAGTGATGCTCGACATGAGCTTGAATTCTTTGAGATGCGGTGAAGGCACAAATCTCTGCAGATGGGCAGCGATACGTGAAACTTCAAAGCTGGTCTGATTCAAATTGAAGGCAGTTTAAACTAGATTTCATGAGAGTCGCAGCTTCCAGATGCTCCAGTACAACTTTTCTGAAACACATAACTGATAAATATTCAATTAGATCATACTCAAGAATTGAAATCAACTACGATTGATTGAAAAAGGTCAATGGGAATAATCAGAATGGCTAGAACAGCTGCTGGTTTTTTGCAAAATGAAAATAAAGTCATTTAAGTTTTAAATTCATTTGAGGTTTAATTTTCGTCAAAGCAAAAAAAAATTTTTTTGGTTCAATTTAGTTCATACTACCTGCTACAAGAAGTTTAAGAGGAAAATAAACACAGAATCCACCGTCCTATTAAAGAGGATATTTCAAATGTAGGCAGATGAAAGCTCTACGCCTAATTAATTAATTAGACTAATAAATCTACTAGCTACAGCGCTACATTGATATATTAATGATAAATGATTAATAGGACCGCCTAATTAGCATGATTCATCACACACTTGTTTATTTTTAGAAGATCATATGAATGAATTCTCTGTTGGGACCCGTGTCTCACATCTTCATTATGCCTATGATTTGAGTTTTTAACGAATGATCAATATCCAAAGGAGAAAAAGAAAAGAATGAATGGAATATTAACTGGGATGTTCTCCATTACAAATGAGCTCAGGTGCATTTCTAGTCATGTAAATGAAAGCAGTCGATCAAAGAGGTGGATGAAACAGACGGAAAGATGTAACAAACGCAGCTTCCCGCCGTAAAACACCCGCAAACCCACAGGTGCTGACTTTCCAGGGTTTTTTCTTGTTTACTGTGAGGTTACTGGACAAAGCGTTGTGTCTGCATCACTGAATGTGTGTTTCCGTCTGTGTGTGTGTGTGTGTGTGTGTGTGTGTGTGCGTGTCTGACACGCTGGATTGTCTCCAGAGTAAAACGCTCCTATTGTTACGACGGACTTATCGTTTTCACTGGGAGAAAAGCCAACGGTGTCTCCTTTCTGCCACCATTTATCCAAAAGCCCAAACAAGGAATAGCATTTTAAGCCTCATTGTCAATTAATGACTGCAGAGGCCGGAGGAAGACTAAGGGAAAAAAGACTAATAGTACTAAAATACCCAATATCACATGAGAGAGGACAAAAAATAAATTCTGTTTGGATGAATATGTTCAGAATTCTTCAATACAAATCTTAATTTCTTGCTAAATTAATGTTATTTTACTGACCTATGTGAGGGATTGTTCCACAATTGCATGAGACACCTATAAAGATAAATCGTCCTCAGATCTGTGTGTTGAATGCAAGTGAAAAAAAATAAAAAATGAATGAGTGATTCTTCCAACAAACGTATTTCTGCAAGCAAACCTACGCAACAGATTCTGAATAGATAATTACACTCGCATTTCACAAATATACTCACTTAATAAGTTCCATCTCTCTAATCTGTTTTGAGTTAAAGTTATGTTTAAGATAGTATAACTAGGAATGATTGTTCTATAATTTTATATTTTTTAGCTGATTACATTTTATTGTTTTCCTAATAGAGAATCTAAGATAAGATTTATGCTAACTCTATGAAATTTGAATGAATACATTTTCAATTATGATTATTTAAATAAAATCGTATAAATGACGGTACTTAAACTTAAACTATGCAATGAAAACATTTTACAATATTAAACTGAGACATTTGTTATAAACTTATTCTGTACGTTCAGGGTTTGTTCTCTTTTAAACCCCAGGATATGTAATTACCGTCACTGGTGGAGCGATCGTCTCTTCACTCAGAGAACACCGGTTACAGTTTATGTTATCTGCTGCTGAGCTGTCACTCACTCACGGTGACTCCTTAACTTTCCTCACCTTCATTTTTCCTGTACTAGATTTCCACAAATGAGATCATTTCATTCCGTTTACTCCAACACTGCACTCGTAAGACTCAGATTCTGTTCAAATTAACTTTTGGACGTGAAAATAAAAGTCTGTTTTACACCAGAATTGTAACACTCCAATTTTTACTCATTAAATGTAACAGTGGGCGACTCTTCCGCTGGTAAATATCATCTCGGGTGAATTTATTCATGTTCTGTGGGCTGCCTGGAGTGTCGTTGTCAGAAGTACATGCTTGTGTAACAAACTCGGTATGAGGTGTGCAGGGGAGGAGGTCATGGTGGATGGATGGAACAAACTTGAACCTAAGCCAGCGCTTTTATTATCTATTTTTTATATCCTGAATATCCTGAAATGTTTCTCAGCCTTATTTTGAAAGTCCTACCATACACTACATTTTCATTATTTAGCCTCTGAATGCAAAGCAAAGTGCGGCGCTGGCATGACGGTTGGAGCGGAAGCGGAAGTTTGGACCCTAGTATGAAACTATGATAAACTTAGTCAGCACCCGACAACTTTGTAACGGTGGTAATACATCCGTGCTTCATCAACGGCAGTACAGTAGATAACTAAGCCCATGCTGTCGCTCCCACCAGCAAGGGTAGATCCCCCAAGCCCCTAATCTCCGGTATTGTACAAGTAATATGTCTGATTGAACTCTTCAAAAAAAAAAGTTCAATCTAGTGAGTAAAATATGAACTCAGAGTAAAATTTGATATAAACATGAAAGAAGTCCTCGAGTCGATTCATATGCATCAAATTTGGACTGAATCCGAAAAATGATTAGGAAGTAATGTCCAAAAAACAATTTTTTCCTTAATTCCATCCAGTTCTTCCTCGCACTAAGTTCCACGTGGGTACAGAATTGGAAAATGATCCATGAAAGAGTTTTTGGGTTATCGCGTTAACAAGAAGGATCTGCGACGGTTATGCCGATTTCACAATATCCACAAGTTTTCGAGGGTGTTAGAATACGTTAGCTAATAAAAGTGTACTGGTCCAAGTATTTGTCATTAGTCTAAAATGATGAAATATTGCTGTTATTTTTAACATCATAAAGCATAATCAGTTTTTCTAAATATGAAATAAATGATTTTTTTTTTACATCTGTGCATGTGGTGTGAAAATAGACCATTAAATATTATTTGAAAATTAGCTGCAATATCTAAACCTATTATTCCAACTGGCACTAATATTATTATTATCACAAATGTTAGTGACTGTAAAACAGTAGTACTTATGAGTTAAATGATTTAAATAACTATAAAGATAAAAAGAACAAAGCATAACACAGATAGATAGAAATGTATTTTTAATTAACGATGAGCGTTTCTTTTTTATTTTGCATGAAGGACGGCTGGTTACGCCTTTAAGACGTCCTTTTAAAGGTTGGACTAATCATTAGCCTCAATTTCACGAGGTCTCAGGATGAAACACGGGAGCTCGCAAATGAAATGCACATCCGAATCAGGGTTTTATTTCCAATTAGAGAATAAAAGTTGCTCCAATCGCCGCGATCTTTGAAGTTTTTTCAAACATCTCGAGGAAAAGAATCAGGCAGCCATACATGAAAGCTTCTTCATCTCTGCTCGCATCCGCTATCATCAAGGAGCCGACTACAGAGGCAAAGCCAAAAGATGGCGTACCCCAATGAGTGGCTAACAAAGTAGAGGATGCAATTTGTATGAATTCGGCTCATAATGAGGCGACTGTTGTCAGACGGCGGCGAGAGCGCCCGCCATTCTCAGCAGAGCTGAAGGATGGAAAATTACAGTTTAGAAAGGAGGGACAGCAACCGTGGTGAATGACCACCTCACTGCCTGCTTTCCTGTCTCTTCAGGCTAAAACCCCTCGTGCATCTACTTCAGAGCACTCACGCAAACAAACACACACACACACACACACACACACACACACACACACACTCACACACACACATTTCCTATCCTGTCTGGCAGTGATTCAGCCTCAGGATTAGCCACCAGATTTGGATGCTGGCTGCAGATTCATGCATCAAAAATGTTGAAAATGGATCCTGAGTCTAGAGAGGCACGAGGGAATCAACAAACTAACGGAGCTGAGTTAACTTCCACATTTGCATTTTGTTTTCTTTCACCAAATAATCGACTTTTAACAGAACAAAAAAAAATGAGGTTATTGAAAACTACCAATCGGTCTCCTCAGATGAAGGTCTTCCTGTAACGCGGTGTGCGATCCGGTTCAATCGTGTTCTTGAAAGCCGAGGAAGGTGACTGCAGGGTCCTCTGCAGAGGTCAGTAAGGAGGACAGCAATGAAAGGGACAGAAACACAAGCTGCACAGGTGAAAACTATCTCGTGGGTTAGCATAACACTGCTGCTGTTGATTAAGTCCATCGAGCTTGGATTACAGAAATATGGACTCTGTGTTCCAGCAGTGCTGGACCTGATAATGGAAACAGGGTCTATGGCAGCGTGGAAACTGATGGAGGTGGACGTTTCCCTTAAAGATGCAGTCAGAATTGTTTTTTGTCAAGACAGAAGCAAATCCCTGCATAGAGAATCCACTGAAGGTTAGAACCTATCTAAATGGATAAATGTAATTATAGTGTAAAGGTATTCGTTTGTTGATGTTTTTTTTACCTCCGCGTTTAAGTTGGTCCTTTTTTTTTTTGTATTTTCTGCAAAAGCAATCTTTTGTTAAGGTTTCAGGTTTTTAGATAATGGTCAGACTTTTATTAGCTCATTCTATGTAAATATTTTATTATCACCTCCTCCAACAAAGTTCTATTTTCGACTTTGTTTGTCTATTTGTTAGCAAAGTTACCGAAAAACAAACAGACAAATTGGCATGAAAGTTCACCGAGGGGTAGGTTTTAGAAAAATCCTACAGATGATTAAATGTGGTGACGTTAAATCATGATTCAGGAAGTGACATCATGAAAAGTTTTCTCGACCATTCCCAGACAGGGTACTATTGGAGTTGTTTTTTCCAATAACTCATAAATTAACAGATTTGTATGAAATTGTAATGCAATAACGTATGAAATTTGTAAGCTAGCTAGCCATGGCCTTCTGACAACTAATTGCATCAATATTCTCCATTGAACTAAAGCTGGTTGTGCTGAACAAAAAGTCAGGGATCCATCTCTGAACGCCACGTATCCAGTATCTGCTCCAGATTTAACTCAACACTGGCTGGCAGGCTCGTTCGAAAAAGTAGCTTACTTGAACTGGGCTCACGATTTGTCTGCGTCGAATGAAGATCCACTAAACTAAAGCTAGAACAAGGAACCACGCAGATATATGCCAATGGATTATATTGGCGTATAAAATAAATCATGATACTGTAACTTGGCCATAAAAGTAAGTGACTAAAAATGGTCGAAACCCCACCGCTAAAAGCGGAAGAAGGGACTAAAGCCAAAAGGAGCGGTAATACGACTAAAAGGAGGTCAAGATCTTATCAAGCTAAGCTACAGCTAAATGCTAAAAGGATATAATTACATTGAGACCACAGTGCAAATCAGTGAAAACTATATCCTCAATGCAGGCAGAGCTTCTTAAGGGAACTTATTATTTATTAAAATTGACTGGATATCGTACCATTCCAATGGTTTTTTTACACTATTGGACCCAACAATAAAATATATGACCTTCATAACCGCAGCTGTGACTTTCCCACCGCCCTTCCTCCACAATAAAGTTTGCTGACCCTCAGCGTTTGAGCTGCCATCTATCAAAGCCGTGACACAAATTACATGTTCAGAAAGTCCCAAGGCAAAGTAAAAACCACCTCTTCCACCATGTTGAGCCCCACCAACACTTTTTCTCCTCTGAGGTTGACCTCCATTACACGTTTGTCTGGAGTCTGACATTTGAAAAAGCAGGTAATGAAATATGAAAGGCGGGGAAGTGGGAGGCCGGAGGCCGGAGGCTGTTTGTGATGTACAGAAAGCAGCCGCAGCAAGGTCCCCTTGAAGTCGCACATTAAATATCACACATGAATCCCAGCATTCCCTGCATCCGCCCATTTCTGGACATCAGTAGGTACAAGTTAGCAGGCACCAAAATAACATGAAAGGTTACATAGAAAAAAAAACAGAGAGCACAAACAACCTCAAAAATATTCCATCCCGTCCAGATTTTAGCATATTCTAACCAGAAATCACCTACGAGACACGTGGAATGTCGTTCCGCCCTGCTAGGTGTATAAACTAATGCACTTAGACAGGCCCTGTTCGCAGAAATCCCTGCTCTGCTACTCTTTGCAGGGTTCCTCTGTCATTCGAGCTAACCGCAACCCCCAGCACATCCGTGTAGTTGGTCTCTGACCAAATCCTCCAGGTGGCCCCTGGGTAAACTCCTAGAACTGCTCATAGGTGGCTTAAACTGTTGCATAATCCATGGCCAGATTTGGCCGCTGCACATACCTGGCGAGAACTGTTGCGTGATGTACAACTGGGCTTTTAATCTGCTTCTATACTCTCTTTGTCTGTGTGGCACAGTCATAATATTCAAGACGCACTCAGGCTTGTACCTACCTCCAGCGCCAGCCACAACTGATCTCCACACTTTGCATCCTTCTTGTAGTACATCCCGAAGAATTTGACAACATTGGCGTGGTCAGAAAGAGCTTTGAGGATGTTGTACTCTGCTTCGATCTCCTCATCGATATCCTGGAGAAGAAGGGCACATATGTTCGCCTTTGGCTCATTTTCATCATTTTCGGCGTTAGGCTACAATTTATATGCTCCATTATAATAAAAGGGGATTTCTTTTTTCAGGAATGACCTTAACTGCTGCATGGTTAGTTATTTTAGTCTATATAATTGACCTGAGTGAAACGGGAGCATATTTCTCGACTTTGTCCTGATAAATTGGTGTAATTGAGATTAGTCCACTTGAAGGAGGTATTATCAGGACACTCGTAACATGATATCTACTTACTATAACGTCTTCAGATACGATGACCTTGGTGTCAAAGCAAATCTACAAGACGAAACTAAATTGGTTACTATTCAAAATAAATGTAGTACCACTTGCCAAGTAATGGTCTGTAATTGGTCAATCTTGTCACGGGCGAATAATGAGCTCCACCTTAATGGATGGATCCGTCCCATCCTGATAGAGGTGAGTCACATGTCTGTGCTCTATGCGCCTGCATGGTTTGCCAAATATGGCTCATCAGACATTACACAGATGATGAGCAATCCATCAGCTTCCTGTGATCATTTCCTGATGGTTGAACATGGAGGAACATCATTTCTAAATGTTCTGTGCAGAGAATAAAAATGACCCGCCAAAGGTTTAGTTAATGGGTCAGTCCGTCGGCTGATCCATTATATCTATCAGAGATCTCTCAAAATACATTCCAGGATATTTTTATACCTCTTCCACCTTTTAAATGTCTCAGCTTGAAAGTGTTGGATCCTTTCTGGATGTTCTTCTGCTGTACGGTTGAAGGAATGTTGGGCTTCATAGGTCGGGATCTGTCATTGATTAGGAGAGGGTTCTGTTCTTGATCACCTTTAGAGTAATCGTGGTCCAAAAGTATGATTATAAAAACTTAATACAAATACAAGTGGGGCTGTTTTTCTTCCAAAGAACCTGGACATCGTGTTAAAAGATATGGTTCCATGGAGTCCATGAAATTACAGCAGATACTGGATGAAAACCTAAGTCAGGAAACTTAAAGTGGGCCGTGGTTTGACCTTCCAGCAGGACAATGATCTGAAGCTCTCCTCAAAATAGACCCAAGAACTCAGAGAACACATTATAAAGGTTTTGCCTTTGCCATCCCAGTCACCAGACCTAAACCCCACGGAACATCTGTGGCCTGTGCTGCTGAGGAGAGTCCACAAGTGTGAACCTCAGAACCTGAAGGAGTTGGATAGTTTCTGTATGGAGGAATGGTCTCATATCTTCTCCATCTGTTCTCAAACCTCATCAAGCACTAAGGAGGAGACTCAAAATGTGCTTATTATTGTGGCAAGGTCACAAGTCAGTTAATGTAGAGCCGGTCCAAAGACCTGGTAAATGGGAAGGGTTGTGTCAGGAGGAGCAGTATGCACAAAGTGTTGGGGTCTAATCTCAAAATTAAATACATGTGACATGTTTAATTTTCCACGTGGCATGGATTTTAGAACTTCAAACTGATAGAAATAGAATAGCAAATAGAATAGCTATGACATAAGATCTGGGGCCGTCTTCTGCCTGGGTCACCTTTGGTTTCAAGTCTGAGAGTGAAGCATGATGGGACATTCCAGACGAGAACTTACATGGATGGGATCCAGTATCTTCACAGCTGCTTTGCTTCCGTCGATTTTGTTGAGCACCTTGTAGACTTTTCCGTACGTCCCTTTCCCGATTGTCTCGATGATTTCCCAGGTGTTGGTGGGATCTGGAAAGTTGTCAAAGACAATGGATTTCCCTGATTGTGGAAACATCTTCAGGAGAGATCTCCTGGGAGAGGAAACACATAGGTGGTTGTTAGAAAGTAGAAAGTGGCGGCAGGGAGAGCGAACCATACAAACTGCAGTATACAACGATTTTAATCCATGTAGTAAACATATTAGTGATCACCTCAGCTGAGAAAGACTTAGAGGCCCATACAAGGATTAGGCAAAAAATTCAAACCCCCTGCCTCACATGTAGTGTCGGTCCCATTTTGCTGCCTCTCCAGCTTTTTGATGCACTGTGTGATATCACATCTTTCTACCAGAACCAGAATGAACATTTTCATCATTTTGTGCTGCAGGAGTTCTTCTGTGGGATGGGACGGCACAATCCAGCCTTAATGCTCATCAGTGGGTCTCGGGCACCCATGACCCAGTCACCGGTTCACTGGTTCTCCTTCCATAGACCACTTTGGTAGGTACTAACCACTGCAGACCGGGAACCCCCAAGAGGATTTCTCTGACCCAGTGTCCTAGCAATCACGATTTGGTCTTTGTCAAAGTCTATCATTTCCCTACTCTTGCCCCTTTTTAATACGTCCAACGCATCAGCGTGTGGACAAAACATTCTTCTGCTTTCTAATATACCCCACCCACCAACAGGTGCCATTGTAATAAGATAATAACAGAAATCACTTCCCCTGTCAATGGTTCTAATGATAAGGTGAATCAGTGTACAACAGATGTTGCCCTCACAGTTTGTTTTTTATTTTAATGTAACCGTGTTTTCTTCATTACCTTCCCTCTATGAATAACAATAAATACTGAAAACACGGATGAGAGAAACAGGCGGAAAGGGTAATGACAAAATAAAATCATTTATATTAACTAGAAACTCGAGGTTACGCTATACCGAAGGGGAATCAGATGAATGGCTTGGCTGGTGTCAACACCCTGAGTGGTCTGGGAATTAAACTGGAAGCACATCAAGATTTAAATAGAGAATATGTTCCAGAGCTAAAGGTTAAATGCGATTCTTACATCAGTATAGCATCACCGCTACATTGAGATGCACGATCCTATAGTGTTAAAAATACCAACAAATGCGGTCCGTCAAACACATAGCAATACAGGTAATAAATGTGAGCTAACCTTCTGTCTGTGCTACTTCCGTGTTAGCTGGTGAATTTCAAAAGCATGTTATAAAGTATGATATCTTCTACGAAACAAAAAGTCATCCAACTCTAAGTGTTTTATCTGAAAGGATTTCATTTATGTCTCAAAAGATTAGGAATGCAGAAGGTTATTCCTAGCAACTGTGTTGATGCCAATCACATTAAATCTCTACAGTCCCAGATCAATTATGTTTTTGGATTATACTGATACCGTTCCGAGTGACGATTTATTTTTGGAGCAGGAGAACCTCGTCGCCAAATCACAAAATTCAATTAATGGGACTGTTAAAAATAACAGACAAACAGCAACATTAATACAAAAGTGTTTCTGCATGCTGAAATGAATACAGCTAAGCAACTAACCATGACATGTACGGCGCTGTAAAACGTATTAAGTTGGTTTTACTTAACCCTTTCATGCTATGCTAAACTCTTTGGTTGAGCACACTATGAGTCTCTATCTTGTATTTAAAAGTGTGTGCCACACTGGACCGACCTGTTTATAATATGACCCAGTGGCAGCATCTATATGCTAAAGGGTAAGGGGCCAAGGATGGAGCCATGTGGGAGGTCAAAGGTGACACCAAGGAGGAGGCATGACCCATATTAGTCCTGCCTCCTGTCAATATTCAGATATTGAAAAAGTATTTTCCTATAATTGGGATGATTTTGGCATATTAAAGTATGAGAGGACTTAGTAAACAGATTTATGTAACATGATACAACCAAAACAGTCCAATAATGTCCAAATACTTTTCTCAAAGCACCAAGAGGTTGAGCTATTCACTCATTTTCCATTCCTTAGCTTTAACCTCGTAAATCTACTACAATGTGATTCCAAACTGTTTTTTTTTTTTTTTAAAGTAAGGTCAACTTCGTTTTACAGTGTAGATAAATTAGGATTTAAACTGATTAAGTTGCAAACTTTTAAAACACGATCTGATACCGGACAACTTCAATATCGATTCATGAACATTCCCCTTGCTGTCTGTTGTTTCTTGCCTCTAAACATACAAAGTTGTTTCTTTTACTTATCTTTAAATTGGCCTCAATCTCAAATTTAATTGTCGTCTGAAATTGCATGTTGTGTATTTGGATCTTTGCTGAAATGTTTTCCAGATTACATGAAAGAAAAACTCAACACAGTGCTATAAACTCAAAGTAACGAAATACAAATTAAAATCTGCAAAGAAAATGAATCAAATGTCCCAAAAATGGATTTGAAAGAAATCCTGCTAAATCCTGCTAACACACCTCACCTGTCATTAAGGTAAGGGTGCCCACTATGCTTACGGTGTCACATCTTCCACACGTAGCGTGAAAACCTACGATAAAAGCAGAATAACTGTAAACACACTTACATTGTTCTCCCAATACGACGTGAAACATTTTCAAGAAGCAATTAATCCATTTCTGTGCAAAAGGTGAGCGTGGACGCAGTGAAAGGCCGGCCCGGCCCGCTTGTGAGTGCGACCCACATAGGAGGAGCTAGAGCAAGATAATCTCGCCAGCAAATTCCCCCCTGCTCCAAGGCTGCCATTGGAAACCAACTCTAAGTGGTAGAAGACACGGCGGGATTAGCAGGAATTAGCCGCTGTTGCGGGGGTGAGCCTTTCCCCTTATAGATCCGCATTCATACACAAAGGAAAGCTGGTTAAAGGCCTTGGATGCACAATGCTGCAGAGGACCGCTCCCCTTCTCTTCATCTATCACTATCACTTCATTTATGTTCTAAGCAGATTGCCACCAGCCGTTATCTAAACCAGCTATGACGATTAGAATCTCTTTTAGTGTGAACAGATCACGGAACAACAAGATGAACCTGTCACACAGACATTGTTTCGCAGGGATACAATCAGTTATTGCCTGTGCAGAACAATTAGGACCCCGACGTAATGCACAGATGATGCATGTAAACCTGATGTACAGTGCAGACATTCTCAATAATGCATCTCCGCCCTCGGTAGGCGACAACATGCTGTGACACATGAGACAAGAGCGAAACCAAAGGACCGGCACTAGACACCTCCATCAGCAGCAGAGGCTGCAGGGAAATAAACCCTGAGAGCAGACAGTGTGGGTGTGTGTGTGTGTCCGTTTGTGTGGGGTTATCTAACCTCCTCTGCCCCGCAGCAGTGGCTAGCTGTCACTTTTGGTTAGTCGTTTAGGGACGTGGCATTAACCACAGTCTGTGTACTAGTGCACAAATAATGAATCCGTACAAGTGGGCATGTATGAAGGGAAAACACTGCCGAGGTTTCTGAAGAAATAATTCCCTGTTTACGAAAACAATCGTCGTCACGTTGTTCAAATTGGAAACAAGGTTTAAATCACAGTAAAATGAATTATATCTCAGCAGAGGGTGAGGCTTTCAAGGAAATCAGGGGATCAGAGGATCTGTTTTGCGAAAGGAAGACTAATCTTTGATGGTCTTAAGTGTGGTTTATCCTTATCACAAGAATGCTGCGGCGATACAAGCTTAGATAATCTGAGCCAATAAGCAGGATATCCGAGAAAATAAATCCAATACTTTCACTTGCAAGCCATGTAAATTAACGGAGAGATGCAAATTGAAGTTAATGGAGGCATATAGATAAATATCTGTATCCTAAGAAATCACATTTTGATTCATTGGTTGGCGCTGATTGACAAAAATAATTATAAGACTAGTCGTACGCTGTCATCCCCAACAGCACAGGTATATCCCAACAAAGCCACCAATCCCCTCTTTATTCAAGCAATCCTCCTGAACTCCTCAAACTATATGCTATGTCCGAAAAACAGTGTTTTCCATAAAAATAAAAAAAAGGCTCCCATAGCGAGAAGAAAACATATATACTATTGGAGGTGACTATGATATAAAAACTCAACTTGATTCAAATGTACCACATTGGTACTAAATCTGACCAACGGTTAAGAAGGTATGTGCAAAAAAAGCCCCCCTAGTGGGTAAAATATGAATTATCACAGTAAAATATGATGTAGATCTTCTCCAAACCAGCTATATCCACCAAATTTGGAGAAAATTGGACCCATGATTGAGAATTTATAGCCTTTGGGAGAAACTTTTGGAGATAAAGCGCCTCCTAGTGTCTGAAATAAACAACCAACTGTTCCAAATCATTCCAATTCTTCCTTGTACTAATGTCTGTGGGGTACAACATTTGAAAAAAGATGCATGAAATTGTTTTTGAGTTATTGCGATTCCACGATCAATCTGTGGCGACGACAGTTATGACCATAATATGACCAAGTTTTTGAGGATATAAACAATGAAACATATTTATTAACATAAAAACATATCTTTCTTATAATGCAGACAAATATCTAGAATTGCTCAGCAGCTCTTTGTAAAATGACTTTCATGCTGAGAAATATCTGTTCAAATTCAAGTTTTAGTCAAAGACGGTTATTGATCATTAGTTATTAGTATTTAATGTGGTAGTTAATGGTAGTTATATATCCACTGTGATTAGATGGTTTGTGCTGATTTCCAAAAACAAAAAATATAAATACATGAATATTAAGATAAGAAATATGCTTTCTTATGATGCAGGCGGTGCTAAGCAACTATTAGTAATGTAGTCTTGTTTTGTACGGAACATAAGGCATTCAAAATCACATTTTTTAGAAAATGATAGTAGTTAATAATTAATAACACCGTAATAATGAATAGCATTCTCAATATTCTTAATTACTGACCTTTGATGAATGATGGCGAAAGAAACCAAAGTAAACGGAGACACAAGCACAGGAAGGGTGGATCATGGATTTAGATACATACAAACAGGCAAAGACACACAAAAACACACACACACACACACACGCACACACACTGAATGCACAGGTAAATCACAAACACACTGACCACTCCCATAGTTTGCAAATAAGACACCCAAATGAAGGTGCCAAGCTTACTTTGTGCTTAAACGAAGCAGCAAGAACTTCTAGAGCGGTGAATCTGAAATGTTTTAGCATCGTTAGCATATTCAGTAACATAAAAGCCCAATTCCATCACCATACTTACTATTCTTCTACGTGCATTCACATGCCTGTGTATGGATGGTAGCATGAGTAATCAGGTACAGGGTGTAGATCCTCTCCGTTCCAGCCTCCTCTGCCCTGCATTTCCCAGGACAAGGAACAGAATATTGTACAGCATAGCGGAGTTAGTCGGCTTGTTGTAATTAGTTTGAGTAATTGGTTTTAGCATGAGGGCGTCCAGCGGCCGGCAGCAGCCAATGAGTCTGATAGTGTCATAAATTAGGCTGGTGAAGACAAGCTGACAGTAGGCGAGTGCACAGACGGCAGCGAGGAACCGGTTGGGTGCAACAAGCCATGACTGCCGCGGAGATCTCGCAGCATCCTTCAGCGGTGTCCCATTACAGAGCTACCGCTGAGGGAAGAGTCGCTGTGGGGCTGAGCAGACACTGTTCACACACTCCAGAGACTACCCAGACCCGGACTAAGAGTTCACTCCAGAGACTACCCAGACCCAGACTAAGAGTTCACTCCAGAGACTAACCAGACCCGGACTAAGAGTTCACTCCAGAGACTACCCAGACCCGGACTAAGAGTTCACTCCAGAGACTACCCAGACCCGGACTAAGAGTTCACTCCAGAGACTACCCAGACCCGGACTAAGAGTTCACTCCAGAGACTAACAAGACCCCGACTAAGAGTTCACTCCAGAGACTACCCAGACCCGGACTAAGAGTTCACTCCAGAGACTACCCAGACCCGGACTAAGAGTTCACTCCAGAGACTTTAATTCCATTAATGTCCTGCTCTACTGTTAAGCTGAGCACGTTTTGAATCTAAGCTCGTTGCCCCCTTGGACCTCTGGTGTTCCCCAGGGCTGCATCTTTGGCATATACATGCTTCCACTGGGTCACATAGGCACCGATTAGAAGGAGGCATTAACTAAAAACTCCTATTTGATGAGTTGGAACCAGATGAAACCCATGCAAACATGGCAAGAACATGCAACTCTCACACAGGAAGGTGCCGACCTGGAACTTTCTCACTGAGACAACTGTACTACCAATATTTCCCCCAGCTCGATAGCATAAAATGCATGCTGCCACAGCATACGCTAACGAATAAACTGGTTCAGTCAGGTGGCACACATCTTTGTGACTCAGAATGTGCTCAACCAAACAGTTGAGCAGGACATTAAAGGGTTTTGACCGAACTTGATGTTAAAGCAGTAAATTCAAAGATTTTGAAGGTTTTGTCATTTCTATTACTACTTTGGCCACTTATAACTAACTACAGACCATTTAACATCATCAATATGCATTCGTTTTCAGAATTCAGAGAAGGAGGATTAAAAAGCCGCTCCATCAGCGGATGTCACCTCTCAGGTCTGCGTCTGTCTCTGCAGAGGAACACGAGCCCAATTCCCCAGAAAGAACCTCATCAAGCTGAAGATGAAGCTTCACACAAGTAAAATATTGATGACATGTGGTGATTCATCAGCACAGTGTAACAGTGACTTATCGAACGACTGAATGGAAGGTCTGTTATTATTCAGAGTTTGATCTTTGAGACTCAGACGCACGTCTGAAGGGTCTTATTTTAACACCTGTATAGACACGTATTGACGTTTAGTTTAGTTTTGTAAATGTATTTTAAGGAACCGTGCAAAAATACAAAAGAGAGACGCTTTGCATCAAATTGAGCTTCCAACTAACTAATTATGGAACAGTCATCACAGCCGTAATTTTACACCACCATAGACCTCAGTGAGATGAAAATACAGAATGATTTTAGGAAAGATGGGTTGAATAATTCTGACACTAGGGGGCAACTTTATCTCTAAACGTTTTTGGGACATAATTTCCCCATCGTTGATCCAATTTTTGTCCAAATTTGCCGCGTATGAATGAAGTGTTTTGTTTACATCATCTTTTACTCACATCAGGGAGTTTTACAAAAAGTACCGTGGCCATAACGAGTTCAATCAAAGGGGTTGTATGTAGGACGCAGGGGATTGGGGGCTTTTCTGGGATCTACCTTGGATTTCGGGGTTGACAGCATAGTTCTAGTCAGCTGTTTCTCATATATATATAATTACAGCAAAAAAACTGGGATATAACTGAAGTCATAAGAACAGGTCAAGTTACGTGAAGAAAGGAAATCAAAAAAAAAAAAGAGAGGGTTATTAAAAAATAAGGAGCAGAATCAGAACATACTCAATCCAAAAATCTCTCTGTGGAAAAATATGTAGTTTTTAATTTACAATAGTGGAACTATTCTGGGGCCAGAGCTTTGACTCCGTGATAAAATCTCATCAATCTGTCGGCGTTGGGGACTGTGGGGTTCTGTGGCCAATAATAAATTTGGAGGCCGATGATGTCTCTGTCCATTATGAAGGCCCCGTGGCTCTGAGCTCCGTCCCTCCCTCTGTCTGGGAGGAACCGCGCATGATCAACGTGTCGACGTAAATATGGCTCCCTGGAGCACATCCGCCAGGTTTTTAAGACCGCGGCTAACCAACCTCATTTCCTGCTTCGCTGCTTTACAAATGTCTGCTGAAAGCAGAACCATGACCAAAGGTGGAGGCAATAATGGCTGCATGATTAGAGTGGGCGGAGGTCCAGGTCTTGGTGCAGACTGCTCACCCCTCCCTGACCCAGCCTCCAGAACAAAAGAGGAAAAATTCAAGCGATGGAAAATATCAGTAATATTAGCTCATGATTGTCAATATTCAGATTTTGGATTTGATGAGGAGATATTCTTAGAATAGCAGTGAAGACGTGCTGATGTGAACACGTGTCTTACGAAAACCCAGGTCCAAGTCCAAAAGTTGTGAGTCTGATGGAGCACTGTAAAAGAATAAAAATCACCTTTGGAGAAGACTTTGGAATCTGTCTTCCTATCGCCCTCCTTGACACTTGGGTCAAACTGTTCAACAATAACTGCCACTGAAATGAGCTGCTAAACCCGCTCACCAAACACCTAGCTTAGCATTAGATGAATTACCAAAATGTCCATACTTACATATACCCGGAGAAGACCAGGAGCTAAAGAATCTTCTTGGCTAGCGATGTTGAGGTACGTCCCTCTCCCGGCGTGTCCTCTGTATGTCCTCCAGAGGAAATGCCTCCTGTGTCCGGTACACTGCATAACTCTGGGAGGCCGCCATCTTGGCGTCACTGAGATGTGACGCCAGCTATAGTCATTCCTGTCGTCATGCTGTCATAAAATTGGAAATGCCAATTTCCACGGAATATCAGGTGCTTTCATGAATTGCATGACGAAATCATGATTTGTATTTTTATGTCAAAATGTAAATACCCTTCATCATTTATAACTATCAACATTTTTCCATCCTTATATCCAAACGCTGCCGAAAAGACACCATCATGGTTGCGTGAGAGCGTCCTGAGCTTCGCACCATCTTTACAGAAACCTGCCTTTCTTAGCCCGCTGCATGAAATATTAAACCCACGCGCTACGCTCAATCCAAAAGTGTCACGTGTGACGTAAGCAGTTAATAGGCTTAATTTCCTGACAGGTAACCTACATACAGCTCTGCTGCATTCCCAGCTTCTCTGCAGCTGATCAGCCGCTGGTCTCAACACCGTGAAGAATCATCTGCTCTGATTGACACGTCCCCATGTGAAATCTCGTTTTATGACACATATCAGATTGCAGCATGATTAAATAATCCTCCTCACCCACTTTATGGAACAGTACATCCTCCTCGTGTGGGTTTTTCTCAATGTTGCCCTATTTGTCATCGCAGTTAGGACAGGTTTAGACGGGATCATAAAATTGAAGTTGCATATAACATAGTAATAAGCGGTGAATAGACTGTAGCACCTTTCTAGTCTGCTCCATCGCTGAGAGTGCGTTATTCAACCATTTACACTAACATTCATACGGTGGATTGGAACAACTTCAACGGAAAAACGATCAAAGCAATTTTGGGTTCATTAAGTTGCTGAGGGAGTTTTTAATATGGGCACTGCAGGGACCGGGGATCGAACCGATGACCTTCTGAGAAGCTATCATTTCCATTAAGCATTCATTGAAATGGATATTAGTTAAACCCAAAACAAAGAAAGGAAAATGAAAACACACACAAACATGCTTATGAACTCTCACTTGGAGCACAAAGCTGACTCTCGTCTGTTTTTCTATCAGTCAGCAATTAAGAAAAGCCAAATCTGCACAACGCTAAACATGAAAACAAACCCGGAGGAAGAAATGCAAAATTGACATTATGAACGATGTCTTACCTGAAATTAAAGAAGCTTGTTTTTCGGATGGAGTCTGCAGGCGTCTGCTGTGTGAAATGATTTAGGATTCAGAGCAGCTTCAGGGGTTGAGAACAATTAAGTTGTTGAAATAAAGTGGCGCAGGAATGACAAGCAGGTCCTTCGGCATCGTCTCCTCTACCTCGCTCACTGAACTCCGACTGCACTGTTAGAACGAGTAAATCTGCAATCTGCTAAAAACTCGTACTATATTTTTCTCCATAAATGGGTAAAGTTACGTTTTAATAAGTCTTTTTGAAGTTCTGAAGTTTCATTTTTTAGTTATATATTTATTAAAATTGCACGTTAAATAGTAAAAAATAAAAAATATCTGCCAATTAGAAATGCTTGATTGATTTTCTTGGACACCTGTAGTTTATTGTTTATTGATAAATTCACAAAAATGTGAATATACTATATTTCACAATCTTAAGGGGACTGAAAATACATTTTGAAACTACATCGGAATCCAGATTCCACAATCTAACCTCTTAAAAAACATTGTTTGAACACGTAACCACCTCCGTTAGCAGATGTAAAAAAGGTTCTACATGGACGCCAGATGAAATTCGGGTTGTGTGACTCTCACGCACGGCTGAGCGGTAGGACATTTAAATCAATACCTTCGCAAAACAATCTCAAACTGACTCGCTTCACAATCCCACTCCTCAAAAACATAAAGTGTTTGCAGCTTCCTGCAGGCCCACGGGCCAAAGCAGGTCGGCTCTCAATATTTACACAACCTCAAACTGCAGTTTAGCTGCGCAGTGACACCGGTTTGAAGGACAGGCAGCGGTTCATCGGGGTTGATTGACTGATTGATTGATAAGAGTATCGATTACAGGAGTCATTGCGAGAGAATCAATTTCAGCCTTGTATCACTTCTGACGTCCACGCCTCACAAAGGGGGCCGGACTCTGTCCCGAAACTACCAGAACAAGGTGGATTCAAGCCTGAATGACTTCACTGAGGTTGGATCTGTGTCACTTTCCTTATCACCTCCTGCAGTCTGTCATTTAGAGATGACAGAAAGGCAAAATATCCAGCAGACCGACCTCCAGCGCTACGGAGCAGATCCACAGAGAGTCACGCCTCAGTCAAGTAGTTTTTGTCTCTCATTTTCAAAAGATACTGGGAAAAGTGGTGGAAAACAACCATTACAAACCCAGAAGAACGGGATTATCATATCCCGGCAAAGTCTGGGATATCATGGAATCCGAATAGCTTAATAGTTAATGTGATAACTCAAAAACTGTTTCATGGATCAGTTCTGTATGTCCGCCACAAGGGGGAGCTTTATCTCAATTTAGCCCATTTTTGAATGAACCCAGGGAAAACTATCTCCTCTATCGCATTTTACTCTTAGAGTTAATACTTTAACTTCTTAACTCTTGATTCGATTTAGTTCATATTTGGTGAATATGAATCGTCTAAAGGTGATTTATTTTGTACGTGTCATGTTTTACTCTAATAGTTCATATTTTACTCTCTAGGGGGAGCTTTTTAATGAAAACGTGTTGTTTTTTTTCGGACATAACTTCACATTACCTTAAGGAGTTTAGTCTCGCTGGTATAAGGCAGGGGATTGGGGACCATTATGGGATGTACCCTTCCTGTCAGGGACGACAGCAGAGGCGTAGTTTGAAATTATCTACGGGGTTTGTGTGGATTGAGTCAAAAAGTTGAACTGAAGACCAAACACAGAATTCACACAAGGATCACGGGATTATGAAAGTTTTGTAGAAGTGACACAGTTTAGTCTATAAAACTGGAAGAAGTAGCTCCATGTACACGAGGTGAAAGTTATTCATCAACCCTCTTTTCCTAGACCACTTCTTCTCAGGGCTCCTCCTCCGATATTTCAAAACAAACAGTACAACAGAATTCTTTTGTCCTTTCTGCCCCCTTTATTAATCACATGGTCAAACTGCAGAGTGTTGAGTGGACTAATGGTGCGGTGTCCTCTACAATCAAACGGCGCCAGGCATCACTTGGAGGAGATTTAAGGAGGCAGGCTGTGATTGTTTATGCCTCTGTGATGCAGATGAGTGGCCGTCTGGCCGGCTCTTCTGTGAAGGTTGGTTGATTGAGGCTCCTGATGAGGCTATTGTGTCCGTAGATACATGGTGTGAATGCCTGGGGGGGCCCGAGCCCGCCGTCGAAGACTGGCTGCCATTGTGTCAAACCAGCGGGCCGTGACTTCCCCAGCTGTGGGATGGAGCATATCAGGAGACACTTAAATGAGTATTGGGATTGTGCAGTTGATAGAAAGATCATTAGGATATCATTGGTGCCGCCAAACGCATTCACGGGGCTCTGTTTCCAATTTGGTCAACATTTTTTTGTTTCTGCGGTCGACTGGACGTCGTTGCTCCATTACCTCCTTTTCACGAGACTTCTGGAATCCTTAGATTCTTCTCTATCATTACAATACAGGACAGTGCACTGTGAGAATTTCCCCTTCACGTTTTGAAAGTAGATGTGTTACGTGAAAATCTTGAGTCAAATTCCAACAATTTTAACCTGTTCTGTTCATTTTTTATTGGTACATTAAGCCTTGCCTGTATTTTATACCCAAGATAGACTTCAAATAGCTCCACAACAATCAGGTGCATTTGCATGACCTTGGTTTTTATGGACAGGTTAAACCAGTATAGTTAATTTTGTGTGTCAGTAACACTTTATACGTTACTATATTTGCAAAAAATACTGATATTTCTGCCCTCAACTGATATTGATTTGGATAAAAAAAAAGGCTGTGATGTAATTTTATTACACTAACAGCATTGAACAAAAAACTCTTTGATAACTACTGCAACAAATTTGTTAGAAAAACCAGAAAGACTATGTTATTCTGCACATTTTTTTGGAGGGGGGGGGGATGACTTTGACCCCAGGGAGGGATTTTGGCTTGAAATTACCATAGATATCCACTCGGGGGATATATCCACATATACTACAACCCTTGTGGCATAAACCTAGTGTTGTGCATTGTGCACATTCAAACAAACTGCAAAAAAAAAAAAAAATGGAAAAGCCAGATTATGAGCATGTTGAGAAAAAAGGGAGTAAATAATCCTAGATTCATAATTAGTATGATTCTGACTTTATCTGTAAGTGGTTATATTGTTATGGCTTACTGATAGGAAAATCATTCAGATTCATCATCTGGGAACCACAAATGTCCATCTTAACAGTCGCTTGAGATATTCTACAAAGTTGGAGAGCTAACCGATGTCTGAAGTCAGAATGATTATATACGATGACCTCGTTGTCATTGTCAGTCGGTGAGACATTTATGAGGCAGGAACGGAACGTTTCGTCCTTCAGGTTAAAGAAAAATAGGCGTGTAGGGATAATAGATGGCTAGACGATTGGATCAGAGCGTCTCCCACAAATGCTGGTGTTGTCGGTTGTAGACAACTGGTGAGCTGGAGACAGGGTCATAGGTCATTGTCATAATAGAAAAAGTGTCCGAACAGACTATAGCTATGTTGGGAGCAAAAAGTAGGACACACTCAATATTAGACAGGTGGTCCTATTGTTATGGCTCACCGCTGTTGACCCAAAATGACTAAAAGCATTAAACAAATAAACCACACCATGAACAGCAAACTGCTTTCGACCATTGTCGCCCCCTCCCACATAAGTGCAATCAGCTGGGTTCGTGACTTGACGAAAGAAGTTGAAAGAAGTTCTGCTAAAACAAATGTGTATAAGATCTCCTGTGAGGGTGTGAACGGGGAGGGGAGTTGCAACGAGAAAAAATTCCACCGAACGGATTAATTGGGAAACCCATCGCTGTGTAATTAACATCTGTTGTGGTAATAGAGGTCAGGCAGAGGAGAATACACAGAAAGGCCCAGCCTCTCCTTCGCCAAAAGTCTCCCTCCCTCCCTAAAAAGGAAAAGAAAAAAACAAAAGTCCAACCTGATAAGAGGACGCCGTCACATCGTTTTGTTCGGACAGAGCGTGACACGTAATCGCTATAATTTTCCAAAGCATATCTTTGTCAGCAGGCTGCGACTTCTAACGGCCGGTACACGACTATTATCAAGGCGGACAGGCGAGACTTTCTCCCAACAGCAGGAGCTCCATCCATCTGTGTTCCCAGATAATATGACAACTCTGATGGGCAGTTAATAGCCGGTGGCCATTTCTCTCTCTCTCTCTCTCTCTCTCTCTCTCTCTTGTTTGTCTTCCTCTTCATGATTGGACCTGCTCGGGTCATTCCTCCTGAAGGAGCCGTCTCATGCTGAGACACATCACCACCTCGTAAACGCTCGGCTGTTTCGGGCTCTCTGACCAATTCTACCGTCTCCGGCAGCAAAGATTCAGAGACATGTCGTGACGCTTGGCTTCATCCCGTCCCCCTCAAAAGGGTTTTTTCTCTTTTTGGATCCAAACATGCCTGTTTGGTCCCGGATCTCTGGACTGGACAGGGTGTGAGGGTGGGGTTCCTTCAAGCTGTCTATCTTGCGTATTCGTCTACGTCACAAACCATCCTCCTCCGAGTGATGCATTCGAGGACGTCAATCCACGATTTGCCTGTTTCTGGGGAGGAGAGAAAAAAATACTCACCGCCCACAGACAAGATGTAGACCGTGAAGAAAAGTCTTTATTGTATTTTAAATCTCTACATATCTGTAATTATGCAATAAAAGGTATGTTGACTAAGACGTTAGGCTTAATTGCCATAAAAAAGCAGATATAATACTAACTGTTTTGAGGTTTAACAGGTCAGTCCATGAATAACTCACATAATCATACGACTTCTTTTATCTCAAAATCAACATTATTTTGCAAATATGCATATTTTTCACATCTCTTATACTGTAGAAACAATAGTTTGCTCTTTTAAAATGCTTAAAAGTGTTTTTTTTTTATGTAAATTTAATCGTACATACCAGCAGATGTACAATTTAGACAAAATAATACTTAATAATACTGTTGATTTCACTAAAAGATTGTGTTTTCACGATAAAATTCTGTGTTTTCTACGTATTCTGACCATAAAAACCTTGAAGTTATTTACTGTTTCTAGATTAGAGGAAATTTAAGGTACAGAAATATACTGTTTTGGTTTACGGTCTTCGCGGTAGGAGATAAAATTACTCTCTAGTCCTAGAGAGATGTACAGGTTAAGGAAAACTCTGTATTATTTACGGTAAAAGGTGCCAGAAATTTGACATTAAAAATATGTATATGTAAATAAATTAAGTGAAAGTACCATGAAAAAAAAACGGATGTAATTTCAACCGGTTACAGTTTACAAAGACAATATCTTGAAATTAACATTATTTGACAAACAAATGCCATATTTTTAGCATCTTGTTAGGAACAACAGAATGCTCCTGGTTTTTCCTTTCCCATGATGCACCTCTGTCCGTCAGGGGACATGAGGGAGGTACAAGCTGAAACACAGTCGGTGCCTCTGACCCCGAAAATAGAGGTCACGCTGTTTTCTTCAGCTGCTACACGAATGTACCTCGTATGTTGCGGCCGAACGCGGCCATCTTGTTTCCCCGGGTACAAAATCGCGCTCTTTGCAAAACATGACAGTATCAGCTCAGACCCCCGCAGGTCGGTCTGAAGGGGCTGTCCCTGCCTGAATATGCTCCGGAGTAAATGAGGATTGGTTTATAGGCTCCTGTTTGCTGCACCCCATCATCCCCCCACCAAACCCCTCCTGCTCCCGAGCTGGTGACACGAATACCCAGCAGCCTCCAGTAAGTTCTTATCAGCGGCGGCCAGATGGAAAACGCTCCAGCGATACCTCAAGACTTGTTGATGGAGCGGCGTCGGCAGAAAGGATGTCACTGTAGAGCGGTTCTGTGGTTTCAGATTAGCATCTTTTCTTTCCCTTCCTTTTTTTTTTTTTTGATAATTGCCAGGAGCGACTCAAATTAATGACTATTATATCATTGGCGTCATTTATTTGTCGGCGCGGACAGCTAGAAGGGTTTAGAGGAGAGCGGCGGGAGGAAATCAGGCATGGCGAACACGGCCTGAGAAAGGTTTTAATCAGCTTGTGTCAAAGTCTTCCGATCCGTGTCTCCTGCTTGTTGAGCACATCTCAAGACTCAGCCCACATCGGGGCGGACGCTTACTGCCGCTAGCTAACTCAACGGACCTGATCCAATCAGCTGCAGCAGAGAACAAACTCCGCATCGCCTCGCACACGAGAGCGTGGCGTCCGGGCGACCCTGCCGTCACCCGGCGGAGTCGTGCTGTAGCTAAATGGACGACGTGGAAGATAAATGAACAATAGTGAACCCACATGTGCAGGAGAGAGCAGAGGAAGCTATTATGAGCCGACCCCCATGATGATGATGATGATGATGATGATGCCACTGCAGAGGACAATAACAAGCATCCACTAGCAGACACAGGCGACGTACCCATAATGCACTACCTCAATTTAATGCTTTTGCATTAAATTCACCTCACATGGGTGTCCTGACCCAGTTTGGCAGCAGGAAGCAGGTTATTTTCAGATTCCAGGATGAAGACTCATGAGATCTAAAGTCCTCCCGGTCCCAGTTTTCACTCGGGGGACTCCAACTTTGGACTCGATCCCGTCACTAGTACAGCTGAAACACACACACATACCAACGATAGGAAGCTAGTTGGTCACAAACGGTAATTCTGATCTTTGAAGGCGAAGCTGCTAATATTTAAAGTCATTCTTTGTTCAATTTGTTCTGGAAACAAGGAATTATCTTAATTATTAACTGATTGGGTTCGATCATTCCAAAGATGGTAACAATTTAATCACGCAGTTCAACATTATATCTTATTATTTCTGACATTTCCATGTGTGGAAAATACCAACCTTGAGCCAGCAGCTAATTAGCTTAGCTTAGCACAAGATGTCAAGGCACCGGGGGAAACAACCAACATGTTTAAAAAAAATAACAAAAATCTATTATGAACCTCAAAGTCTCACTAAAATGTTTTTGTCTTTCATTCAAATCGACTTTTTCAAGTCCAAATCGAGGTTTGGACAGAGACAGATTAGCTTGTTCAAAAGCCTTTACTCTAAGCTAACAGCTAGATTTATGAAAATGGATAAGTAACTAGTCCCTAAGCTCAAAAGATTGGTCATTGGAAATACTTACTCCGTTTCTGTCTGAAGAGTTTAAAGCCTTCCTTGTTCTTTTTCACGAGCCCCCCCCCCCAAGTATTCACCGAGTCCCATGCTGCATTTTGACTGCTTCAGCAGAGTCATCAGCCACCACCACCACTACTGTAAATTCCCAAAACATCTTCAAAATAAGAGCAAAATAAGTCAATATTTCATTTGCCCTCAAAGCAAACTTATATTTTCTGGTAATCATGAATGGAAACATATATTTCAAACGTGTTCTGGGTTTTTTTTCACAAAACTTAATATCCTGCCACACACAAAACAAACAAACAAAAAAATCTTTATTTGGAGCAGAACCGACCAAATACCAGAATGCTGTGACACAACAATAAAGATCCGTTTGTGAGCAATAACCCGCGGACACAGAACGCAGAACTCGCAAAGAACGTATTCATTGTGATAAAGTGACATTTTCCTCTGTTTTCTCAAGCCAAGAACAACTTTTCAGAGAAGAGAGAATAAATCAATTGCTGAAGTCTGAAATCCATTACAAGCCCTGTAATCTTTCATATAACACGTCTGGAGCAATTATTACTCAGCAGGTCCGACCCACTTTGCCAGTATAACAACAGAACATTATCCCAACACATCTGATCCCCCCAGTTCAAACCAGTTCACTGGCACCGTTTAAATGGTGATTGCCGGTTGTTACACCCTACTCTGTGGGAGAATGTCCAGATGCTCTTGCCGTCAAGGTCAGGATCAGAACCGGTCAGGGAGTAGGGGGTTGATTTGGCACCCATCAGGCACTTGGAGCCCCCTGCAAGGATATGGCATCCACAGCTGGGAAAGACAAAAAAAAATGGAGTCCCAGCTGGCCCCACACCAGTGAGTCAAAAGGCCGGGGGAGGAGGAGAAAATGCTTCAGGCTCCATTAGGCCCACATCCTATCTCCATCTTCCGCTCTTAGCTCCATCACCCAGAGTCATTAGCACCATCTCACAGCTGCCACTCTGGAGTACTCGCAGGTGGAGGCTGCATTCTGATGCTTTTTATGGGGAAGTGTTGACCAATAGGGGCCGTGTGCAAAAATGAAAGACTAATGCACAGGAGAACATCCTGTGCTTTCGACCTAAGAGTCCTTTTCATTCCGTGATTTGCGAGAAGCTGCTCTCAGGTCCTGTGCTGGTGAGAAGGAGAGCTGGGGTGAAATGTCTGCCCCGTCTCCTGAGGCGACATTTGCATGCCTCAGGAGATGGGAGAAGATGAGATACACCCTCTGCTGTGCGGACCAACACGCTCCTGTCCCCTCCGGCTGGAAACAGGCTGAGGGGAAGTTTAGGTCACTCCTGGCTGCCTTTGCTTGCAGAAAAAGGCTCTATACCAAAAAGACGTCACCAGCATTTTTCGACGGGGTTAAACAATGAAGGAGAGACGGAGGATAAGCATGAGATGGAAAAAGCAATATTAAGAGATGACTGAATGAGTTCATAATAGAAACGGCCGAGGCGAGGGGGAGGGGACGGAGGGATTGGGGTGTTAGCGTGGCAGTGACAGAGTCCTATGTGACGACAAACCGCGCGGGTGGAACCCGTGTAATGGCTTTGCACAAGTAATTTGTCACTTCATGTGAAAAGCAAACAGCAGGAAAGCGATGGCAACACTTTACGCTGACACTTTCTATTGCCCGAGGATGTTTTAGGAAGCGTTTCCATCTGTCTGCGGTGCTGGTGCCCATTCCTCCGGTCAAACGATGGAGAGCTTTTACATCATCTACAGACAACGGAGCAGATTTGTCGTTGTCGATGTGATTTCTCTCCTCTTTTACCCTCCTGTGATCACATGGTTAGGGCTCCTTGACTGAATGGATATAAGGTTCAATAGCTCCATCAGATGTCAAGAGCGTTTGTAGTTTGGTGTGAGGCTGTCACCCATAAACATTCCGGCAAAAAAACAAAAGCAGCATAACCCCATGAGATCAATGTATGAACCGTGTTTTCATTTTGTTGGCAGTTCAGAAATACTGAGAGTCTTTGCATCAAATGCAGTTTTGAAATGTATCAGTTCTGTTTCTGCATAAATTATCACTGTGTACTATCAACAAAATTATATGCACAGCCTATAATCTAGGCACTGGAAAATGGAAATCCACCATTTTGGAGCCTGACACACAGGAGATGAATCTAGTGTGTGAGCACTGCCATCTAGTGGTCGATTCTACCACTACACATAATTCTGCTCCTAAAGAAGGAAAATAAAATCAAGTATTTCCACAAAGGAAAACCGCTGTGAACACCTTTTATGTCTATAAAGTACAAAATATACATCCTATACATGTAAATGTAGATAGTGAAAATAAATGTTGTTCTCCTTGAGACTTAAATCCACTGTGAGAAATCTAAAAATGCTACATTAAACATTTCTTCCAGCAGTTCGTTTTGGGGGTGATAATAGCAGAACATCATTTTTTGAAGGCATAACATTTCACCCCTTCCGCATGCAAAAAGAAAAATAGATTATCCTCAACCTATTAAAATGCTCTCTGCAGCGCCCGCAAGCTGCTGCAGGTGAGAATGCAACCCCCGTGGTCTTTTCCCTGAGATGGGCAGCAGCTCGCCGTTCGCCTTCATCTGGTCTATTTTCCTGGACAAGTCCGAGTCGCTGTCAATAACCAAAGTGCACCTTTGGGCGTAGTTGACCAGAGTCTCCTCTCCTTGGCGAAACATGCCCACCAACGGGACCATGTCTTTGCCCGCCAGGTGGAGCTCGGCGATGGAGGCTGTGTTGGCGATGGTGTTCCGGTCGATTCCCAGATGGCGGAAGGCTTCGCTCATGCTCTTCTTCTTGATGAAGGCCGACAGCACTTGTTTGTAGCGGTGGATGACATACTGGACGCCGGTAGCTGGCGGCATTAATGACAAAGAGTTTAATTAATGATATGTACCTTGGTATAAAGTAAGTTAAAAAGTAAGGAGCGTGTTCTTATAGAAATGCTGTAACAGTCCTGAACGAGGTTAAGGTGTGCTGAAAAAACAAATGTTCAGTCACATACCAGCTAACAGACACTGGGAGTGATGGAAGTGGTAATAACTATAAAGTATCTATCTATATATCTACTAGCTACCTTGATATCTCAGGAACTTAAACCTGAACCTGATGAATCTGTCCCATTCCTCAATAACGACCTTGGATTTGAAGGCTTGTGTTGCTAAGTGTCACCAATGTTCCACTTTTAGAAGACTTAGAGACGGTTAGTACCTCTCTTCCTGCTGTAGTCCTTCCCTTTCTTCGATCTTCTCTTCTCCCTGTGGTGTTTCTTCCGCCTGTGTTCGCTGGAAGCGGCCGAGACCTCCGACGAGTCCGACTCTCCAGGGCCGCGGTCGCCGCCGTCAGAGGAACTACAAGAGGCTCGCTCTCGCTTTCGAGATTTGTTTTCTGAGTGCGGCACTTTGCTTGATTTCAGAGCTGTTCAGAAACGACACACGGCGGTATGAGTAAGAACATCCAAGCATGACGTTCACTAGTGCAAATCCTCCAATCGTGGACCTTTCTTTTGTGCCTTTACTCAAGACTTCAAGCGGTATTTAGAACCTCTAAATACCCAACAAAAGCCATAAAAACCATAAATATATGTCTCAGTCTCAATCTTTGTAGTCTGAGGAGAGTCTGTCCAGGATTCTGTGTCGTGTGCCTTAAGTGAGTTAACTTTCCCTCTCTATTCAATTTATTTTTGTTTTCATTCCTTGATTTCTTTTATGACATTTTTTCTGTTTATTGTTTTGCTGTGTGTGTTTTATTTACATGTATTTAGTATTTATAATCTGATTTCTACGAGGTAACCCCGTGGCCTGTCATGTTCTTTTATGTATTTATGTGTCTGCTCATCGTATCTTTCTTTGGTTTTGTACTTTGGTGTAAAGACCAATAAAGTTTTTTTGTTTTTTTTAAACACCTTCACCTTCAGGCAGTGGACTGGGCGACGCAAACGTCGGCACAGAGCGGATACTCGTGAGGTTTTCGATCTGGCTCCGCAGGAACTTGCGGTCCTGCATCAGGTCGTCCACCTGCCTCTCCAGCGCAGCGATGCGCTCCTGTTTGCTCTCCAGCATGCACTGGAGCTTGGTGATGGTCAGCAGCACCCTCGGGGGCAGGCTCTCGGCATGTGAGGCAGCTGCAGGAGGGCGAGGCAAACTTTCAAATGATTGCGTCGTGTTTGTTTGCGTAACTTTTCTGCTGCTGCCGCGGCTTTTAGCTCGCAAGCGCCGGAATCTGCTGAAGGCAGGGCATAAAAAAAAGAACTGCAAGCCAATAAATCATTCTAATTTTGACAGACGTGTGCGAAAGGTAACAACGCCTGTCATCGGGTGCCGAAGGGAGGCGGTACAAATGAATTATGAGCTAAAATAGAAAGTGGATGCTTTCGTTATAACTCAAATAAAGCTGAAAATCTTTCCCATGTTTCTTAAGTTGGCAGCTGCTGATCCAAGCAAAACGTCCATTACTGAATCAATAAACAACAAATTAAGTTATTTCTGAACCTCCTCATGAAGCCCTGGGGCCGCCGACTGTGTACAATCCACTATAAACAGAATAAACAATCCGACACCCGCTGCCTCGTCTCAATCCTTTCTTTGCTCCGCGTAATGAGAATCTAACCATAGAGGAATTCTGAGCAGACGCTGACCTGACATGGCACTGCTGGGCGTGTTGTCCTGAACGGCATCAGACGACGCTCCCGTCTGGAAGTTCTCCCACTTGATGATGCGGAGTTCGTCTTGTTCCTGCTTCAGCCAGGCCGGAGACACCAGTCTGTCTTTGCACCTCACGGAGCTGGAGTCGATCTCTACGCAGGGGGAGTAACCGGCCGACGGCTCCTGCTGCCACACGGAGGACATCTCTTCAGACCTGAGAGACGACCAGAGACAAGGTTTCCTCAACGATGTCAATCAAAGATTTAATACTGATAATATAATAATAATAATAATAAGAAGAAGAAGAACAGCTTTACATGGTTTGGCACAAAGAGGAATAATAACAACATGAAGACAGGAGCTGAAAATAAAGGCAGTGGATGGGAGGGTTCACAGGATTAGCTGAGGTTAAAGGTCGTGGTGAATAGTTGTGTTTAATGTGTTTTTTGTAGATGCCAGATATGAGGCATTGCAGATTTCAGGGGGGAGAGAGTTAAGAGGGTGGGGGCTGAGACACTGAAGGGTCTGTCTCCAAAGGTTCCCGGTTTAATATAGGGGTTGGAGAGAAGACCCATGTCTGAGGACCGCAGCTTCCAGGATGGAGTATAGGGATGGAGAAGGTCCGTTAGGTACTGTGGGGCAGTGGCAAGGAGGGATTTGTAGTTTGAAGTCTCTATTGCATAATGGTGGATCATCCCTCTATGTTGGGATGAGTTGCTGCCTCAATACAAAGAATTTAAGTTTACCTTTAAGTTTGTTCCTGAGAAATGTGAAGATGGAATGTGAGCTGAACAAGCAGTTTGGGCAAATATTGGCGCTGCTGGTGAGGGGGATATTTTAAAAAATCGTGCTTGGCCTGTTGCTATTGACACCCAACTCGTGAGAAGTGGAAGAAAATAGATCAACGGAATTAAAATGACATCCCAAACACATGCAAAATTATTCCTACAGGGTAAAATGTGTCCAAAAAACTACCTTGTAAAGACCATAAACCGAAACTGTTGTTCAACTGAAACTGACTCCCAGACATGATGTCATAGTTCTGGACTGGCTGATCACGGGCTAATCAGGGGCTAATCAGGGGCTAATCAGGGGCTAATCACGGGTCAAATAGAGACTCTTAGTTATCCACTCACTTTATTGAGTCCAACACTATCGTCGTGGTTGGATGTCTCCTGTACTTTAATAAACAAGAGGAGAAAAACCTCAGTTTCTAAAAACCCCTTTGTACGTTTGAACTTAGCCTCAATTACAAAGTTTCACAAAAACAATTGGGAACACACAAACTAAAACAGAAAACTATAACAAAAAACCAACAACCCGCGAACCTTCAACATAAAACACCAACTAAGACCACAATCTTAGTTGATTGATGATTTCCTGTTTCCTGATGATATCATTTTGTGAGTTTACGTTGAACGTAACAACCTGGACATCCAAACACATGTCCCAGCTGAACTCATGGAGGAGCTAACACACCGTTCCTTTAAGTGGGATTGACCCGTTAGCCTGAATTTGTGTACGAGTTGGAAACACAAACTCTATTCACGCATGAAAGCATGTGAACTCCATGTATATGTATCAACAGTCTCCATTTCATTAACGTCTAAACATAAGATGTACTCACGTACTGTCCTCCTACCTATTAAGTCAACGCCGCATCCGTTAAGTGTTTTAATCTTCATTAAGTGTGTCCAGTTCTCCGGGGTATTATCATGTTTGTGGCTCCAGACTGAACTAGGTATTAATGATTGACACTCTCTCCCTGCTGCATCGATTTGACTTTAATGCCGCAGTGAACAACACTCTCACCTTTGTACTGAAAAACTGGAGACAAATCTGATATTGATCTAATCATTTATGAATCCTGAGCCGCATGAGTTCATGATATGCGACGCGTTAACTCATTCAGAGGAACGTGATGAATCATGCATTAGTCATGGATTAATTAGGAATGATCACAGAACTGTAGTTTATGTTATTAGTGCTGCAGAGCCTCAGGTTTTCAAACCACTTAATGGTGAAAATAAGGAAATGTTTTCAGAAAGGATGTATTTTTCTATTTTTCTATCACTATACAGTTTATTTTCTATATATACAATATGTTGCCGTGCATCTGATTCAAAATTACTTATGATGTATATGTTGTAGAAGAAACTTTTCTACTTTTTTTCCAGGTAATTAAAGCCAAAGTTTCTGCAAAAAAAATCTTCGAGGTGAAAGAAACAGAAAACGTTATTAAACATTAATAGGAAAACATTTGCTTCTCCACAATATTCTATCCTGAAGAATGAAAATATTTTAGGGTATACTATATAATTGAGGAAAACCCAGATTCACTTCCTGAGAAGTCTCCGCCCATAGAGACATGCGGACCTTAATTTATAGGACTTTAAACAATGCACTTAATTAAAAAGTCTGCAACAGATTATGAAGAAAAAACACCAATTTGACTTTGTTTGATTCATATGCATCCAATTTGTTCTAAATCGGACAAACGGTTGCAAAATTATGGCTCAAAATATTTGGAAATAAAGCTCCCCCTAGTGCCGGAAATATACATAGAAACCTCTCTCAAAATCAATTCAGTTCTTCCTTGCACTAGGTTCTTTATGGGTATAAAATTTGAAAATGATCCATAAAATTATTTTTGAATTATTGCGTTAACACGACGGATCTACAGCAGGGGTGGTGGTGGTGGTGGTGGTGGTGAGAAAGGGCAGCTTTCTCAAAAATAAAGCTGCCATTTAAGCGACATATTCACAGCATGTCGCTTAAAGGCCGCAGAAAGAAAATTACGATTAAGAGATAATCAGAAGGATTCCATTTATCGGAGAAAGGAAAAGGTAAGAACTTATACCTAGATCAACTTCATATATATATTAGGATCTAGCATTACAGAAACTCCTTTTCTGCCTATAACTCAAAAACAACACATAATTCCAAATACTATATATATATTCTAATAGAATAGGTTTTATTGGATCCATGAACAGAATTGTTCTTTTTCATCTCTGATAAAGGATCGTAAGATTATGCTGTATTTTATGATAATTCCCGCTTTGGTCGGGTCTCTGATGTTCTTTAGTTTCTTAATGGTGAGTAACAGAACTACATGAGACATTAACGATGCATTAAACCATCATGACTTATGCATTACTCATGCATTACTCCAGGCTGTGCATTACAACCCTGTGATAAGGATTTTCCTATCACGCTTAGTAGCTGCAGAGTAAGCAGGGTTGGTGCATTCAGGTGCATGACACTTGAATGCATCATTTCAAAGGGAATAGATGAAAATACAGTTAGTCCTTTTGTTGCAGGAAGTATGTGCACCATGTTTCCATGGTGATGATGGGGGTGGGGGGGGGGTTGACATGTGCCTGCTGCAGCATCCAAACACAAGCAAGGAGTGAGTGATGCAGTGATTAATGTTTAAAAAAGAAAAGAAAATTATTCTATGACAATAAATGTCCTGTAAATATATATGACGTTATCACTCCTCCATCCAAAAAAAGCTAAATGTAATGTCAGCAGGTGTCCTATCTCTACTCATATTGGTAAATACACGCATCATTAAAGGGATGTAAGTGTTTTAATTTGAAAAGAAAAACATTTGCTGGTATAAAGGAGTCGTAAGTTTAATTATTTAAGGTGTATTCAGCTAAAGGGAGCAGCGTTCCCCCTTTCAGGGTTAATTAGCTCCTACCAAGATGGATGCTAATGACTGTAATTAGCAGCTAAATGGAGACAAAGACAGTCAAACACAGAGGAACGTACCTCAAACAGGCCCCGAATCTGCTGCTGGAGAGGTTCCTGTGTTTGTGAAGATGTTTCCCGAAGTGCCACTTCGTTTAAAATGCCCCGTTGGTGTGAAAAATATCAACAACCTAATGGAGAGATGAGAATTGACGGTCACGTCTGAGAGAGAGAGAGAGAAAGAGAGAGAGAGAGAGAGAGAGAGAGAGAGAGAGAGAGAGAGAGAGAGAGGGAGGCGGGGACCGACAGCGCGACCAACCTCATGCTGCATTCAGGGACTCTACGGAAGGATGAGCTTCCATTATCTATAATGAAGATGATGATGCCTTTAAGGCCCTTACAATACTAAATAAATTATTCTAGTCAAATCTTATATTAAATCCTTTATTTACGCATTGAGGTACATATTATTAAACTAAAATGGTTGTTTTATATGAAAATGTTTAATTTGGATTTCGTGCATTATTAACTTTTAATTGTGTTTTCTTAAATGAAGAAAAAAGAGACAACATTTTTAACAGCTCAGTGTGAAACTGTGTTGTGTCTGATGCTCTGAAACAGACAGTATCCGGCTAAGTAACGCTCAACTTTGAAATTATAATTGTATTAATCGAGCCAAAATGGACACCGACTTGGCCTGTTTGAAACAGAAAAACCAAAACTACCATATTTTCATACCGCCACAGAACTAAAAAGAAAAGACTCAAATGTGATCATTTCCAAATTTTATATCCAGATAAACCTTCGTGCGAGGAAGAACTGGATTGATTTTGGGAAAGGTGGGTTGAAGATTTCCGCCAGTGGGTGGAGCTTTATCTCAAAGTCCATATTTTCTTAACTGTCGGTCTGAATGATTGTAAATTTGGTCCATGTGAATCGACTCGTGGAGATCCGTCATGTATTCATCATGTTTATAGGCTCCAGCCTCAAGTAGTAACCAAAGTATTATATCCCTGCAAGGGAATTAAGCATAAAAACATATTAGCTTTTACTACATTTTGTCGGGTAGAAATAAAATTTGTCCTGAAATTATTTTCTTATTATCCCCTTTGTCATGTTTTGTTTTTTTTTACTTTCAATTTTTATTTACTGTGCTTAATATCCATAATTTCAGCATTTTGACCACGCCCCCAGAGTGAGGCTCTACAACTATGTTATAAAATTAAAAATATAAGTGGTTTAAAAAACATTTTTACATTTATCCTGCTTCAAAACAAATTGAATAAATGTATTTCACATAAATATTGGGTGGGTTTTGTTTTGTTTTTCAAACAGAATAAGGCTGTCCTTAAGTACTACGCTCATAACCATCGTAACAAATCACAAACGAATCACAGAATATGAAGTTTTTTCCAAAACCAGCTGACACGGCTGTCCAGAAAGAAGACTCCACATACTGATGATCGGAAACATGAGTAAAAAGAACATTTCCAATGAATGTCAGTAGGATATATTTATCACACGTCATTAAAAATATGCTTAAATGCTAGTTTATGCTAGGTGTGGAGTTAGCCCTAGCTAAACATTCAATGCGATGTTTCCTCTCAGGAAAGAAATAAATGAAAGTTGTGGTTGTAGTGCCTTTTTTTTTCTCTCCCGTCATACATAGATATAGATATATGTAGAGAGAAAAGGACAGTTTAAGGTCAAATAAAACCGGCTGAGATGATGTTGCAGGGAACTTTATTTGCAGTTAGGCTAAAACTCTTTGGCTACAGAGAGGATAAATCTACAGTTCAGTCGCACGATACAACCGATGACATCTCAGGGAACGTTCTACACAGCTTGTTGCACAGATTTAAAATAGTGGTAATAGGAACAAAACACAGCTGCCTTACGGAGACACACACGGCGAGACATCAGAGCGGCGGGATTATTGAATGCTTTCGACGTAATTGTCTCAGCCGCCTGCTGCAGTAAAGCTAAGTAACGCTACATATTAAAAACTCTTATCGTGTTAATCAGAAAATATAAAAGATGTAGAACAAGGTGAGGTGTCGTTTGGAGTCGTCAAGTTTTTCGAGGAGAAGAATGCAACACAGTGTAAATCAATATATATGTATATATATATATATATATATGTATATATATATATATATATATATATATATATATATATATATATATATATATATAGTTTCATTCCAAAGTCAACCGATGAAATATTTATTTATATTATCTGTGAGTCAGCGATGAGGAAGAGTCATCGAATCAACCGCTTCGCCTTCATGACACACACTAATAATCCTTCATTACCAACTTTGACATTTCTTCAAAGCATGTGGAGTCATTGCATAAATGCTTGGAGCAGTGGAGTGTATTTGCCGCAAAGTATGGAGGCACGGAGGGTCAAAGGTCAAAGCTCTGTATTTTTAGAAAAAAAGAAAACACAGTGAAAATGAAGAAATGTCGTACATTTATGCAGTCAGACCTAAAACCGCCTGATTAAACTGAATCACTGTGACTCCAGCTGCCTCCTGGACTGTTCTGGGTAGTAACTGAGTACATTTACTCAAGTACTGCACTCCAGCACTAATATGTAGTATTATTATTTGTGACCGATAATCCTGTTCAGGGTCAAATATGAAAAGACTTACTAGAATATTTCCATTGTAAGTTACTTTATATTTGTACTACACTACATTTGTCTGATCGCTGTAGTAACTAGTTACTTTTCAGATTACAATTTTTCATACCCTTCCTGTCCGGGGAAAAATCTCAAAATAAGTGTATTTTACTATAATTGCAATAAACTGAAGATTAAATGTATTTTTATGGGTTGGGAAAATCCAGCTACTTCTAAAGATTAAATATTCAGTAAACTTAATCAGTTAGTATAAAAGTAATTGGATTACTTGGAAAATATAAGAAGCCTGATCTTTTGAAAGGATTTCACTTTTTCAGCCATAGATGGTTCTAGTAAAATAAACTACTGAAGTAGTCGTAGTAGTTAGATTACCTCAGCCTTTAGCATCTGAAGCAGTAATATAGACGTACACATTAATGCAGAAGTAATAGTAATCCAAAAGTACTCTACTCTACATGTAGAACTTTTACTCGGATTCTTGAAGTACTAGTATCGAAGTAACTTTGAAAGTAACAAGCAGATATTTCACTGGTAGCGGAGTATTATCTCCACAGAGTAGTATTACTACTTTTACCTAAGTGAAGTACTCGGATACTTTTTCCACCGCTTCTTCTGAAAATGTAAAAATCTCACCGGGGTGTGAATGCGGTTAAAACCAGGTGTGAAAACTGGACAAATACAAATTGTCTAAGAAATGGCCAGTAACCGGTTACATTTCTGTGGAATTTTAAAAAGAAGAGAAAGAAGAAGAAGAAGAGAAAGAAGAAGAAGAAGAGACAGAAAAAGAAGAAGAGAAAGAGGAAGGAGAGAAAAAGAAAGGAGAGCCTTCTAGATTCACAGTGACTCAGAGTTTGGAGAAGAAGGTTTGAGCTGGTAGACTTTTCACGTCCGCCCTCCTGCCGCCGCTATGATGTCACATGGCGAGGATTGACTGGTATTAGTTGGTTAGACGGAGAAACAGCGGCGTCCTCAGAGTGAAGTCCGCGGTGTCGCTCGCGTCCGCTCCTGAGCTCTACTGAGCGCGCTCAGTGGCAGATGCCCAGCAGGAGGCGCTTGAAGTCGCCGCTGCACTCGTCCCTCAGGGCGTCCTTCAGAGACACGTCGTACTTCTCCAGGTAGAGTTCTTTGATGGTCTCCAAATCAAACTGGTGACGAGGAGAACATGGAAAAGTCAAGTGTGGCGATTTAGTGGTGCGATTTCTTAAAAGGGACGTGTTTGAGTGGAAATATGACACGTGTGATTGGAAAGAAAATATAGAATTCATTTATGTCTCATTTCTGTTGCTGATAGATTCATTTTATAATCTTTTTTTTTTTAACAATTATTACATTTGTGGATGTTCACACTGGTCGACCGTAACATTATGACCTTTCTCATCATTAGATCCTCGCAATTATTGCATCGTTGTCTGAACGCAATTATTGGAGATAATCCCAAAGTCTTTTTTCACCATCATTAGAATCTCTTAATAATAATAATAATAATACATTTAATTTATAAAACTCTTCCTTTCGTCCGGATAAAAACAGACGGATGAAACGGAAGCGTAACATTCGATCACTATGGTCACGCCGTCCTCCACGTCTGATGTTTGACTGGCTGCCATTAATCTCCTCCTTCACCTCTTCACTCTTATTTTGCCATCAGTGGAAAATTAAATTAGGCTTTAATGCCTCCAGCGGTAAATCTCTGCTGGAGGAGGAGCTTAACTTTTCCTCCAGCTTCTACTGACATTAAGATTATAGATCATTTAGTCACAAAGACAAGCACCGTGGTGCTGGGGGTATATTTTGGTTTGCGGCCAAATGATGAAGGAGAGTCCGATTTCTTGGTTGGAGGTGATTTATGGAATTAGCAGCAAAAAGCTACGAAACTAAAAATACCGAAACATCCAACAAACTGACCGACCGACACAGCAGCTGTTAGTGAAGCTGTAAGAAAAGACTCTAGTTCATATCGAGTCTCTATTTCTTATTGAAAAATAAGAAAACTGTTTATAATAAGACTCATTAGCAGTTAGCATGTTTATTCTAAAGAGTAGTGGGCCATGGATCGAGCCCTGGGGTACCCCCAATGCTCCTATTTGCTAATTATTAGGGTTTATTTTTTGCAAATTAAAGCATGTGAGGACTAACTAAACAGAATTATGCGACTTAATACAAACATAAAAAGTCTAATAAGGGCTAAATAGTTTTGTAAAAACCTGCTTAAATTGACTTTTTACGATGAAATACAAGATTTCATGATGAAATAATGGATAAGTCTCTCTTTTTAACTGTCTAGAAACATCCTTGAACCAAACAACTTGTAATTCTATGTTCAATTGAAAGATTCTAGAGAGAAGACATAAAATCTGCAAAGAAAAACATCAAAGTTTTTTTCCTGCCTTGTTGAGGACATGAAAGAGAAGATGTCTCAAGCCAAGACCCAAATAAATCTGGATTAAATGAAACGAGTTCTCTGAAAAGAGGCTTTGCTTTTCGGAATGAAAGACTAAATTATTGAATGACTTTGGTTGCCTCAGCTATAACGTCGCACCTTAGGTGAAAAGATTTGGATCCACCTGTCGATGTTTTATTGTAATTACCTCGGAGCGACAGACGATGATGCGGATCAGGGTGTCTTCATCAGTTCCTGCTCCCTGCATGGCGTCGTTCAGACGCCTGGCGAAGTAGAGCTGAGGGTTCTTGGCGACTCTCACTGAGGAGAAGAACCAAAAGAGAGACCTTCACCAAAAAAAACAAACTTAGGTGCTGCATAGACAGAATCATTAAAGCTCATTACTGAGCATCAGTGATGATAATGACGATGGTCGCAGCACCAACCCAGAGCGATGTAGCACTTCTTCAGGGTGCCGGAGGTCTCGTTCTCGATGGCGTCCAGGATCTCAGTCCCAGAGAGCTTCAGAGAGGGAAAAAACATGTCAGAACGAATGAATGAATTATTTTCGTGCCTTATTGGATCATTGGTGAAGAGAATATTTTGTATTTAGTCGAATCGGATGTTGTTAGTTTGTTTAGTGTAAAAAAGTCAGATTACAACTGGAAACCTGAATGTTCCCACAGGAGCATGAAGTCTCTAACCGTCTATCTCCTTTCTTTGTTCACTCATTCATTTGTTAGGTTGTTTGTTTTGTCATTCAGTCATTCATTCAGGCGTTCGTCTGTTTATTCTGTCACTGTTCCAGCTTTATTCTGTCTTTTGTTCAGTCATTCATTCCTTCATTGTTCATTCATTCCTTCACTCCATCGTTTGTTCATTCTTTCATTTGTTCAATCTTATGCAACAATTTCACACTCACAAAACATCAATACGATGTTTTATATTTGTATATTTAAAATATGTTATAGATTACGCTTTATTCCACATATCTACAATATATATACAATAAACGTAAAGATAAATAAACAGAATAAAAAACAAAAAAACACATCTGAGCACATCACTGATCTCTCTCTCTCTCTCTCTCTCTCTCTCCCTCTCTCTCATTCGCTGTCTGTCTCTCTCTCACTCTCTCTCTGTCCCTCTCCCTCTCTCTCTCTCTCTCACTCTCTCTCTGTCTCACTCTCTCTCTGTCTCTCTCTCTCTCTGTCTCTATCTCTGTCTCTCTCTCTCTGTCCCTCTCTCTCTGTCTCTCTGTCTCTCTCTCTCTCCCTCTCTCTCATTCGCTGTCTCTCTCTCTCTCACTCTCTCTCTGTCTCTCTCTCTCTCTGTCTCTATCTCTGTCTCTCTCTCTCTGTCCCTCTCTCTCTGTCTCTCTGTCTCTCTCTCTCTCTCTCTCTCTCTCAGGATTAGACACTATGATTTAGGGTTGAAGGAACTATAATTAAAGATTTCCAGAATGTTTTGAAGTCCTTGGATGAATAGAGAGTAAATTACGGGCCTGTCTTTACCTAGATGAGAACCAACAACACGCTTTATCTCAAAAACAATAAGATCCAAACACTGATTATCTCAGATGCCGGCTGAGAGAGCCAGAAACGGATGTGAAACCCTCTGAGGGCGTGCAACGCTGAAACCCACCTGCTCATATATCTTAAAGGTGGCCTGAAGCTGCAGGTAATTTCTGGAGGCCAGGATAAAGCTGAAAGTGGACTCCTCCGTCCCAAAACAATCCTCTCCAGCCTGCAACAGATATGAACACAGCTCAGGATTGATTGAACCGACCGTGAGGCGATTATTACCGTGTAATTATACTGAAGCAGTACCTCAAACAGGCTGGTAGCATCTTGTTCAGCCAGATCCTCATCCACGTCGAAGGTCTCATCCCTGTTCCCCTAAAAGAAGAAGAGTAAGATGGCGTCTGCTAAGTGGCGAGGTCTTTCTCTATGACTGCAGCGATATTTATATATCTGAGTGTTACTCGGGAGAGGCTTTCTGGAAACAGTCCAGTATGAGCGAGTGTTTATGGGACGGGATCTGGCGCAGGGAGAGTGAGCTCCATTTCAGTTCTGCAGCGAATGTGAGTTCAGTCCTGCAGAAACATGAGAAGACCAACCTGCAGGAGAGCCATGAGCAGGTTCCTCACGTCCCCGCTGGTGTCTCCTTCGATGTCGGCTTCAAGATCACGTTCATGCACTGAGGATGAAGACGACATGTCAGCAGAAAGCCGGGTTTCAAACGAAGAAACGTCATGTAGTTTGTTACTCTGTATTTGAACAGATTCTCCAGTATGCTATCAAATAAATTATCTTTCTAATGTATAATTAAGAGTGTAGTTCTTGGCATTCATTTGGTGTTTTTATGAAGTTTATGACTCTGCATCGTGAAATGTGACTTGTTTTCCTTTTTCAAAATACAAATATTGCAACTGTAGTGTGTTTTTTTAAATTAAGTTAGAGCCAATCTAGAATTTGGATCAACTTATCTGCCTGCTGATACTCAGAAACTAGTTCCAACCGATGGTTTTTGCAACAACAGAAACTTTTGGCTTCCATAGTATGACTGAATATACAAAAATAATAATATAAAAACAACAACAACTAGGCCTGAGTGAGAGCGAGGGGCCCCGACCGGAAATGTGAAAGGATGAAAATCCTCCACAGACTATTCAACGCATCACTAAAGGTGACATGCAGTACTGCTGGGAGCAGACTGATAACTGATTGAACTGTAATTACGACTAACGTGTTGTAATAACACTGTCGTAACCGTCTGTTCAGCTGCAATTCTGTCTTCGTGTTGTTGTTTTTTTGTTGTTGCTGAATAAATTAGGTCAACCATCAGAAAATAAAATGCATTAATGGAAGGTGACATTCAATTTCAGAGGAATTCCAGCGTTAAAAAAAGGACGATAAATTAATTTGAGTGAAGAAGTTATGATGTCATAAGGCAGAGAATATTAGGTAAATATAATCAGTCTCAGTAGGGGTATTATAGTGAACAGGAAGTGGCAGCAGGACGGACTTTGACTAAACAAACTTAATGTTGTGGGTTAATGTTGGACATCACGTCGGAACAAATGCGTCGTTTTCAGCCACTTCCTCCAGGTATTATAATAATAGCAGTGAGGGAAATAGTGACATTTGGTGTTTATGTAACGGGTGAGAGATCGAACTGACTGAACATTTCTGCTCCTATTATTATATAAGAATATCATCACCTTTATTTGTATTATCATTATTATAATAGTTGCAGTTGTCAAAGTAAAAGTAGGAATATTATAACTGTATTATTATTATTATTATTTTTATACTAGTGTAAACTAACTAATAATGACTGTATTAATATTATTATTATTTTTATACTAGTTGTAATAACAGTGGTATTACACATAGTAAGAGTATTAAAATGAAAATTGTATTATTATTATTTTTTTTTTATATTAGTTGTAGTAGCAGTGGTATTACCCATAATAAAAGAATTAATATTATAACTGTATAATTATTACTATTGTTTGTATACTAGTTGTAATAACAATGGTATTACGCAAAGTACGACTATTAAAATGAAAATTGTTTTATTATTAGTATTAATAATAAAATAAAATAATAATGATGATACATTTCATATTAAAATTGTTATTGCTATCATTATTATGATTATTATTAATAAACTAGTTGTAGCGGCAGGGGCAGTAGTATTACATATTTAAGTGTAAAAGTATTAACACTTAAAACATTAACACTATTTTTATAAGAATCATTAATACAAATAAAAATAATGGTAATAATAAGTTTAATATTATTACTATTGTCATCATTATTATATTTAATTATTATGACTATTATAGTAGTTGTAGTGATAGTGGCAGTAGTCTACCATTAGAAAAGTATTTATTTTTATAACTTTATTATTATTATCGTTCAATTAAGTTCATTTTGAAAAGGATCTGTTCAAAAACGTATTTGTTTGTTTATTTCCTTACCTTGAAAGTAACATTCCTTGAACATAGCGACGTCCTGTGGGGGAAAAAAAAAAAAAAAAGGTTTTAGTGATGAAATGAAAATGTTAAGAATGTAACTCTCAGTTAATTTGATGGTTTTAAACATCTGAACATGATGGCGCTCAGACTGCCGATGCATTAACTCTAAAAGTTCTTATGTGTCACTGACGTCGTTGGTGGCGGTGCAGAGGATCTCCACCAGAACATCCTCATCCGTGCCCGCTCCCTTCATGGCCTTCCTCAGCTCCTTCACGGCGTAGATGACGGGCGGGTCCAGCATGGCCAGGATGGCCTTCTCAAAGCTCCCCGACAGCTCCTTCTTCAACACCTCCACCAACTCCTGCCACACACAGGCAGAATTCACAAGTGAGGAGCCGAAGGGAGCAGAAACTACAGGTTTCCCCCTGAACGTACTTACATCATCATACTTGTCGTAGTAGGCCTGTTTGATCTCCTGCCGCTGGTACGAGGAGCGGTTGGCCAGGATGTCGATGATGGTCTGTTCATCCGTGCCTGTAGACGCAGTGTAATAACAATGTAATAACACTTTTACTACATGTAATAACACTTTTACTACACGTGACCAGAATTTTACACAATCAACTCACCCAAGCCTTTGCAGGCTTTACGGATGGCTTTGATGTCAGCCAGGACATCAAAGTCGTCATAGGGCAGGATAGTGGGCTAAGGGGGAATAAAAGAAGAAAAGTTCAAATTCGCTTTCTGATGGTGCGAAGAGGAGGATTGTGGCAGTAGATGAAGATCAGACGGATTTGTGATGGCCATTCAACAGCAGCTGGCTGATGGGGGAGGGGAGACGATGACACAATGCTTCCAGTCAGGAATTCAGGCTCACAAATCTTTAAACAAACTTGGTGGGGGCCGCGTGAATAACTGGTAGGAACCGAAAGAAGGTCCAGTGGAACAACACGGGTCTGAGTCTGAACAGTAACACCACTACATCAACATCAGAGACTGGATTCTACCACCTTTCTGTCCCTGTGCCGGAATTATTCACGGGATCGGTTATGCCCCAGAACTTCAGGCCTGTATGTTTAAGTAACTGGAGATAAAATCGCTTTTATATCTTTTCTAGGACTCGATTAAACGGTTATAAGACCATAAGAAATGTTTTTAACTGAGTCTGGATTCCTTACAGAAAATGCAGTTAAGTCCCCAACAAACACAATCAGAAATGTTTAGAAATCAACAATAAATCAGAACAGTAGGGTAGAATAAATACAATAAATAACAATAATTATAATGTTTGTTGATCCTCAAATGGATTTATCTGCCGCTAAAATATCAGATATTAAGCAGAAAACATAAGAACTTAATTATTTAACTAAGAACGGTTCTCCTCAGTTCGGCACTGTTTCAGATACATCAGGATCTCAGATCAAGTTTGAAGCCTTAGGATTATTTTTCATCTCACCAGAAGGGAATTTTCTGATCTTATGATGAGGTTACTCTTCTACTGTATAGTACTTTGTTCTGATTTGACTTTGTATTTATGTTCTATATTTTTGATTCGCTACTTTCTTTCCCTGATACAAACATATCAGACGAGATGCTGGCGTTGTTGCCCTCGTGCCTGAAGTTAGAGGCAAAAATATCTAAAATAAAACCAACAGAAATCAAATCTTTAAGTCTTAGGCGGTCCTCTCTCACACACTGGGGGAGAATCCTTAGAAAAACTCTCTATCCAGGTGATTATCTAGATTAGAGGTGACAGGTTAGGAAGTACAAACACTTCGTTACTGTACTTCATTACAGTTTTCTGCTACTCCTTACACCGGAACTTTCTAACCCGCACACTTACAAGAAACGACAAAAAGGTGTGATGTCAGTGTTTTTTGTCCTTTAGAATCAGTTCCTGTATTTCGTGATTATTGACGCCGTACATTCTTCCGCTGAGAATGACTCAACGATTTCACATAATATTATCTTCATTTAATATGATGTTCCTTGGGTTTGCATGAGAACAGGCGGTAGGAATGACCCTCGAAGGACTGGATGATACAAAACATGAACATAGGAATGCAAAATAGTCAAAATAGCAGCCTATAAATACAATAAAGACGTAATGAGGAGGGTAAACTACTAAAAAGTGATGAATAAATGAAAAAATGAATGAATAATACAAATGGAAAAATGAAAAGATGACATCACATCACATAGGTAAGATCTCTAAGAATACACGGGGTGGGGGCAACAATAAAATAAGACCAATTACATGAATCAATTAAAATAAGACAAATGAAGGAGAATGAAAGACAGAAAAGTAAAGGATGACATTGCATTCATAACATTACATCAATCAGACAGCAATAAAAAACAATAAGAGATTTTATCCCATATGCATCCTGTGTACAATCGTGTATAAAGAGAGCAAAACTCAACGGAAGCCCCCCTTGAATTGTGTCAGACGTGGACACCCTCCCCCCATCGGTGCACCCACGGACCTCATTGCGTAACCGGCGGATCTGCGCCCATTCATCTAACGGGGCTGGTGGGATTCCGCAGGGGAGTGGTCCTCCTCTGTCTGCGTAAAGACACACACTCTCCTCTCTCATTTACTCACTCACTCTGAGAAATAGTGAATATCACTATCAATGACGTCATCGTTCATACGGTCGGAGGTATCGGTGAGAGATTCGGCTCGGTTGCGGCGCTGCGCGTAAAGACTGTCGGTGAATAGCGGGGCTGTCGGCCGGTGATCGGTTATAACGCACTAAATCAACCTGTCATTGGAATAAATCACCGCGTAATCCTGCTGACTGACAACGTAACTCTTTCTCCGACTGCGACTGAAACACAGACAGTCTGTCGGATTTTATTTTATTTTTAAATCCTCTATTATATTTCCATTTTAAAGATGTTTGTGGCGTAAATAACAACAGTGACAGGCTACTTACTTGACAGTTTCCCATTTTTGGCGCAGTTTATCCAGGAGCAGGTGATCGGGAGTGAAGAAAAAGTGGACTAGTTTCCAATCCTCCTGAATAAACTGCGGCCCAAACTGGCAGACTGCAGGGTGTGACGTCACAGCCCCAGGGAAAGTTAACTATTTACATCCACTACAGTAGGCCGGTCTCACCCGTGGGTGCAAGTCTGATGACTTCAGCTATCAAACTTCATCCATCCAACTTCATCTACCGAACTCGAACTCTTTTAAAAGTTCTTTATCAAAAATATGTTGTTGTTTTGTTTCCCATCAAATTCATGTAAAAATAGGGTCAAAAACATGCTTGTAATTAGAATAAATTCAAATTTCATTGAATTTGTCGACAATTATAGTACCTATAAATATCCTGGAGGATATTTGATAAGATGATTCGAGATAAGATGAGATAAGATATTGTTACAGCAGCATATTAACATGGCCAAGTACACAAAATACACTAAATATATATAATGTACATATATATATATATGATAATATTTTAATATTTATATCATTAAAATGACATTAAAATAATAGTAAATAATAATGTTGTATTGAATGTAATATTATTTTAATGATAAATTAAAAAACTTGTCAAAATAATATTCAAAATATATGAAATAAATAAAATATAATTTTGACAAATTATTTAATAATAATAAACCACGGCCACAAAGAGAATTATCCCCCCCTTTCAGAAAAAAAACCCTTCAAAATACTGAGAAGTATCTTTTTCCACCTGCTGATGCATGTTTTGTCTTTCCAGGTGACCTTCAGGGTCAGGACAGAACTTTGATGTGTCCCACTGCTCAGTCAAAAAGAGTTGGACGTTATCCTCATTTGTATTTAGAGTGTTTTTTAATGCTGCTTCGTGACAAAAGGGAGGGAAGACACAAAGGATCAAATGTAGAAAATGGTGGAACAAGGTCTGCTGAGTGGTTTTCTCTGCTTTCAGTCTGCGTGAGACGACAGAGAACCAAACCGCCGTTGCATTTGCTCCTCGACAGTCTAATTACCAACCATGCCATCCTATTATTCCAACCTCTCTTATGACTATGGGCCTTACATCATAATTAGTCACCCGCCGAGGAGGAAATCCGCTGCTGATGCTGCTGCTGCTGCCCTCCACATTCAATCCAGCCTGTGGGCAGAAAGTCTTCCGGTTCAGAGATTGTCCCACGAACAAAGCCCCGTACAGTTTGACCTCTTCTCTTTTTACTTTCTAATTATGTAAAACTTACCTGCATGGTTCATCACAGGAACCTGATGCACAAATAACTCACAGTTAAACTCAGAGTTAGTTTGCTGGAGTGGATTCCCAGCTTCTCCTAACATCAGAGCTGAGGACTTAAAGGATGAGGATGAGGATTTAAATGAAAGTTGTTTGCATTTTATCTAGAGGGTTGGATCAGAGGATTTATAAAACTAAATATGATACATATGAAGCTGAATCCTGCAGCTGTAGATATCTTAACTTGGCTTTGGCAGATTGTGTTACCTTTGGAGGGAGGCAGTGAACTGTTTCCAGTCCTTATGCTAATGAAGCGCTGCATCAAGTTACACATTTAATGTTCAGAGGTTAAAAAGGTTTTAAGTTTCTCGTCTGACGCTCAGCAAGGAAAGTAATATGTATGTTTTGTTTTAAAACAAGTAAAGTCTTGACATACTTTAAAGGTATTATTTAACCCATAATAAGTTCACAACCTAGTCTTTATTATTTGTTTCTATAATGTACAAAGTTGTATTTTAATGTTAACACTGATTTATGGCACAGCTAAAGGTCGGACTGTGTGACTATGTCTCCCTCTGGTGGTCAGCGGACAAAACTCCCTCTACGGCAATCCTGTTGTGCCAAACTCAGAGTGTCCCCCCACAAGAACTGTGAAGAATAACATGAACTCGAGGGGTTTCTATCAGATTTGATGCATTATTAATCAGTATAACAGTTTCTGATTTATTTCATGGATTATTTTGTTTCATTTGTTTCTGTAATATTCAGGCAGTCTGATTTTTTTATTTCCAAAAAGCAGACAAAGGTAAAAAAATATATATATATTTTTTTGTTTAATCTCGGATTACTCTCACATAGTAACAGGTAGAATGTAACTGAGACTGAAAATAAAATGTTCCAGGTTTCACCTGTCCGTAGAGACCGAGATTATACAAATACACCCCATAGTTGTTGAATTATTTGAAGTTTATTTTGGGGATGTAATTCAGGCGAGATTTAAAAAACAACCAATGAGTAAACCAGGTTGAAGAGTTCATGCAGGTGGTGCAGAGTCACACAACTTTACTACATCAACAAGGCCTCAACACTTGGAAGGAAATAATCAAAGACCACGTTAGTTCAATTCCCGCTATGAAGGACCTTTAAATATATCTTGCTTTAGGGTTACAATATAATATATTTGGGAGAAAGTGTGCGTTAGTTTGAATATTTAATATACAGTAAGTGTTTATTTAGGAGAAAGGTAGGGTGTGATGAAAGATTTTGTTCAGTTTAATTTAGGATTGTTGGTTAGCCCTGTTGATCAATCACCATTTCTTTTCTGTGTCTGTTTTTGACATCACTTCCTTTCTTCTGATTGTTGCTGGTAAAATCTGTGATTTCCTTTTTGTCTTAGATTTGTAATTCTTCTTAGAATCCACATTCCCTCTATTAAAAAATGATATACACCAGTCAGCCATAACATTATAACCGCTGATAGGTGAAGTCACAATGATATTGATTATCTCGTTAATATGGTACCTGTCGGCGGGTGGGATGGTTTAGGAAGCAGGTGAACGTTTGGTCCTGAAGTTGATGTTGGAAGGAGGAAAAATGGACAAGTGTGAGGATCTTGGTGACTGACGGTCTGCTGCAAAAGTGTATCCTGGATCAAAAGTCATCAAAAGTTGCATTTTAGCACTTGTGGGTCTCAGAGTGTGGAGATTAAACCAAAGCCTTAAAGTCAAAATTCTTGCTGTTTCTTCTTTGATTTTTCATTTTGTTATTGTTCAACTTTGTTTCCTCTGTGTCTCATAACTCAAACCATCTATCTGCAGGACACAATCAAGGTCAAATCTCCTCAGAGGAATCACTGAGCGTGGATTAGCGCTTCCTTTATGGATACATGAAGACAAAATCAGAGGAAAATCTCTCCCCAGCTTCTCCGTGGGTTGAAGTTGTCTCAGCTGAAGGATGTTTTGAGGGTGGAGGGTGTCACACGTCAGCCTTTAGCACAGGTCTGAGAACAAAGACAGCATTCAGACTCAACAGTCAAAGTAACGGGCTGTAATGTCACACTGACCCAAGACTTCAACTCCTGACCTCAAACACAACATGAGAGTCGGACCTGCTCCTGCTGAGAGAGATCACAGACAGGAGTTCCAGTTTCAGCTGCTGCTGAGGGGAGAGACGGCGAGAAAGGAGCTCCGCCGGAGGCCTCAGGCGCAGTGACCAAAGCAAAGAATCAAGAATATTCATGAGGCTCCCTCAGATGGTTTTACCCAGACGCCCGTTCATCAGGAGACCTTATGATTGTCTTTTAGTGCATGGAACAACAATTAGATCAAATAAACAGTTGATTGTTTATCCTGCTTCCGGTTAAAGACCTTTGAGTTTAGATTGTGACACGGTCAATCACCATATCAGTAATCCATCATCAAGCTAATCATTAAAGAACAGAATCATCGCTTTACTGTGTTATTCTGTGAAGTTAACTAACTCTCCTGTGGTTCCAGTGTTTCTCCTTCTCCACCTTTTATCTTCTTCTCCTCTTCCTGCTGGCAAAGTTCCTCTTTTATACAAACCTCTGTTTTCCTGTAGAAACTGATTAATGTTAATGATATACTCAAGAACTTTTTAGGAGAAGTCTGGTAATGTCTGCATACTTTTACACAAGTATTTATCTTTGCTGTTGTATTTCTATTTATTTATTTTTTTTATGTGCAATGCAAATACTTTGAGCGACATTTCATGAAAGGTGCAATAAAAATGACTACTTTTTATTATTATTATTATTATTATTATTATTATTATTATTATTATTATTATTATTATTATTATTTTATGTCATGGATAGAAGATTGATTTTGACCTATTTGGTGATTTTAGGCTTCAGATGGGGATTCAACCTACCGAGAAGGTGACCACGTCCGGTCCATGGACCGTCACACATGAACCGAACCAGCACCATCTAGTGGTCATATCTACTAACTACACATCAGACCAAAACCAGGACTGGTTTGATCCTACAAACAAATATTGTCTGTGTAGCTATAAATATCCCACAGTCAGTCAGTCACGTGGTCCCTCATTGAGAGGAGCTCCTGAATTGTGTCGAATAAACTCTCTACTGCTTTTTCAGTGATAATCCTAAAAGTAGCTCCAGATGTTAAAAGCCTTTATTTAAATTTTTTTTTTAATCTTAGGACTTAAATGTCTCCAAGACATCCTCCCCCAAAATAAACAAGGTCAGCTGCTTCAGATTCAAGCTTCCAGTCCCCCCATCCCCCCCCGCCCCCAAAGAAAATGATATCTATCTGAGTCTATTAGGGTCATCAGCACACCTGACATACCTTCTACTCCTTCGGTGAGCTCTGAGAGTTAATACAGGTGAATTGGTGACTCTACATCCTCTTTAGATGTGAATGTGTGAGCGCTGTTCTTTCTCTGTGTGTGTTTGATGAACGGGCGACTTGCCCAGGGTGTAACCCCCGCCTCGCACCCAATGTCAACAGGGATAGGCTCCAGCCCCCTGCGACACACACACAGGATAAGAGTTTGCAGATAATGAATGAATGAACTGTTTTCACCTGTGTCTCACCTGTTCTGCACGTACTGTCTTAACCTTCTCATGTCCTGCTCAGCTGTTCGGTTGAGCACATTTTGAGTCTCTATATCTTGGGGTAAAGTGGGACTGAACCTGTTGCATTTATGTGCTAAAGAGTAAGGGGCCAATGATGGTGCCCTGGGGGACACCACAGGTCAAGGGGCGTTGACCACGTCTATTGAGGGAATCCTATTTGACAGGCACGATTTTTCTTTGGCCTATTGAATAGCCAATGAGTGAAGAGCATGTGAAGACCTACTAAACAGAATTATGTAAGAAAATATAACAAAATAATGGTCAAATCATTTTTTTCTAAGATCTAGCTGGACCAAATGATTTGTTATTTAATGGTAACATTTAGAATGTCTTAGATACAAAATGAGTGTGTGCCTCAAATAAATAAAATAAGTAAAAAGAGATATTTGTTCTGTTTTTCTTTTTTCTACTGCAAGGTCTCTATAATGTTTTCCTCTTTGAGCCGCAAACCTATCATTACATTTATGCAGGAAAGGCAGGTGGAATAAAGGCACACCAGGCGTAAATAAAGCAAAAAGAAACAACCTTCTTGTCCTTCATGTTTTCTCCATGTAAGTTTAAGTTGTTTTTGTTTTTTTTGTTCGGTTTTTGCATTTTTTTTATTTCAGCTGCTTCTGACTCACATCTGCATTTGGGTCCTCCATGCATGTTGTTGTTGTTGTTGTTGTTGTTGTTGTTGTTGTTGTTGTTGCAGGAGACAATTGGTACTTACTGCCAAAATATATTAAACAAAACCGAACACGTTATATTTATGTCAGAATATTGTGATATATATATATATATACTAATACGCTCAGGTTTTTTGACCGAGTCTTCTTCAGAGGAATACATTTTATGTGACAAACCTCGTATCTCAGCCAAGAATACGCTCGTAAAGTAAATCGATGAATCTGTTTCGTAGGCCAGACAGTCTCTCCTCCACTGAGAGGAAAAAAACGACCTCTATGAGAGTCAGTCATTTAGTCAAGCCCACTTGTTATCAGTTGTACTATGAGGGTGACTCAGCCTCAGTCCCCTCTCATAGTACTCCCCCCCCCTCAGCGTTCCAGTAGTAGTGAGTGTGTGTGTGTGTGAGTGTGTGTGTGTGTGGGGGGGTTGTTTTGTCATAAAAACAGTCGTTGCAGCATTAAGCCGTCTCATCCTATAACAAATTCAACGTGTCTGTGACGCAAATTTAATCCCGTCTCTCGTCCCTCCAGCCACAAACTCCGGCCTTCAGTGTCTCTCAGTAAACACAAACAGAATCCGGCACAGGAAATATCTCATCCTTATACTCCGCGTCGTAGCGGCCGTCATTATGTTCCCGCAGTTTTATCCACGCAGAGATCGTGTCTGTGGTACAAACTTAACAACAACGGTTGAGCATATTTTAATACAATCATTTAAATTAAGGAATGAAAACAGGAAAAGATTCTAAAAGTTGATTCTAAAAAATATTTGTTGAGATTGGATGCAGCATCTGAGAAGCATATATATATATATATATATGCTTCTCAGATGCTGCTGAGAATCACTTCCTTCTCCTCCATCTGGATCCTTAATTGGTATCTGAGGCACTCAATCAGGTAACCTCATGCATCCAAACACTGTCTCACCTGCATGCGTAGCCTCTCATCCTCAGCTGCTGTCTTTAATTGTCTCTCTCTCCATCCATCTGGTTCCTTCTTGCTGCTGCTTCACACACCCTCCTCTTCCCCATAGCCACCTAATCCTCGCACATCCATCAGTTTCTTCATTCTTCATCCTCAGCAGAGTCATCAGCCACCACCACCAGTGTCCAGACTCCAAGGGGGGCGGGGTTTCCATGCCACAGCTCAGGGCGGAGACCCTTCGATCTCATTCTCCCCCCAGGAGTCTGAGCGCCATAGACTTTCTATGAGTTCCACCATGTCACATAATTTATTGTAATTAATCATTCAACTTCCATTTCTAGTCTTCTCTGTTTGAAACGGCTTTACTATTATTTCCGTAGTCGGCTTTTCATCTCAGCCTGCACCTTAAATCTTTAAAAAATGTAGAAATAAACAAGGCAATCGAGTTGCATTGTGGGTAGTACAGGCCCAGTGAGAAATCTGCATAGAATAGAAACAAAGCAATGTCATGTTGTGTTGGATCTTTTTATTTATTGTGTCCATTGGGACTCTAATGATGTCATGTGACTTCATCAGTCAGTTGAGCGCTCTATTGATTATGCAAATTCCCCAGGCGAATGCAGGCCAAGCCTACAGTTTACCCCGCAGCGTACTTCCTGTCCGGGAGTCGAAACAGGAAATAGCTTTCAACAAAAGCTCTGACATGCTTGTCCACGTACGTCTGGACACCTAGCCTACTTTTTTCTCTCCTGGATCACGTTTGATTTATTGCCCTCTGAGGCCAGAAAGTCATTTTTAGGCTTTTTAAAAAAAAATGCAGTAATGTGACACATCATGACTCCAGCATCACACACTCAGTGTCATTCAGAGAATTCAGCGCCGATGATGGCGTCTGAACGACTATTGGCGTGTGAACGATCTCGCATTGGTCCCTGAGTGAAGCCGCCTCGTTCCCATCAATCAGCGGCCCGCATGCGACCTGGAGGCAGCGGCGGTGGAGATAAAGCGCAGTTACCTTCGGGAAATTGCCATAATTGAGTGATTAAGGCCGATGACGTAAAATGAAAGAGCGTTTTCCACTGAGCGAGCGTTCCCTTATTCTTCACGCACACACGTCGGTATGACTGTGACTCACCGGTATCCTGGCCTTGGGCTTTGTGCTCGCCGTGTGAGTGGAGCTGCCGCAGTCCCCGCTGAAGGCAGTGACGATGAAGAGGATGATGACTCAAAGAAAAAATCCTTGTCTCAAATCAATCAAATTTGGGTTATTATTTGGACCCGGGTGTTCTTTTGTGATGTCTCTCTTACGCACACAGTCTGGGCTCAGGCTGTAATTCTTGTGAGAATCCTCCTCCTCTTCATCGCTACGGTGATGACGAAGCCTGAGATGATCATGTTCATACGCTGAGCAGGATTTCAAGTCGGTCTTTAAACAACTTTAGTTACTGCATGTGGTTTTATATAATATAATAAACAACATACTTACATATTTTTATGTTTCTATTAAATGTATTTTGTCATTTTTCTAATTTCCTTTAATTTACAGACATTTAATTATTATTATTATTAATTATTATTTAATTGACGTCTGTCTTATTCGTGATGTTTGACACGACTGACGCTTGTTGAGCTGATGAGAATGTTAATGCGTGTAAATATAGATTTGTGAACTTTCTTAATGAAACCCTGCTAAATATAATTGCCTAAAATTAAAGATAAAGAAATCAAATAAGGAAATTCTGTAAAAGAAAAGCTGGAAATAATCTTAGAATATTTTATTATTGTGTTGCTCAAGATAAATACAGCGTGAACCCAAGATGAAGAACAGACTGAAACTGCTCAGGCGACCATCACCATCAATCATAAATATTCTCAAAGATGTTAAATAAAGAGAATAAAAGATAGATCTCCTGGAGTCGATTCATATTCACCACATCTGGACTAACTCGGACCAACGGTTAGGAAATCATGGCCTGGAAGAGTTTGAACATAAAGCTCCTCCTAGTGGCAGAAATATGCAACTTACCTTTGCCCAAATCATCCAGTTCTTCCTCACACTAAAGTCTATGTGGGTATAAAATCTAAAAATGAGCCGTTAAATGGTTTGCGAGTTATTTCCTGAAGGATCTGCGGCGGCCATGATGACAATTCAGCAATATCCCCGATTTCTCAGTGATATAATGAAATAGCAAGAAATCGCCTCCAGTGATTGGTCGAGGTGTCTTCAGGCTTTATCAGGATGTGAGGAGTGGAATGCCGCCACTGAGGATTCATCACTAGGAACCAGCTCAACACACACAGGACATTCTCATCGGCAGTTCCGGCTGTGGAGGAGGAACCCGGTGAGGAATGACACCGCGGGTTTCAGTAACGCCATTGATTACCAATATTTAGCTCATCTCCAAAAACAATGTATAAGTCAGTTTGAGCCAAATCCATTACCCAAAGTTCCTCCTTCAGAATGAAAGAGGAGCCCGAACCGGCCTCATCCTGTCAGCGCCACAGATTAATTGCCTATTAGCCTTCTGGGTTTGTGATCATTTTGTGTAATCAATCAAGCTGTAAGTGTAGTTGGCAAACGGAGGCTTGTCTTATCGTGGAATAATTAAAGGTTGGGGCTGTTAGTTGTATTTCCTTCTCTGAAATGTGCTGGTATTCCTTTGTCTTAGTATATTTATTGGTGCTGCCGTTGTATTCAATGTTCGTCCATCCGGACGCGACAAATTATCGGCCTCGTTCTCAAAGTCGCTCATTTGTTAGGATTGGAACCACAAAGGAAATCAGACGACTGGAGGAAAAGGTGTGGATGGACTTTAGAAACCTGGAGTTTGTTACACTGGTGATCAGAGCTATCAGGAAAACAACACACAAGTGAAGGGAGAGAGAGAGGGAGAGAGAGAGAGAGAGAGAGAGAGAGAGAAAGAGAGAGAGTCCCAAAAAAAATGAGACGCTGGGACAAAGGCTCGGACACATAGACTAATAAACCCTGTGCAGAGGAGGCAGAACGAGACAAACTTGAGACCAATCAGGGCGAAGAAAAAATAATATGATACGATAAGGGAATAGATAAAAGTATAAATAAAAACGAAGAAGAATAACAACATTGTTTTTGAACACATCTTGGGGTTTTGGAGCAATATTGCACAAACCATCGTTCTACTCTCTGCAGAAGCGTCGCACATTATATATCGGTCTATATGGAAAGAAAAAACAGCAAAATGTTTAATTAAGCCTTTAATGTCCTGTTCAGCTGTTTGGTTGAATACATTTTGAGCATCTTATTGAAAAATGTGACTGAACCTGTTTATGATACGACCCAGGGAGAGGATGTATATGCTAAAGAGTAAGGGGCCAATGGTTGAGCCCTGGGGGACACCATAGGACGAAGGAGACACTGAGGAGGAGGCATTAACCAAAGCTATAGAGACAGTTCTATGTAGCACCACACTCCAGTTGTAACCTGTGAGGTTAGGGGTCACGCCGGCGTGACACTAGCCTCATTTCTCTGAGTTGTGGGAGTATGGCTGTAAGGTCAAAGATCCATCACCTCAGTGTTTCTGGTACCAGACCTCCAGCCCCTAAAACCTGATCTTCCTCCTGAGACCAACCAACCCACCCTTCCACCTCTAAATCCTCAGGCAGTGGATCTCCGGTTGAGTTTCATACTCCTCTCATTGATAGAAGAGAACAAAAATCCCAAGCGTACAAACAAAAAGGATTAAATGTCGTTGAGTTTATGGATGTTCTTACATGGCCAGCCAGCGCGTCACTCCTCCAGAGATGCGTCAATCGCTGGTATGAGCTGCTCCTACATAAAACAGAACCAGCGTCAGGGTTCTGGTGAGCTGTTTCCAGTTGTTTGTTTCTACAGCAATCAAACGAGGACATTTATTGATGAGGACGAAGATGATTGGATGACTTATTCATCTGTGCGTACATGATTGAACAGAGGGTGCCTGTTTGCGCGGGGATTCTCTGCCAACCCTCTGGTTGTGGAGGTGGTAGTAGTGGTGGAGGAGGAGGAAGAGGAGGAGGAGGAGGAGGAGGAGGAGTGTAACAGAGGCTCTGTGTGAGTCATAAACGCTCACATCACTGGGGTTCTTATAATAATCAGCCACCGCTGAGGCTGGGGAAGCTGAGTGGGAGTCCAGACCGGAGTGTGACCTCCTGGATGGAGGAGCCGGACCTTGTGGGCAGCTCCCTGCCTACTGGCTGAGCTCTTCTGCGTCTACTTTGAGTGATGCAAGAGGCAGCGCTCTCTGAGAATGTGGGCAAAATATGAACCAATTCCGGTTTTGCAAGTGTGATTACTTAAAGGTTCAGTTTACCCAAAACACATGTGACAATGAAAAGTATGTCAGAGTTCAAGGCTTCTTGGACCTCCTGTAGTCTCACAGACTCACTATCAGACCTAAATAGGGGAATGTTGGTCAGGTGATTAAAAAAAAGAACGTCAGCCAATGGCTTTCAGGTGAGTCCAGTTTCGGTCTGGTGCCCACTGATCAAGATATCACAAAACATTTTAATTTACCTCTTCTTGGGTCCGGCCCCTCTCCAGGTTTTAAGATATGAAATTTAGCTGTTTATTTATTATTATATTACCTTTCTTTAGCCAAGAGAGTTGTGGGTGCTTCCTATTTTCCTCCCACCGTCCAAAAACATTCAAAAACGGGCGAAACGGTGAATCTCAACCGAACACGAGACAGACCTTTAATAAATAATAAATAATAATAAAGTCAAGCTTTATTCATTACATTCAGTTACAGTTACTTACAATACATGATAGTGAGATTGCTCTCAATCCCCCCGGAACAGTGGGCAGCTTCTGGGGGGGAAATAGAGGTTTTGTGTTTAGATCAGGGACTCTATGACTGATAGACTGCAGAGGAATCCTGGGACCGGACCTCCGGTCCTCAATATGGTTCTAGATCGCTCAAAATCCTGAGCTATAGCTATCCCAACGTTATGTGGAGAATACGGGCATCGATCCCACTACCACTCACCTGCTATTCAAGCGGTCTAACAATTATGCTAGTACCACAAAAATGTGTTTTCAAAAAACTTCCATAACGAATCAACAATTGAGTTTTATATGTGATAATAAGGGGGGAAAATATCCCCCCTTATTATCACAGTATAATAATGGGGGATATTTTAAAGTATAATAAAGTATGATGATAAAAATGTCCGTGTTGTAATGAGATCTGCGTTTGTGTTTCTGGTGTGACAGAAGAGTTTGTGGTTTGGGTTCTTTGGTTTCTCTTCTCCCTCAAAATGTCTCAACTCACCAAGAGGTGATTAAGTGCAACACATCACGTCATTATGTCATGTTTCACCTGTGTGTGTGAACAGACACCTACTGGGTGCCCACACACACCTCCCGTGAGTCACCAGTCCGCCACGACACACACAATGTGCTCCACATCCCGCCCCCTCCTACTACTCCTCCTCCACCACCAGCACCCCCTCCCTCATGACCATCCCCGCGTTTGAAAGACAGATGAGTCAGCGATGGAGCGTGCGAGCTTGTGCCTGGCGATCACCTTCCTCTCGTCTCCTGTCCTTCCTCCACCTCACTGCCGCCCAAGTCTTCCCACGTGGAGACGCCACAAAAGGCTGTGATTCACAAAAGGCTGTGATTCACGCTCCGATCACCATCTGAGATGTAAAAATAAGTACTGCCATGCTGGAACGTTTGTCCCGCCGTCTTGCAAAGACAACACAGAGGTACCCAAATAACCGACTGTGACTCTCACACGGACCACAGGAGAGGCGGGGGGGTCGCTGGCGAACAGGCACATATCATGGCTGCACAACTTTGATTTATCGAGGGTAAAAAAAGAGCAATACAAGGTGTCTTACTTATATATATATGTATTTTTTACAGACAGACCTGCTATAACAGAGAAGGCCTCTCTGGGCTCAGGAGCGAGCCTCATCCTGGAATCTTGTAAAACAGATTCACGGACCACACAGTTTTATCCGTATGAGGTCATTGACATTTGTTGGTCATGACCCAGTTATCGTGCCCACGAGACTTTGTCAGACATACCATAAGGGAAGACCTGAGAAACACAGTGGGAAAAAGGGATTGTTATATTACCCCATCAAGGTAATTAGCTGCCATGCGTTTGTTAGAGTTGCTGTAGCTCAGAAGGTAGAGAAGTTGGCCAGTTATCGGAATGTCATGAGTTCGATCCCCGACCCCTGTTGTTCTCCAAGATACTGACCCCCGATCTGCTTCACTGTCAAAGTCACCGCTGTGTGAATGAGGTTTGCATCTGTCTTGTGTTGTGCGGTGCTTTGACTGGTTGAGCGGGATGCTGTGTAGGTACAGTCCATTAAATAAGTGCAATTCTTAAAGTTTAGTTTATGGAACAGGAAAGATACATTATCAGAACAAAACATGATGAGTTGCCATCAAAACTCAAACGAATGCAACCAGCAGTGACCAGAAACGTCTTTACATTGTGTTATCTAACTATGTCCCGTTGCTGTTTATTGCCAAACAGCATATTAACAGTTAGTTTCTCGCTGGAAGCAGAATTCCTCTTTTGCTTAGATTAACGTTTTAAGAGTCATGAGAGGCAAAGTTTACACCTAAAAAATGAGCCGACGTTCGATATAAAGCTTCATAAATCTGAGGGGGCCGAAGATTCAGAAGATAATATTCTGAACAGCCATTTGATGCCTTGTTATTATAAGAATATTGAATAAAGCTGCTTCAAAGGTTGAATTCTATGTGATGAAATCAGCAATGTAATGCATATCAAATGGAAGACTAATAACTCTGGTATCTCCTCATCACAGATAATCTCTGTTTTCCCCTCCGACGTTCTGCTAATTTCCCTCCCTGCAGATGCCTGTATTGATCATTTATTTATTTTAAGGGGTCCTAAAGTGCTCCTGTGAACAGGAATCAATGCTAACATGTTTGCTAACGCAGCGGCCTTCTGCAATGTCACTGCCGTATTCATCGAAAAAATAGTTTTTATAATTTGAACTCAATTCTTACTGCATTAAACTCATTACACCAATTTGGTAGGATGTGAATTAAGAGAGAAAGAACTTAATTTTCCTTCGACTTCTTCTGAATAAATAATTCCGCCTTGGCGAGTACTTCAGTGTCAATCCCCGTTTTTTTTGAAGGGGTCTGGAGTCAGCATCTGATACCATCTTGTATCTCTCTCTCCCTGCAGAGCCTTCATTGATCTCTGCCCAAAAGACCACAACAAGCCATAAAAGCATTTCAGGACAGTCGCCAAGACACGCTTATCCTCAAGTGGCTAAGATGCACGAGGCTTTTAAGGGGTCAGGGTTTCTCCGACAGCATATCCACACGAGGAATAAGGACACAAACTTGAGGCAGGGGTGATTACTAAGCACAAATGTATCACAAGAGTCTTTTCAACTTCCGACGGGATTATGAAGGTTGTAGAAGGATGATGGAGATGGAACCCAGGCAGGAGAACAAGGGAAAGAACAAAGAGGAGGTCTCTGGATGTGGTGAGAGAGGACATGTAGTTGGTTGGTGTGACAGAAGATGGTGCAGAGGACAGGGCGAGTGGGAAACAGGTGACCCCTGAAGGGAACAGCTGAAAGAATAATTGAACTTTCACTAAAGCTTCAAATTCAGAAACACACAGAACACGCCCTTCATTTTCATATAAATATTTATTGCAGAGGAGGTATCTTTTATGTACATGCTATCACAATATAACACAATATAAATCTACTGAATATTCCCATATATCAACGCTATAAGCTTGTCGTAGAGCAATAGTCATAACAAGCACATCATACAGTTGATTAGGGACAGTATCACTCACTATACAACTTGTAACAGTCCATTAAAGATCAATTTTTTAACATTTTTGTTCTATCAAGGGCAGTGAAACATCGGTCCTAGTTTTTTTTTTCATGTATTCATGCAGAAGCCACAAGATTTACGACGTTACAGCATTGAATAGTAGTAGTAGTAGCAATAGTAGTAGTTTTACTCGCCATTGGGTGACTTGGTTTTGGTCACGAGAGAAGAGGAGTCAGGTTTTAAATGAGCCAATGAAACGCACAATAGGTAAGATCGGACTGATGGACAAGGAGCTACAGGACACGGTCGTCTATGTCCAAGGTGGAACAAGAACAACGGTCTCGATTTATACACCCAAATAAATGGCGGAGGTTCAAACTTTCACTGGTTCATCAATGACGTGGCCAAAACACAATGATCACCTCCAGAGGAATAAACAGTTAGACAGCGGTTATGTATGCACACTTTAACACACGGCTATGGACTGACGGAACCGAGGAGCGCTCCAGCAAACAAACTATTATATGAAATCAAACACACTGAGTGAAAGTTAGACATATTCCGTAGTATATTGGTGAGATATTGCATCGTTATTACCTGCTGCTCTATAGTAATCGTGTTTCCTTTGTGCACCAGCTAGCTCTGATTTGGAAATCTCATTGGCAAAGTGTGTAAAAGATTACAATAAACATAAATAAAGAAAAATCTGTTTTTCATACCAGGGAAAACCCAAAAAAATAAATAAACTGCTTTCAAAGCCCAATCAAAGGTCATGCAGATTCTACAAGTGATTAAAATGAAACGCATCTCCTTCTCAAAAAAAAAAAAAAAAAAAAGGTTTCCTACAAGAGGCTTGTTTTAAAAATGTACAGCATATTATTCATCACTCAGGGCAGTAAAATTCAACACGGCAGTGATTCCTAAGACTAAAGTCACAAGAAAAAAGGCTCTTGCAGTGTCATACCGGGGGTCCCCTGGTAGGATTCTTCATCCACGATACCTATGATGGATGACGGCTAACATCTGGTTCATAAATATCATACAGATCCATCAAAACTTTACAATCGATCCATGCACGTCGACACTTCTACTCAGACGCCGTCCCCGAAGGAGCTCATAAAAAGCAGGAGCGGTGACGAATCTCCCGCTGTAAGGCAAACCCTTCCACTTTTGAAATATTTCAGTCGAGCCCCCCCACAGGTCAGAGGCAAGGATCATTTTTCAGTGGGTGGAGGCAGATTGAAGATGTAGCATCTAAATCATGTTTATGGAGCCAATCGCGTCGCCGCAATGAACACCAAATCGTTTAAGGAAGTGAAAATGTTTGACACTGGATTAGTTTCAGTTGAGCTGTTCAAATAAAAAAATACCAATTTATGATTTTGGTTTTTGGGTTGGGTTTTGGTTTTTTTGCGCTTTCACTGATAAGCACTGATTTGATTTTACCACGATAAGTAAAAATTCCTACAGAGCTCAAATATTGAGGAATTTCATGACAACATTTAGTAATGATGTAATTGTAACAATTTACCTCAAAGCAGTGGTTCCCAAGCACCGGACCGCAGACCTTAACCGGGTCATGAAGGATTCTCTATTGGGTCAATAGGAAACAAATTTGAAAGAAAAAAAAGTAAAAAGTTTTTGACACCGCTTGTAATTTTGATGGAGACTAAGAGAGAAGAGAACGTTGTTATCCCAGTTGGTCTGCAGTGACATGGCTAGAATGGATCCGAAATCTGTTTAAAGAAGTTCTGTGACAAATGTTCAATGTCTTTCCGGAAAGAATATCAAGTCTTCGAGCTTGTAAAAGACAGAGGGCCAGAAATTATGTTTGATTTTACATCACTGCCGAAATCAAAGTCCAGGCTTAATATTTCAAAATCACCAAGAAAGCGCTGAGAAAGTTGCTTCCATTCATTTATTTATGTATTATTTCGAACCACTTATCCTGTTCGGGGTCACAGGGATTGCAGCCGCTCCAATATCTCAGAGAAGCAGAGTTTTTCGGTAATGAATGCTTAAAAAAAAAGAAAAAAATACGCATAATAGTCTGGACGTCCATTATTAACACTCCGCAAAAAATACTTTCTATAATAAACCGGTGCAAAGACGGTTGGGGACTCCTGCCTTAAAGTATTATATCTTTATCAGGTTATATACTGATGACCACATCATTTTCTTCTGATTTTAGTGCACAATGAACATTTAGACATTTTGATACAAAACATTGACAAAAATCAAAACCCAAAAGGTTTATTCAGATTATTAATTGATTACATTGCACTGACCACATGGCTGAGCCTAATTTTAAAAAAGATCACTTTAACTCATCAGTGGGCTTCGGCCTACTTGCATTCGACTGGGAGGAACACGCATTATGCTACTCCGGAACTTTTAATACAGAGATAGAGGGCAGTTCAGAGGTCGTCATTTTATGATTTCAAATAAATATTACATTATAAATACCATCAGATTGTTCTTACAGCCAGTGTGGCAGCCTGGTCAATGGCCTTATGCTAAAGTTCTTGCCCCTTTTTCATTTTTCTAGGGCCCTGGAATATTTTTTCCCATCTGTATGTTCATTATTTACAGGACATGCCCTTCGTATTGACCTTTGACTGCTCAAAAAAGATTCCATAACTCATGGGATGCCCGGACTGTAGGTAAGTAATAAATGATTCATTATACAAAAAAGTCAGGGAAAAAATAGAAGTGATGAGCAAATTTAAAGTGGATCAAAGTCCACCGACGTCCTTTAAACACAGTGGTAGATGAAGTAAGACGAGGATGACCATTGGCCAAGGTTGCTGACCTTTGAGGGGCGTTGGATTTTTAGCATGAATCTTGTGATGGGCAACCCTCTGCTTTAAAATAGTAATCAATACTTTGCAGAATGTTGAAGCTAACATTAGCATTTGTGGTGAGTTCACCTCTGAGCATGGCCTTGAAAAAATAACAACGTTAGCTAACGTTAGCCAAACTCAGACATAGGAGCTAACATTACAGCTACTGGTGGTTTTGAGATATTGCGCGTATGTATTCAGTCTTTCGAGGAATGAGTCATCTATTAAGGTTTTAAAGGTTTGGTTTTTCCCATATTGTTATTCGAAGGACATGAACGCTAACAAGAATGAATACTTAAGCACAAGAACCATGGCTGTTTCGATTGAATGTGTCAGTGAATGTAAACAACAGAGGATAGTAAATCAAGTCTCTTGTAAAGAGTGGACCTGACTTCTTCAATCAGAATGATGAAATGTGTCCCTATAACCACACTGGTGGCGATTGAACGTATAACAAATCACCAAACTGTGAAATTAGAAGTTCAAAAGTTATAACAGGTCTTACGTTGATCAAGTAATATTTTGAAAGCCTAGGGCAGCTGTAGCTCAGGAAGTAGAACCCCCACTATTGCTCCTGAAGTACCTCACAGGCTCCTCAGGGATGGGTCTAATGCTTGAATGCTAATTTAACAATGCTGCACAGCCTTTAACGTGTGCTTTTATGACTATGTGATAAAATTAGCCATACATTTTATGTCTAACTAGATATTTTATTATGGCTCACTAGACAACGGACCCCTGCACGTCCACAACTGACGCTCGAGGGCAGCTGACCAAGCAGTCATATTTAAGCCAATGGAAGTGAGAACACGTTGGAAGGTTTAGTTTTACTTTTCAAAAGAATCTACAGATGTTGTAAAGCACAACAGTTGCTATCTGTATCTTTTCTAAGAACCTCTACGTACTGAATAGTGGGCAGCATCTCTACAACGAGAGAAGACAAGAAACCTAAGTGCTCTGATAATCACAGAGGTCAAAAACAGGAAGTTCATTTGGACCAGGGTCACTAAATTACAAATGCTGAAATATGGTTCCATGCATATTATCAGTACTAAGTCAACAAAATGATCTACTGGAATCAATTATTAGCACATTTCCTTGATCGTTGTGAAAATTATTAGCCCTACAGATTCTTCTACGGCTGCCACAACCTTTGTTTTCAGCTAGATTGAAAACAACATAATCAGGACAGACTCCAAACCAACCGAGATTTCGGACCGAACCATGATGACGCTGAGCTGGTAGGTATAAATGTTCTTAGGAACTTGACATAGGAAATTGTGAATATTTTAATAAGTCGGTATGTTTTTGCAAAAGTGGCAGGGGTTGAAACCCGATATATTTCTGCCTGTTTATCAACATGACCGTCAAATTGTACTTTGCACATTTGTAGATTTACCATTTCAAAAGTAGTTTAGTGATTTTTTGAGATAACTACAGTTAGTTTTGGTCCTTCGTTTGACCTGGGCCCACTACTGTATTTCTTTGTATCTGCAATCTTAATTTAATTTTACTTTGCCTTGATTTTTTTTGATTTATACCCATCTAACGACGCGTGCTTCCTGCCCCGTTGAACATTGTTGTAGAGATGTTGCCATGGTTCCAGTTCATAACTATAAAGTAACTGTCATGAATTGGAAAAATGGCCTCGAAACTTACTCAACTTACAATCAATATTATCATATTAAGCCATCTGTAAAAGGACATTTCTAACCTGTTTACCTTTCAGTGTTGGGGTTTTTCATAGAGGCGATATAAAGACAGAGGGACTCTCCCAGGATGTATTCCATAGGTTCAACTCCCGTTTTCATATTGTGACTTGAAATTTGGGGTCCTGTGTCGACACACACACACAGACACACTTACGCACACAAACACACACACACACACACACACACATATAAGTATACACTTACACTTGGTGCAAGCCAACAGAAAGAGGCATGCTGGATTCATAGACAAAGCTGGTGCAGATTATTTCCTTTGTGTCCTGCCATTGTTTTCCTATTCCTGTTTTTTTCTTTACAGTTTATAAATGAGCCATTTTTGACACACATTCATGTAGATGCTAATATAACCTCTACCATCCTGAATGAGATTTTGGAAATATGAAAGCAGGAAGAGGAGTACCTCTGGTATATATATTCAAAGAATTACATATATTTGTCAACACATTAACTGCTTTAGTTGACAAACCGGTAGGATCCGACTACTCTCAATACCTGGCTGTGCATGCTGTTTATATAGTTCAGTCACAAAATGCTGAAGAAGAAGAAGAAGAAGAAGAAGCCACTTGCTTCACTTCAGACTGGTACAAGACAACAGTTAGTTAGTTAGGCACATACAGTACATCTCTGCAGACTCGGAAGCATTTCAATCTGCAGAGGACTACGATTAAATAGATCTAAACAAAAAAAAAAAAAATCTACGTTTGGTCTGTGTGATCTCCTGTGTGACATCATGCCGTAAGGTTGAAAATAAGAAGAGAAAAATGTACAAGAAGACAAAGTCTATCCTCAATTCTGAATTTATGGAGTTAGCTAAAGTGCTATAGACTGGTTACATCACTCGATATGTCCCTATGTGCCAAGATTTATCCATTGCAAATGTTCTCGTATTCTTTGGCTTTCACTCATGCTGTTTTGTAGCTTATATCCCATACTTCTTTTTTTCCTACATCTCCCCTACATCTCCGTCCGTTAACCGATAACGCTAATACAAAGAAAGAACCGATTAATAACTGTTGAATGGATACAGAACATGATTAATGCAGATTTTCAACAACGCTCATGAAGTGGAAAGGCTTAATCAAAAGTTGCATAATTAGCCTAAGATCTATCTTTCGGTAATAATCTGGAATGCTCATCGTGACTTTGTTTTGTTTTTGTACATTTCACTTATTTTCAAAAGAGGTAAAATAGGAACAAAACCTCAGTAAGGAAGGCAACTTGTGGAATTTGACCAACTTTTCTTCCAAGTCACCACACTAATAGTAAAAGGTAATATTTAACTATTTCAAAGTGAAAAAAGTATACATCAATAACTAGAATTCCAGTGGTCCGTTAAGATTGAGTGTCATGCCTTCTTGCTTGATGTGTTGTCCTCAAAGTCCCAGGGACAAACATCTGCCTTTTTAGCAGCACCTACAACTCCACTTTTAGGATTTGGATTGCTCTGTTTCACCGCAGAAGCACATTTGTCTGTGCCTTTTTTATCGGACGTATCCTCAAAATCCCACGGACAGACTTCAGCCGGCTTTGCTTTGGCTGCTCCGACATTCGTGCTTTTCCTTTTTTCTACTTGTGGAACTTCCTGATGGCTCTCTGCGTCCCACGGGCATACCTCAGTCATTTTTTGTTGACTCGTGTGTTTCTCTGAAGATTTACTCTTGTCCTTAGCTTTTGTTCTGTTTTTCTCATCAGTGTCTTTTGATTTGTCTTTCTCAACTGTCCTCGTGGAAGGGGTACGCCTCTTTGCTGAAGGGGATTCCTTGGTTTTGGATGCTTGAGAGGGACTAGGTGTCCTCTGTCCAGACTGAGCCGGTGCAGCAGTGCTGTCATACTCCCAGGGACATACGTCAGCTTTTGGACATGCTAGCTGGAGTGAGCCTCCTACTTTAGATGGATCTGAAAGGGCACTTTTCCCTTTTCCATCCACAGAGGAAGTGCTCTTTATTTGTTTTGTCCCATCTGGTGGACGAGCTAACTCTGTTGTCTTTTCTTCAAAGTCCCACGGACAAACCTCTACCGGGATTGTTTTCAAGCACTCTGTTGTAGGATGAGGCTGAGTCGAGGACCCTCTGCTTGCCTCGCTGTAGGTTAACTTCTTTGACCCTTCCACTTGACTGCCTGGACTTTCACTTCCATCTTCCCATGGACATACATCTAACCGTGCTGCAGCTGTCCTCTGAATTTCCTTAGACTGCTTGCCACTCGCTGGAGGTTGATCAGTTTTCTGTTTTTTGCCAGCCTTGGTGCTGCCTCCATGAACTGTTGTGGTCTCCTTTGGTGCAATGGATACATGCTTTTGGACCTTGTTTTCAGATGGAGTTGGAAGGTCCTCCACTTCCCAGGGGCACACCTCAGAGAGATCGTACAGGTCCTTTCCCTTAACTGGATCGGAACAGATTGTGGGCTGGCTGCCACCTACTTGCTGTTTCATGATCCGACCTTTTGCTGCACCCTGTTTGTACTCGACCGACTGGCTAATAATCATCTTGGGGGGACTTTCATTCTCTGGCTCTGCATAAGCTCTGATGTCTTTGCTCTTTGGCTGACTCTTCTTATTGCTGTCCTCCATGCTCTGGGTCTTTCCAGTCAAGCCTAACGTCTTCTCTTTGGCACTGGCAATGACACTGAGGGATTTCTGAAGCATTGAGGCTCTGGGGTGAATCGGTTTCTTGTCTGCGGTAAGGTTATGGGCGCTCACTGACTTGCAGACTAAAGGAACTGATTCCATAGATTCACTAGGGGCATTTATGTTTTCATCAGACTTCTTCTTGACCAACTTCTTGCCCTTAAGTGTTTCCAGGAGGGAGCCTTCAGTTGCAGCCATTTCCAACTTGTCTGTCGCTGAGCTGTTGGAGTCTTCACTTTGGTCCCGGACGTGATCGTAGCTGCTGTGGGACTTCTTGAGAGAGAACACCTTGTTCTTTAACGTCTCCTCCTTTGCCGGTTTTCCCTGGTGAGTCAGATCGAGAGGGTTCTTTTTCAACATGCAGATGCTGTTGCGGTTGCTCCCATGTTCCCCCGCCTCCTTGTCTTCACGGCTGCATTGCCGGTGCACTGATTCTGGAATCTCAGTGATGCGTCTCATTAGCGAGCGACCCAAACCCTTCTTGGAGCTTCGCTTCTTCTGAAGATGGGGGTTGTTAGCCAGCATCTTCTTCCTCTTGTAAATCTCCAGCTGGGAGTAGAGTTTCTTCAGCTCCTCCTATATATAGGACAGATGAAAAGTGAGTTTAGTCTTTAAAACAAATCATTCCATTTCTACAGCTTAAAAGGGGAATCAGGTCAAGACTAACAGAGAAGCAACAAACATTCTACTGCACAGAGAACATGCAGTACAAATCCATGACAAATGACTACAGACGGCTGTTAAATGATGCACTACAGAATATAACATGCTTGCTTGAAAAAGTAAAGACAAGACATTCTTGGACGGCATCAAATAAGGAAACTGAGTGTGTTTTAAGGTTAGGTCTGAAACAGCCTCTGAGCTCAGGTCCTGAATTTATAGTTCCTGCTTCTTGATGACCAATGATGTCCTCAAGCGGCATCATAATATGACTCCATCTGGTAAATAATCATGGCCCAAATGGTTTGGTAGAGAGACTTCTTCAGCTCTAACAGACAAACAGAAATCTCTGCTCACGTTGGTACGTTTTTCCCAAAGACTGTCGCAAGACCTTACACCACAGCCATTAATAGAACTGAGATGGCCCATTTCGTCAGGTGTCTGCAATAAAAAACTGCCATTGCTCAGTATCCTTCGGAGTATTGAAAATATTCACCAGGTTATTCAATGGAAAATTAGATGTTGATGGAGACACCACCTACCCGAATGTCCTCCGGATCCAAACTGTGCTCACTCCACGCTGACGTGATGCTACTATTGAGATATGACCCAGAGCGACCCATGTCCAGCTCGTCCTCATAGGCCTCAGATGCTATATCATCTCTCATGTGGGTGCCAGCAAACAGAAACTAGTGGAGGGGCAGAGAGAACAGAAAATTGTTGTTTCAATTCAAAAAATCCAATTCAGGGAACAATTGTTATGTTATCGTAATCTGAATATACAGTTTAGTAGTGCTTTTCTACGGTGGCCCACAGGGGAAAACGCGCTGCAACTTAAGCAAATCGTAATTTTTTCGTGTTTTCTCTATGCAAATAAGGATAACACAAATAAATTAGGAAAAAATCTTCATCAATTTAACAACACATGACAGCTGCAAAAGCCACGAGACAACAGACGCGTTTATGAAGGACACTTGAAAGTGATGCATCCCCGGACGAGCTTCTGTAATGCCTCTTTTGGTGTGTAATACAGAAAAAATGAACACAAGCTAAAACAAAATAGCATTTGTAGCTGACGTTCTGACCGTTGTGTACACGATGCCATTGCAGCACCTGAAGTCAGAACGTGCATTACGAGTTTTCTTAATTCACCTTGTTACTGTAGCCTTGGGTTCTGTGCCTGTTGGGGTCGCTATTAAGTTTATTTGTTCTTTCACTATGTTGATTAACATTTATTCTAAGTCACATGATCGCACAGCCCATAACTTATGCAATGCTAGCACGGCTAGTCAAAATATCATGACATGTTTGTGTGTTATATCTTTCTTCACTAAATGAAGATTTAGTTCATCAATGTTAAGTTTCTTTTGTAAACTCTTCCGATGTCTTGTGGCTTTGCACAATTTTTTTCTTAAAGTGTTGTGTTTTGGCTTTTTGTTGTTTTCTTAATTGGCTCGCATTTTGTCTATTTGCGTTTGTTTTCTTAAGTTGCAGTGAATTTGTTGCTGTGGGCCGCCGTAGCTTTCAATTGAACTGAATATTTCACATATTAATTAACCATATTTTCCTTTAGTTCCTCAATGTGTCTCTGGTTCGTAAGCTTAAATGCTAATTCCGTTAATAGCTGTGCTCTGTAGTTCTTGATAAAACTTTCATCTCACAGGAGAAAAGAATATATTTGTACACTTTTGGTGTTCTAATTGGTATTTACAGCATTGTACCCCATGCTAGGTGGCTCACAGATATGCTTTTAATGGTAGCTCTTAAAATTAGCAGAAGGTATGAAACCAAGGAGTAAGAAATATGCAGTTTTGCGAACACAGAAAATGATTAATACATGAATTGTTTTATTTGTCCTTTATCATTTATATTGCACGCTCAAGAGAAAACACCTCGCAAAGATGACAAACACAGGAAAATGCTGAGATTAGAGGGAAATAAACAGTACGAGAAATGAGTTTGTGAAGTTTACCTTGGGAATGAGAAGTAGGCCCATAGTTACTGTTACAGTTAATTGGGTGTGGGTGAAGAAGAGCAGCAGCATCCAGTCTGGATGAAGCTCCGGAGCAAGAGTGAACCTAACGGGATGTAGAGACAGAAACAAAGAAATCATGAGAAACACATCCATTCAAACCTATAGGTAGTTCATAGGCTAGATACTTTTAAAAAAGAAAAACTTTTATACTAAATTATTCCAAGATGTGTCACTCAACTGTTTATAATTCATAGTTAAATAGCATACAATGAGGTTTGAATGTGGACCTGAACCCCATTGAGATGCTGTTATGGGACCCGAAATGATCAGCTGATGCTCACAAACCGTCCAATGCGGCTCCTCTAAAGCATTTTTGCAAAAGAGAGTGGTTCAAACTCCTTTGCCCCACCAGAAGCATCTGGTTGCCGTTGATGTTGCTAAAGGTGAAACAAGTAGCTATTAGACTTTTCGCTAGTTCGGGGGGGTTAATACTTTTTCACTCTCTCACTCAGGTGATTTAGGAATAAGTTAACTTTTTTGTTTCATAAAAATATGAAACATTTTGTGGTTACCTATATCGAAAACACTTTAGTATTAGATACACGCCAAAATAATGAAACAAGGAGCATTCATTGGTTTGTTTCTGTATCTGCGCTCTTACTATTATTATTTATTCCAGAACAGGAGTGTTTTGTGGATGAACACATCCAGAACATCTTTATGACCGCTGATTGTCACATTCTGAATGTGCGTACAGTAAACGCAGTGAAGTCTAACTGAATTATGCTGCGATATTTATACACGTCTGCAGTAAACCTCTTAGACACAGATGGAGCCTGGAGAGAGAGAGATACCAGCAGACAGCCAAAGTAGATTTATACAAAGCCTGTCCAGGCGTCAATTTCACTGCCTCATATAATGTTCCACTTGGGTGATTCTTTTGCCGGCAAGGACGCAATATTTTCCTCATTCTTTCAATCGGATTCACAGTCGGAGGGGTGCGACCTTGATATGGTCACATGATTCAGCCTATATATACAGCAGGCAGCATTACACTGGGCCGATTGTGGCTCAGCAGTTAGTGGAGAATTAGATAATTATTGGCATAAACAATAGCAGTGTGAAAGGAAGCCCCAGCCTTTTATCTAAAAGGGGCTTACAGCCTTTCAGCACAGCAAGACCTCATTTGCACTGGAGGAAATGAAGGTATGTCCTGTCAAATGCTAATACAACCACTAGAGAGCCGCCATCCTAGCAGAATGCCATCTAGCAGGCTCATTATTCTGCTGAGGTTGGCAAATGGCTAATTAACAAACGGCTACTGCGGTTATAGCGTTGAGGCGTGAATGGAGGTAAAGGTCCAGCAGTCTCTGTGAGACGTCTTCCTTTAGTGGTGTCTTGTGTTTGCTATCCGTGCAGATGAGGATTTAATAACCTTCCTCTCAGCAGGCAGCACCTCGGCGATCACTCCCGCCTCGACCTCCAGCTTTTACGGTCTCTTAATTTTTTTCCTCGGCGTCAGATTCACACCTGGATCTGGCTAATATCTGACGACTATTACAGTGAAGACGGAAGCCTGAGCTTTAACTGGTCACTGTGGGATCAAAACGAAAGCTCTGTGAGTGATACAAATGGACGCCATATACGTCTAACAAGCCCCACTTTGCACCTTGGTCTCTGCTGGCAGCCAGTCAGAGTAACTAGCCACAAAAGGCAACTTTCCAATTTATGAGGGGTCTCGCCTGGCCGTTTTCTGCAGCGAAAAGTCGGTATCGCTTTGCAATAACACTTCTTTAATGAAGGCTTTGTGAATGGTTATCTAATTATATTGCCAAAACTCTATAAGCCATTAGTTAATGTTTATAAACAGCTTATAACATAACATAACTTATCAATGTGGCTCACTATTTGGCAATATCTAATTAGCAGTACTGGTTAGTGTGATCACTATTTGGTAAGCATCTGGTATCTGACTTATTATGTCTAAATGTGTTAAAGCAGCTTATTCATGATATATAAAGAGTTTACAACTTATTTAATGAAAGATGTACAAGCCACTTATGAATCCTTAATAAGGGGAGTCTTATTGTTAAGTGGTGCCGAAAGGCCTCACAAAAAAGCAGAAGAGGCAGGTAAGAAGGAGCTGAAAAAGAAGAGCAAGATGAAGACCGATAGTCGTTTTATTGGTGACGTACGTTCATTTATAACGGAATATGGCCACCCATGATTCCGGCTATTTATCCTGTCTTGAAATAAAACAAAACATAAATCATTGTGACACGCTTCATTAGTTAATAATGTGATGGAGCTGAGCTCTCAATTACGGGGACTCCAGCTAGAAACGTTGCTGGCGTTGTCAGCTGAAACGTCTCATTTGTAAACTGCGCGCTGCATCTGTTTGACGTGCACACTCGAGCGAAAGGGACAATCTCACTACGATAGAAGAAAAAAAACACGACCCCCTACAGGAACGCAGCCTCACGCCGTCGCATATACGTGATGGAAATGAGACAATCGACCGGAGGACACTGCCTTCAAAATGACAACAGCGGAGATCAAATAAAGGCTATGATATTAGATGTGAAGCTGGTAAATGTGCAGTAAAAGACAGCTTCTGTATCCTGAAGAGGAATTAATTCATTACTAATTATTTTGTTTGTTTTACTTTCATTGGAGCGCTGGTTGTGTTTGACAGGAACAGCACTATTAAAATAGTCCGAGAAATGTATATATATCCAAGATCACGATGTCATTCTCTTACTTTAAAGGGACATTTCACACCGATTACAACAAAAAAGCGTCATTGTGGACCTAAGTGTTATCATCCACCGGATTAGAGATTTCTCCTTTGACCGCCTTCCAAGAGTTATTGCTGGCAGTAATGTGTCAGAGGTTATTGTGATGAATTCAGGATCCTCTCACCACCACTCCTCTCTGTGTGCTCAAATTAGTTCAGGGCCGATCAGGCTAATTGAAGTTTATTCAAGTATGTTGATGATATGGTACTGTTGAGATCCTGAGGCTTATAGTTTAGATCTCAATGTCAAATGTCAAAAAGACAAAGGAGCTTATCACACAAAACAGCAAAGATTTCATCTTTGAACGTATATCGACATCGAGCTGACCTTCAAAATAAATACTGAACACATTATTAAGATGAAGTGAGCCCAAACAAACAGATTCATGAACATAACCTCTTTGATCGAGGTAGTAAGTGATTTTGTGTGCTGGCCCTTTAACTTGAGATCCACGTTTGATTCACCCGCTGAGTCGTGGATCACAGGGGGGAAGCAGTTTTTACCTGATGACATAGAATATCGCTGACAGGACAAGCTCGTTGTGAACGGCGATGGCCATGTAGCGAGGCTCGTGAAACGCAGACGGCACCGTCCTCACGGCGTAACACAGGTACACCGCCCACAGCAGGAAGAGGAACTCGGCTGTGAAGCAAAAAGAAAGAGGTGGGGTGAACTCAGTGGACATGAAATAATGTTGAGGCGGTGCAAAGGCTTTTCAAAGTAAAAGGGCCAACTGCTCCCTCAGCGCCTGTAAACTGTTAGAGACAGGAAACTGTTCAAATGAAGGTTATCAAAGCCGTTTGGAACAGCTGTGTTCGGATTCTCTGGACAATAAACGAATCCCCAAATGACCTTCATGGCAGCCACATGTGATGTCTCCTCAGTCGTCCGATCAGGACTCCCCCCATGAAAAGCTGCCGTCGTTATTCCGGCTTTAATCGTGCGGTCTGCTAGAAAAAGTAGGCAGTCAGCGTTTCATTCAACTCCCAGATAGGGGATTGGATTTTGTGTGCAGACATATAAGAGTAAACATCTGGCTTTGACACATTAAGGTTGCCATTGATGTGAGAACTGAAAACCAAATATTGCAAACTATACGACTGGTGAACGGGTGAAGGGTCATGGGCTTAGGCCGACTGATTCATGCAGGGATTCTACAGAAAAACTACTATGGAACAAGTTTCTGAAAACTTCATGCAGATCCTGGTGAAAGGTGTCAGAACACAAAGTGTATCAAAGAAATGTAATGGGTGCAAAACCGGGAACCCACACGCAGGTAGTTTTAATGTTTTGGCAAATTGGTGAATATCATCTGCGTCTCAAAAAATGCAAAAATACCAATTGAAAAAACACTGGCCCTTGTTTTCTGACAAAAATAACACATAAGTGGTTTCTAAGTTTTAACTAAGGAATTCATTATTATCTGATAAATCATTCACTCAAGTCTAATAGATTTGGGTTCGAACCATGAACCACATTAGAACTCAGTAGAGAACACAGCTCACCTGACACTGAACACACCAGGATCGCACCTCAACTCTAAAAAACTCTTGGAAATAACTGTAAATAAGTAAATAAATAAGTGTATAAATATTTATATATATGTATATGCATACATACAATATATATAATTTTTATATTTATATATTTTTGTGTAGAAAAATTAAGTTTAATCGCATATATAAGTGTGTATTATATATTACATTTTACCTGTATAACCAGATCATGAATATGATATAACTTGATATGTATTGTATTATAGAATATATATTATAGTATAGTACAATAATACAATGTAATAAAACAACTTAAGGAGAAAAGTTGGGGTTGAATAAGTTCCTACTTCTTCTCTCTCCTTTTCAAATACGAAACCCAAATCAGTTTCAAGACCGTTTCTTTTGCTTTATGCTTTTCATTTATTATAATTATTCTTTAAATAGCATTTCTTTAAGCTCATCTGAGACTGAAGATGAGCTTGTGTAAAAAATGTAATGTAAAAAAAAAAACGATCTTGTAAAATGTGATATAAAAAAGGCCGATCACCTCGAGACTATTCATAAACACCAAATTTGGAATCAATCAGACGAAGAGTTACGGAATTTGAGCCTGAAAACATTTGGCGATAAAACTCCCCCTGGTTGTCAGAACTATAAAACGGATTTAAGTTGTTACTTAAAATCCGTCAAATAATTAATCAGTCAATCAATCGACAAGATTGAGCTAAACAACCATTACATGTGTTTTGCGAGTGTTTTTGCGAGTGTTTTTGCGAGTGTTTTTGCGAGTGTTTGCCGGTGCTGAACTCTGGTTAGAAGGAGTTAATCTGAACGTTTGTCCAGTTTATGACCATAACGTCGGTGAAGTCTACAGGTGACATGCATTTCCCTATTCGCAGCATATTTTTTACCTGCGTATAAACGGAATGTAAAGGCGCCTTCGGTGTACAGTAACACAGCATGTGGGCTCAGCTGGGGGGCCGTCTTATTTTCCCAGAAGGTCACCAAGGACCTCGGCTCTCTCCTCGTGAAGCCTAAATCAGCAGATGTATAACAGCATGTGGATTACCTCGACACGAGATGCCGCTCCCCTCCGAGCATCTTTGATTTTTCGTCTGTCTTAATCTGCCGCTGCCGGCCCACTCCTACATGCACGACACGAGCGAGCATCCAAAAGTGGAGAACTGTTGGAGAGGATTAATGCCTGCTAATGGGAAATGTTGCCAAATGTAGTTGCAGGCAATCTGCCTCACGTCCAACTTATCCTTCACCTTCAGATTCCCTCGCTCTTCCCTCGTCTCCCTCGTTCTCTTTGAACTCCAAATGAGATCAACCCGAACAAATTACTTATCGATTTCACGGCATGAATACCTCAAATAACCCGTGTTTTCTCACGACGGGGCACGCTCGCACAGTTCGGTCTGTATTAATCTTCTCGCGGAGGCGGCGCTTACCGACAGCCATCATGTAGTCCCAGCGATCCAGCAGGCACATGCTGAACTGCAGCCCGTCGGGCGTGTAGCCCACGTCGATGAGAGCCAACTTCCTGTCCGGGTTCTGACAGACAGCAGATGTCCAAGCCACCAGGAACCAGCAGACTATGAGCAAGATGATGCCTAGCAGACGCAGCACGCGCCAGCTGGTCATGTAGGGGATTCTCTGGGCCGTACGGGACAGGAACACCTTCAGAACCCTGTTGGGGTTACAGAATTCAATCATTATACAATATGGCTTCATTTCAAGCAGCAGTTAGATGTTATTGTTATCAAGAAACAATTAGATCGCTTTATTTAGGATACTTACTATAACTGAACCCATATAAATAAAGAAATTCCCTTTGGATTGAAACTGATGTCCTTATGCACCAGAGCTATTGTCTTATTCAAAATGCAATATCTGATTACGTGCAATCATCCATTAAATTTGCCCAATTACACTCTCCTTTTTATCCACTTTATAATATTCTTTGTGAATTTACTATAAACGGATGAACACTCAGATGGTTGTATTTAAAATGTAGGTTTTGGTGATTATTTTAAAATAGGGTTTAAAAACATACGTAATCCATCTTGAAATCTGCTTCTGGTTTTGGATACGGTCCCTTTCTGGTGGGTCTTTCAATTAACAGGCAACCGCAAAGACTGTTAGCGGCGTTAGAAACACATGACCAGCCATCACTATTCTTAGGCTGTGCCCTTCATGCACATTGATGAAGTGTCCACTGTGCCGCCCGCTAATGAGCCCGCCATCAAAAATTGATCTGTGCGATATGTTAACTTGCTCAGAGGGTTTATTCGGCTCCTGCTCACATTAGCCACATCCGCTACATCAGCATCTTCTTTGGACCTTTTTGACAGTCTCACCTGACAAAAATCCCCGCTGGTCAAAAAATATCATGTGCATCACTTTTAATACAGCGGACCCCCTGCCTCGTTATAAGTTATTCAGTGCCTGATAACCCCGTCTGGCCTCTCTCTCAGTGTATCCTCCAGCAGCTCCACACGTCCTTTGATCTCAGCCATATTTGCCTCATACATTGTCTTTGGCCAACCATCCTTCAATAATACATTATATATGGAGATCATTTGGGGCCAAAGCACCCAGTTTTTTTCTTAACGACTTTTACTTGATTTTTCCCTTTTCCATGTAATGAGGCAGTGAATCCCCCCAAAGCATGTGCAGCCGCCTAGTCGGCTGATGAATGAGAAACAGCCAGACACTTCATGGGTCTCTTACTTGTACAGGGAAATAAGATGTAAGACAGAGTGTAATTGCACTTAAGGAGGTCAATGTAATCTGATTGCTGGCATTTCCTGGGATGGATAATGATGTTGTGCAAATGGTATTTGTAGACGCCAGTGTGCTGCTTGTGCATTACCTGTACAGCTTAAGAGTCAGTGTCCCGTAGACCGTAGCAAAACCCAGCAGTCGCACCCATCGCAGCAAGATGCAGCGGAAAACACTGGGCTGGAAATAGAGAATCCCGACCTGCAAGAAGAGAAGACGCCTTCACAAACATGGATAGGGATTTAAACAAAACATAAATAAGTAAGGGAATTGTCCAAAAAGGAGCGTTTTCCATCGAGATGAAGACGGACCGGAAATCCTTGGGAAATGTGAAGCTGAGGATAAAGCACAGTGAGGTAATCTTATTAAAGCTTTGAATTATTCAAGCCTTTTTTTTAACACCTACAATCAAAAACAAGGCCTACGCGTTCCCCCGAAAATAATAAAAATAATCGTTCCATTATTTATCAAGTTACACAATACATATAAACAATACAACACAAAGTCTTGAAATTTATCTCTGCATTTAAGCCATCCCTGAGAGAGCAGTGGGCGGCCCCTGTGGAGCGCACCCAGCAGGAAGCTGAGGTATCAGGGTCTTCCTGAAGGACCCACAGCTTGTTGGGCTGGGCTTGATCCATTCCCAAAATCAATTCAGTTCTTCCTTGCACTAAGGTCTATGTGGGTATTACATTTAAAAATGTTCCATGAAATAGTTTTGAGTAATGGCGTTAACACAGAAGAATCAGCGGCGGACGCGGAATGCAATGAGTGTTGTGTGCAGAGATCAGTAATGAATATCCAGTTTGGCAAATAAATGTTAAAAGGGCTTGCTATAAAATACTGTACATCGTGTTCTGGTTTGTGTACAAATCTGGAGTCCAACATCTGAAAACAACTGCCAGGATTTCAGTTCAGATATCCTGAAATTACGTCTGAAAAAGGTTGTTTTGTTTCATAACGAAAAACCCCGAAAAAACAACCTCCCTGTAGTGGACAAAATAGGACCTGTATGAACTAAAAAGAGTAAAAATACAGTATATTTAAGCTATAACTCCTCCAGTCGATTCATATGAACAAAATTTGGAGTAAACCAGATCAAGGTTGAGACTTTATGGCCCCAAAAATTTTGGAGAAAAATCTCCCCCTAGTGTCAGAAATATGCAAATGACATTTCACAAAATAAATCTACTTCTTCCTACAATTAAGGTCTATGAAGACATAGTATTTGAAAATGATCCATTAAAGACTTTTTATGTTAACACGATACAGAAATGAAAATTCCATAATATCCAAGACTTTCCCATGATATAATTATTAGTACATGTGATGAAAAGCCTAATTCTATCTATATTTTCTTAGGAATTACACGTAAAACAGAAAAGACCAAACCTTCGTTGACCATAGCAGATAAATCAAGATTAACAGAATATTGAAGGGTCACTTCCCAACTGATGTGGGTTGCCATTATTAAAAAGAACTAATCCATCTGAGCCTGCAAACAACATGCAGAACCCGCCCCTGAGACTAGAAGGATGACATCCATCCATGTTTGCTATGAAGATCTGAACATATGAAATGGTGCCCATCCAAGTTGATAAAAAAACACACTACGGTCTTCCAAAGACATAACAAGTACAAAAGCAAACACACACACACACACACACACACACGCACAAAAAGAAAGCAACAAACATCTGAGGCAACATAATTATCTGTCCGTTGCAGATGCGCGGCGATTTCCCCTGTGGGATTGTTAATGTTAATCGGATTAGCTGAGGCATTATTACGATCCCTCAGGCAGCGGAGAAGACGCAGGCATGTGGATATTTTTGTTGGCTAGGCGTGAGTCATTCAAGGGACACCGAGGACCCCACAGGAGAAAGGGTGGCACCCATCATCGTTTGCTCACTCGCGCTGGTCGAACAAACACAGGAAGTTCACTAATATTGAAATCATGCCGTTGAGACAAATCCACTGCCACTAAGAATCATCAGTGAGTTGACAGGGATGATCTAACTAGCAACGCTCGACTTCTCTTTGATGCAGTCTCTCTTTAAATAATAGAGGAGAGTCACAGGAGCCTTTTAAAGAGATTGCCGACTGGGCAGAGGCTGAGCAACTTGCTGACGCACATTTAGGTGCACGGGGACAGAATGGGGCGCAAGGAAAATGAGCAAATGCACCAGGGACGACTCGAGAAAGACGACATAACAATTAATGGATGTCGATCACGTGTCTTATGAATGCTGTGACAAGATATAGGTGAGGGGGTGGTATTAGCAGAGTTACAATGACAATAGCATGGTCTCATCTACTGTACGTTTTCTCTGCTTAGCGCCATCGTGGAATAGTTTTGGATTTAGTTGACGTTTGTTAAAAATACGTGAGAAAGTGTCAGTGAAGAGTTTTGCATGTTATCATCACACAACTCATTAAGACATCCGCTGTTCTGTCATCCTGTAATGCTAACCTCTAAGCTCCAGAAACACCACAGAGGGAAAGATGAGAGTCCAATTGGAATTCTTAAAAGCACATTGGGGATTGGGAAATTTACATTTTTGTTTGCCTTGAGTAACAACAATTAGACTTTTGGCCAATTGAGCACCAAAGCTCTGCTGATGGCAACATCAGTCCAACCATCAATTTATTCTGGATTGAACTATATAGACAAATATTAGACAGACACTCGTGGTACATCTGTAATTTTGGTGATCCCTTCATTTAATTCATTATTGGTTCTGAGAAATTTCTCATAAATGCTAACTTGTTCTGCTTTGAAAGTTAGATCAGACATTTAATCTCCTCGAGGTGCATGGGGATGACTTGATGGAGTTCTAGTACCACTATCAGGTCTATTCAGCCATCCTGGATCGGTTGCCTGTTTATTCAAAACAACAGTCAACCATTCACACTCACATTAAGACCAATGGGCAACCTATGAGAGCAGAGTATTACATCCGAGGAGAATGGCTGTTGTTGTTGTTGTTTTATTTCGATAGTTAAGACTTTATTGGTAACTTTACTGTCCCCAAGGGAAAATTCCTTTAGACTTGAGTACTTGAGGAATGTGGTGAGAGGTGACTGATGCAGTAATTCGTGTAAAGTGTGTACGAGAATGGGCTTAGCACACATCCCTGCAGCACTGCAGTGTTGGTGGTGAGCGTAGGTGATGGTGGTCTCGCCCGAAAGCACAGCTAGCAGTCTGTGACTTGGAAGGGTGTGAATGAGGTGGATCAGACAAGGTGGAGTGTTTTTGGTGTTGTTTTTGGACCATCAGATGCCTTTGGATGGTATTGAAAGCAGAGCTGAAGTCTGCAAAGAGGATCAGGGCGGAGGTGCCTGGGGAATCCATGTGCTGGAGGTGAAAGTGTAGCAGGAAGACCAAAGCATCCCCTGTTCCCGTCTTAGCCTTATAGGCAGATTGGAGGGGATCCAGTTGTGGGGTGAGACTGGAAAGATGACTTTGACCATCAGCTTTTCTAGGCACTTCATAATGGTGGCCAATAAAAATGATGAGTTATGTTGTTTGATTTTTGAACTAAAGGGTAAGTTTTGTCCATCCATCCATCCATCCATCCATTTTCTTCCTCTCATCTGGGGTTGGGTCACAGTGGCAGCAGGTTTAGAAGTTAAGAAGAGCTATCAAGACATCTCTCTCCTCAGCAAAACTCTCCATCTCACCCTGGGGGTCCCAAAGCGTTCCCAGGCTAGATGACATTTGATGCCCAAAAAATCCTGAAGCATCCTGGAGGCATCGTGATCAGATGCATGGATAACCTCAACTGGCTCCTTCCGAAGGGAAGGACTCTCTGAGCTCCCCCAGATGTCTGAGCCCAGCACCTTATCTCTAAAGCTCAGCCTTCCTTCAGCTGTATCCTCGACCTCCTTCTTTTCGGTCACCAACCAGAGCTCAAGACCAGAGGTGAAGGCTGGAGCATAGATGGGCCGGTAAATTGAAAGCTTTCCCTCACAACTCAGCTCTTTTTTCACCCCGACAGACCAAAGCAACACCGTATTAGTGCTCACGTCACACAACTCTCGCCTTTTAGGATTAAGTGAAAAAATGCCAAATGAATTGGTTTTCCATGCAGTTTAAAACACAGTGTGAACTTTTTCATAAACTTTCATATTTGTCAAATAGTAGGGAAATAGTACTTTGGTGGGTATTCAAATAATTCCTGGTATTTACAGTAACCTACAGTCCATTCCCTCCAGACCTTCAGTGTCCTCTGTCATATTTTGGGTGCAACAATAAACAAAGTCATTGTCCCCAAAAATTCGTCAGAATTCTCTGATAACACAAAGCTGACCAGAAATGAGCCATGCACTTTCCATAAGTGGGGCTTCTGGGAAGTGACTGGCCCTCATCCTCAGATATAATTTTCTTGCTGCCAGTTTTCATAAAGATCAGATTCTGCCCCCATTTTCTTTTGTAACTTGCCATTTATAATCAATACTAAGTGCAGGCTGTTTTAGATTCAGCGTTATAGGAAAGGAAAGGGATCAGGTGTTATTCCCGAACGTGTGTGTGTGTGTGTGTGTGTGTGTGTGTCTGTGTGTGTGTGTGTGTGTGTGTGTGTGTGTGTGTGTGTGTGTGTGTGTGTGTGTGTGTGTGTGTGTGTGTGTCTGAAAGGGCTGAGAGGCTCAGTGTGCTATATGCCAACAGTTTCTAATGGACATCAATATGGAGGAGACAATTATCAACACACTAGCCAGCCTCTCACAGTTTGTCTTAGTTACAGCAAATGCAAAGCTTCTACAAATGCTGAGTGAGCACTGCCAACATCCAGCAGCCAAGATTTTACATTTCAACAATCTCAGATCAGGGTTACAGATGCCCTGGACGGTACTTTCCAGGAAATATCTATGGTTTTTATTTTTGTTGCAGGCAGGTGAACACATCCCAGCTGGATGTCTGTCCTGATTATCATGTTCATCTGTTAACCAGCATCCCCAGACACCTGACTTAACACAACCTGGCTCTGAATCCGCCCTCAAAACAAAGTCTTGCCATGTGGAAACTGCAAAACAGTACACAGTGTTCCAGACGCACACCTGAGAGGAGCAACATTTGGTTGAGAGGAAGATGAAAGTTGCGGAAGTGCACATTGGCTCATATGGTGGAGAGAAAAATGGCCAACTGGCTGAATGAAGCGCTTCTTCTCTTCTTTATCTTTACTTCCAGGCTTTGTTATGTATTGATGTGAAATTATTCACTTCCTACCCTCTGGCCAGGATTTTCTTTTCATCAAACATCTTACTTACTCTTCATTAAAAGAACCTGGTGTTCACAGAAAATATATTATCTACTTTGTTGCTAATCAGTGAAATCATCCACCTCCTTACAGGAGGAGTTTGACATTTTGGAAAATATGTCGAATTCTCAATTTGCATCGGAACAACATGTATGTACATAGAAGAAGAGGCTAGTTAACTTAGCTTGATAACATAGAACATGGAAAAACAGGTAAAGCTACTCTGACTCTGGCTAAAAAAAACTTAATCTAGCTAAAAGACAGTTGGACATCACAGGAATATGACTTTGACTGTGTTAATACATATAACGCCAACACTTTTAAAGATCATATACTAGGAAGTGAAATACAAACAACTAGAAAAAAAAGAACAACACAGGCTAGCTTTTGCTCAGCCCTGGGGATCCGTGACCCAGCCATCAGTTCACCAGCAGCTTTTGGTAGGTTCTATCTATGATGAACCTGTGACGCCCAACAACGCCAGTTGTTTTGCTGATGTTCTGACCCAGTAGTATGTGGCCGTTGTCAAAGTTGCTCGTACCCTTAGGCTTGCCCATTTATCCGGTTTCATCAACTTCAAGGATTATATGTCCACTTGCTGTCTTATATATCCAACTCACAAAGAGTTACTATTGTATAATGACCTGCAGTGGTTCTAATGCTGTTGCTGATTAGAAACACCTCTAATGAAAACATTTCATTTCATATTTAGAAAGCACATGGACGGTTTAGAAAGGTACGACAGACATTATTAACCTGGCACCAGATGTTGTAACCCACATAAGAGGCTTTGCTGATGTCCTTATCAAGCCTGACTTGTAGGACAGTGATTACACAGGTGGACCATCAGCGGACAATGCCCTGACATAAAGGCTTCAGACGGGAACATCAAACGCTGTTGGTGGCTTGAACCTGGGACGGTGTGGCTAAAGGACAACCTCTAGAACCAGCACATGAAAGAACATACTGAATGAAAGACACAGAAGAAGAGTGAAGTTTGGTGTTCAAGCCAGCGCACTCCAAAAGGGGGTTCTACGCCATTTCAACAGTCAACACTTTCAAACTTAAACAGACCATATACGTATAAAGACCCCCGAGTAGAATGGTTCTCATGGATTATCCAGATATGTTTAATGTCTCTATCAGCAGAAAGAATCACTAGAATGAGGAGTGATGGGAGACAAACATAACAAGAGCCAGATTTACACGTTCGTTCCACATTCTCATTCAATCAACGCTCAGTCACTTAATTTGCAGTTACCTTTCATTGCTAATCATTTCTCATTTCTGCACCCACCAGCTGGCTCCACACAAACACCGACGGCTTATCCGCCAGAGTTTGTCCCTGTTAATTCGATGCTGACGCAAGACAGCCAGCTGTGGTGTGAGCTGCAGCTCCTTTTGAAAATAGTAGAGTGTAGCCCTGACTGACCTATTGTACAGTAGAAACACCGCAGAGACGAGGAGGTAGCAGCCTCTTACCAGCCGAACACAAAAAATAAATTAGTAGGAAGTCAGCTGCCTTGTTATAACCAGGCGTAAGCCGTCCTCCCAAACAGCAAGGGTAAACCCCAGAGAAGCCCACAATTCCATGCGCTGTACAGGCAGGAAGTTTTGTCTGAAAAACTATGTCTGAAAAACTTTGTTTTTCGTAGAAAAAACTCCCCCTAGATAGTAACGTAGGCACAATATAGTAAAATATGATATATGCAAGCTAGATATCCTCAAGTAGATACATATGGACAAACGGCAAATCTACTGCGGCAGCAATGAGGATAACGTAACATCTCCAACTTTTGGGGGATATTACTTATTAGTTTCAAATTAAATCGAACACCTTGTTCTATTGATGTTCTATTGGAATAAAAAATCTATTAGGGGCTGTTTTTCATGCAAGTGCCATTTTTGTAAGTGCTTGTTAAACTATGTAATATTTGCACTTTCCTTTGAAGTGTTCCTGCAGTACAAAGATTCAACGCTTTGTTCAAATTTTCCTTTTAATTAACTTCTTAGCAATTAAACCTAAAGCTTTCAGAGTTGACTGTAACTAATATTGAAGAGTTGACATCAAATTAAACTTAAGGTTAAAGGGCAGAGTTAGTTGGGTTTTTTTCTCCGTGGGATTAGAGATTAAATTTAAGAGTTAAACTGCAAATATAGAAAAGGGTTGAAAGTTCAACTCCCAGAAAATGAACTCTGACTACAGCGCATTCAATGGTGGCACCTGTTAGCTCTAATTGAGTTGTTTGAACTTTCAGAGAGTTTAGTCAGGAGGTCAGAGTGTCGTGTATGTCTGGGTTAGAATCTCTCTGCCGCCTTTAGAACGTCTTCGCGGACCTTTCTTCAGTGCATCTGTATTCTGCCCTCATGTCTAGGGATCGAAGGCTGGTAATACAGGCCTAAAAGACAAACTGAAATGTATTTTATTAAGTAAAACTGAATGTAAATTTAAGTTTTATTTATTTATCGTTGAGCAGATATTTTCCTGCACCAAAAAAAAAAGTATAAAATCACAGATTTCTTCTAGTCTATTCCGTATAATTCCAAATTTTTGTGTAAATCTTTCCACTTTTTATAAATTTGTCTAATAGGATGTTTGGAGGATATTTACGATATTCTCCGAAACAGGATGCCCCTAAAACTTTAAGAAAACACAAAGTCCAGCCACTAGGGCAGCGGTACTCAAATACAAAATACAAAAATACAAATTTTTCAACGAGTCAAATGTCCATCTATTATAGTCGGTCAAGCCACAAACCATACTACTGTTATATTCAAAACCAAATGTCCTTTTCATTCAAAACAACAACAACAAAAATACATACTGAGAGAAAATAAAAGGCCACTTCAAGTTTGACATATATTCAAATAAATACTCAAATAAAACAAAATCCTCCTAGAACGCTTTGATAAACAAATATATCAAGATCTCCGGAATCAAAGAGTGTGAAGAACTATTTTACATCGTGTCACACACTGCTGCTTAATGAGAGAAATGGCATCCTGTGCTCACCCAACACCCACGCCACTCTGAGTGAGCATTCAGAGTGGCGTTGTATTTTGTTGCTGTGTCATAGATGTAACAAGAACCCTGCTTGTAGCTTGATTGATTGATTGATTGACGAGGACCTCTGAATTTTGAGGAAAGGTCCCTTCAAAATTCCTATGTTTGGTCTCATAATGCCGTTTTAAATTGGAGGTCTTCACCAGAACTACGCTCTCCTGGCATATTAGCCACATTGGTCTTGTGCCTGTTGGAGGGAGAATGAATGCAAATGTTTCCGTCCATTCCTCTTTGACTTTTCAGTTTTCACTATCCACCTTCCTTTTACCAGCAAATTTGGAACATGACATTTTATACCAATCTAGGCTCCCACTGCTGGCAAAGTATCGATAGGCGAACCGCTCCAGAAGCGAAAGTAAAAAAGTTGCTGCAGCAGTGAGATCTCTGTGAGCCAGTGACAGCCTATCAGCGCATTGAAGGAATCACAAGTTCAGCTCGGGGTCCGCAGATGCGGACCGCGGACCGCGGGCCGCCCATTGAGAGACGCTGCACTAGGTTTTTTTTTAAAGATGTAGTGGTCAAGGAAATAGTGTAGACTAAACAGAAATAATGCTGAACAAGCTAAATTTGTGCTGACTAAAGAGGAAATTATGCTAGCACAGCTCGTAATAAAATCCAACACATGGGACCCAAGGAAGGCTCTAGTGTTTTTGCTTTAGTGTTTGAGGAGACCTTTTCAGGCCCAGCTGAATTTATTCTTCCCAAAAATGTTCTTTTTTGAGAGCAATGTGTCACTTTGGCTTAAGAATTATTTACGCAACCTTTGCAATGACATAGGTGCAGCGGCTGGCACAGCGGCCTCAAAGCAAGAGAGTTCAGGGTTCAAATCCAACTCTGTTCTTGGAGCCTTTCTGTGTTGAGTTTTTATATTTTTGTCCGGGTTTGCAGGAAACAATGCAATATTGAATCGATTACTCTAAACCTCCAATATATTTGAGTAGCATAGGTCATAACCTAACCGTCCCAACTTTGTTTGCAATTGCGACCCTTTCTATGACTGCGTGGCTTCACGTTGCCTTTATTTGAGGTAACTCTGGCACTCTGCAGTCCCTAAAGGCTTCATGTGAGAATCGTAGCACACCCACAACCGCAATATGACATCCAACTGGATGCATCAAATCATTTTTTGCCAGACCGCTTTAGATAATTAGCTCTCGCTGAAGGGCAAACAGGAGATATTCAACAAATAACACTTAAAAAAAAGAAAGTGGGCGGAATCTTTTATTAGACTAATGCAGATAGCAGAAGAACACCAAAAAGCAGCGGTGCGTAATTAACTTGTAATGTGTAGATAATAAAAATGCAAATGTGTGTGCGTGGCGATCGATACAGAGAGCCAACGCTTCGGGGATTGATCTACTTTTCCATGAATGTCAGTGTCCAACAGGGTATCGATCAAATACGATGTCAGACCTCTCCTTAAATGCCGTGAAATGAGTTTACTGCTTCCAATACAGAAAAAAGAAAATACCAGTGTACTCGCTCTCCAACATGTTCCTAAATACACCCCTTCTTTTATCGCGCATAATCTGCTGTAACACACAGATGCAGACACAATGTCAATGTGGAAATCTGCATTCGCTCTACGACTGAACACTTCTATATAATAATATAAGACAAGGTTGAATTGAAGCTCGAAAAATCCATGTTTTACATAAACCTGTTTTAATTGCTTTATTTTTTTAGCCCCTTGGGGGCAGTGACACTAGTTAAGGAATAATTACTGAGCTATTATGACTTATAAAACTTATATAATTAAGATATAATCTCAAGAAAGCATTGTAAAGCGGAGGAAGCTTTCATACAGATGTGTTTTAAAATATCCAAGCTCTTGTCAAATCAGCGCAAACTGAGATCCTAATTACTGCCAGATAAATCTGTATTTAACTACAAAGCACGCAAAGAGCGTTAAAGTGAGCCAAAGGGGAAAACGGGTATCCAATGCAGATTTAATTGCAAAAAAAAAGTCTCCAAAAATCTCACCATGGTTAAAAAAAACGCTATTATGACGTATAAACATGTTTTTCAGAGGAAACTGTGATGCATTAATCCTTCAATGTCCTGCTCAAGTGTTTGGTTGAGCACTTTTTGAGTCACTATTTTTATAATAAAATGTGACTGAACCTGTTTATAATATGACCCAGTTGCAGCATGACTATGTTAAAGAGTAATGGACCAAAGACGGAGCCCTGAGGGACACCCCAGCTATTGTCAAGGTATTTTCTGTCATGTTAAAGAATGTGAGGACTTACTAAACAGAATTATGAATCTTCATACAACCAAGAAGGAAAAGTCTAAATAGGTGTTTTAACAAAATGTTGTTACGTCATGAAATATTTTCATGATTTTTTTACAATTCAAAAAAACTTTGGACCAATCTTTTTTTGTATCATTATATGGTTAATTTAACGAACATGAAAATATGCAAATAAATATATATTTCTTTAATTTTCTTTCTTCTTTGTTTCTTGGTGAGGACATGTAAGGGTTCAGTATTCACACTGTTAATAATTATGACATCACAGTTTGCTTAGATTTAAGCACTCGAAGACGATCTTACAAAAGATGATGTTGACGCATCTCTAACTAAAACAGCTTCAAAACGAAAACAAACAGCTCAAAAACACTAAGAAGTTCTGAGGCACTGAAGGGAACTGCTGAAGTAGGTAATTTAATACGAGCAGTGACTCATTTCTCATCTCATGTAGTCATTTCCAATCATGGATCACAGCAAAGAAATAGTAATCTCTTACTAGAAGTCTTAATTACTGTAAATAAATTGATCTTTCCAGTATCTCTTTCTGATTCCAGCGCTGCCTGGAGTCAAAACTTAGACCATATTTTCATTAGAGATGGTAACCTTCTGCCAAAAACTAAAGACTTCACCTTTTCCACATGCATTCCGTTTGATTATCCTCATGCTTTCTTTTTTTCAATTTTTAATTTCCGTTTCCAGGACTTTGGAGATCTGTAGCTGCAAGTATTATAAGGAAAAAAATATGTTAATTTTCTCAATATCTCTGAGTGAATGCAGTGAAGAACTTAATGAAGTTAAGACTCCGATAGCATCACCATGATGGCCTCGCTGCCTCTGACTCCTACCTCTGTGAGACAGCCTGAAGAGCAACATCGTACTAATGGAGCACTTGCTAAAATTAAAATGTCATAATAAAATATCACGTAATACACGACTGCCACTGATGTAGTAGAAACAAATCAGTTTTTAGTCGTAAGCTACTTTCAGTCAGTGCTGGATTGTTGGCACCGTTTCTTTGGAAAACTTCTCCGAGCAAAAGGGGAGAAAAATGTCTTTCAGCCATTTAGTCTGTCCGTCTCTATCGGAGCAGAGAATGGGATGGCGCTGCCTCTGGAATCGTTCTGTCACAACTGCGCTCTCTTACTGCTTTCGTGTTTTGACAGGAGGTAGTGACAGCCAGTCCGTCCGACGATGCTCCGCTTTTTCTGTTCATCGTCTCCCGCTCATTCCCCATCGCCTCCTTTTTCCTCTAGTCCGCAAAACGCCTTCAGTATGAGAGAGTGGGAGGAGGCAGCGGTGGGAGCGAAGGGGAGGCGGAGTGTTGTAATATCAATGGATCCATTTTTATATGAAAGCTGACACTCACTGCCACATGGGAAGGGCAGCTTTCTGGAGGGAGGTAATGGTTTCCTCTCCTTCCGCTGCTCCCTGAGGTGGGCTGAGTGTAAATTACATCCAGCTCGGCCTTTGCGCAGTCAAGACAGGAGCTCGCCCCCCTCAATTCCCTTCCTTCCCTATCACCAGTTAGTTCCTGACAGATATTCCCGTCTTATTTGGGCACAAAGGGACGTACCAGAATAGCCTACGGTCCTTGTAATGATAATAACTTTCTGTCTCCCTCCTCATGTCGACAGAAGGAAAACTCCAGCTCCAGCAGCGCATCCTCCTCCCCGCCTGAACTGGTGCTTATTTTGGTTGACTCCACATCACTTTGCAAAAAGCAGCGAGAGAAGCAGGGCAGGAAGGGGCGGCTGGAAATGCAACGAGCAACTCACCCAGTTGACTTAAGTCAGACTGAAAGTGTCGGCACAGCTCGGATGAACAACTGAGGAGAACGAGAGGGAGAATTGTCTGGCGGGCCGCGTGTCGTGGCCTATTATGTCTGGACACATTATTCCCCAGCCATACTGTTTCTCGTTAGCCCCATGATGTGCCGCGAAGATCTGCCTGCCTGCTTTGCATGCATAAGTTTTGAGTTGAACTGAGTTGACGAGTCGGTCCAGCCGAGCACAAAGACAATGTTTAGATTACATAAGGAACGAGTCACGCTTTCATAATTTTGTTTTAGGCAGAAAAAGCCACAAGTCTTTGGATTCTTTCCTAATTGAGGTAGGGCCAAATGTAGGCCCAATACCAGGTCAGTATAACAGCAGTTTTTATCACATTTTTAAAATGGCCTGATTGATCATAAAACCCCTCAACATGGACCCCAAGGCACATTATCAGGGTTTTAAAGCCTCTGCCTGTGTAAAGTGACACTGTGGTAAATATCCTCCATCAGAGCAGCAAGGAGTTTATCTTTACACTCCTGTGCGTTTGTCCGTTTTTTTCTCTTTATGTTTGTCTATTTGTTTGTTTTGTTTGTTTGTTTTATTTCATGAGCAGGAATACGAAAAAACTACAGAACGGATTGGCATGAACTTTTACCAAGATGTCAAGGTGATTTAATTTTGGTGACGTAACGTGTTTCACAGTATTTACATAAATAAAATACGTCGTTTGAAGTAGTGACGTGGCTTGGTGCCTTTGTTCTTTCGAATCCTTTGATGTTACTTTGGGGGTGGAGCTAGGGGCTAAGTGGGCTGAACAGAGACACTGAAGTAGACGGCCCAAGACACGAGCGACAACAGTATTTACTCAGAGAGTTTGTTGGAGTTGTCTGTAGATTTAGAAGCCGGCAAAAACTCATTAATCTGCATTTACTTTTCTTTGACCTCAGGAATTGTTGCGGCTTGGTTCAAACCTCGTTTTAATAAAGGGTTTTTTGACATGTGTCTGTTAACCTGTTGTTTTAATCTACCCACCACAGGCGGAGATTATTTAACCAGTTAACACGATCAACATAAAAGCAGCTGTAAGGAAAAAGACAAGTAATCAACTGATCATTTGATCCATCTGAAAAGGTGTTTTGAAAGTGCACTGCAAAAAACAACACATCAGCAAATGCTTAGCACTGAATGCATTACCACCATTATAAATAGAAACGTGCAGATTACCACTTTTCCATATGAGTTAACATTTATGAATGCTGGAGCAGTGGAGCGGGAGGTGTGACACATGTCACAGGGGAGAACAGGCAGGAAGAGAACTAGCGCTGTCTCCGCGGTAGCTCGCACTAGAGAACACACAGATGGGTAGGACGCAGCATCGGGAACATAAATCTCAAACGTCATCATACAGTGTGTTCACATGGAGTATTCCTGGTTTATCTCAAGACGTAGGCCTGTGGAACTTGTTTTCTTGGACACGCAAACCCTTGTGTGATAGTAGCGGAGACTGGAAAGGAAGTACATCCAAGTTGGACTGAAGCTGGGAGTCGAGGTCAGTTTCAAACAGCCAAACAGTACGCTAACTGTGAATTCACAACGTTTCAGCGCATACAGGAAAACTATGTGCTTTCCAAGAACACGCCAACTCAATCAAACCGGCTGGTAGAACATCCTCCACCATGGCGACAACAATCTTCAGTCTGCAAATTAAAGGCATTTGGACTCAACAATAACATTTTGGACTTAGCAAAGAAAAAACTGTCAATGGACAAAAACCAGGAACCAAGTTTCATGACATTTATCTGTAGTTTATCCATATTGTTGAACTGACACAGGTCTATGCCAGATGAACACGAGCATCAACTTTAAAAGGTGTTAGCCTAACCATTCTTTGTTTTATTAATTACAAGATGAGTTGGGAACCACCGGCGGTTCAGTTTATGGTTTGGATCTCAGGGTAGTAGACGAGCCTTAGTGTGGTTTCCATTGAGGCTCTCTCCCTCTTCAGTTTCTCTTGGCTCCTGATGCGACTACTACCTACTTTGAACTGCAGCATCATGTGACATCTCATATGCTATGGTTCCTCATGATTAGATTTTGCAGGCAGTAACAATAAGTTGTGAGGTCATCATGAGACTCTGGAAGGACTTTGTTGTTCATAGACTCCCTAAGTCAAAACATAGTTTTACAAAACTCTCTGACCCTTATTAGACTTTTTATGCTTGTATCAAGTTACATAATTCTGTTTATTCTATTCTGTTGTAAGTCCTCACATGTTTGAATATGTCAAAAAAAAAATCTTTTAATCCACGGTTAATGGCTCCTCATCGGTGGCCTCTTTAACTCTGGTGTCCCCCAGGGCCCCATTCTTGGACCCTTACTGTTTTGCATGTAAATACTGCCAACAAGGTCATATTATAAACAGGTTTGGTCAGGTGGTACGCATTTTTTTCTCAAAGAGAGACTCAAAATGTGCTCAACCAATCAGCTGTCCGTGTCTGATGCATCTTTCAATTACAGGAAAGGAGGAAGAAATATCAACAGGAAAGTGACAAAAGCTAAACCAGACAGTAAATTGGACTTAGTTTAAGGTTATTGTGCGAACTGACGTTTGCACAGTAAGATTCTAAAAAATATTGCTATGAGAAGTAAATCGCTGCATAATGAATCAGCGTTTTTGCATTTTATGCATTATTCCTACATTTCTGGTCCCTTTTAGGCAGGTGGCAACACAATGTGTCACCTCTGAACCCTTGACTCTGGTCTAGGGGCATCTCTGGATTCTCTGGATGAGATGGTTGCCTTTTAAAGTAGTAGCAAGAATAATCCAGACTGTCACTTTACCCCAAGGCGAGAATCCCCAGCAGGGTCGAGAGGGAGCTGCAGAGAAACAAACGTAGGTCTGGTGAGCTAATCCAGGCATCCCATTGTGAATCACAAACGCGTGTCCGCTCTCTCCCTGTGTCTTCTCCACAGCCAGACAGAAATAGCCGACTTTGGCACTACCATCATTTTTGCCTCTGTATTCCTGCAGTCCCCGTTTCAAAGTAGAAGGGGGGGGGCGGAAGTTATTGCATTTGAGACACTCGGGAGAGAAAGGGGGGCAAGGACATTACACCACAAAGCCCAATGCCATGGGAGCAGGATGAGATGTGTCTCTCGCTGCTTAATAACAGTGGAATTATTTAGAATAGAAGCAGCAGCAGCAGCAGAATATTTTCTGAATCTATATTTAGATTGGTAGGGATGTGTCTCACCATCATAGCCACAGCTCATGTCGGACTCAAAGCGGAGGAGGGGAGGGGGGCACGGAAACAAATCATGCTAGAGATCAATCTAGCGTGTTGCAGAAGGACGCCGTGTTTTACATTATGGAGCTATTTTATCAAAGTCATGTTTGCGGGTCCATCAAACAGGACGTGTAAGGACACAGAATAATCGGACTGATTTTCAATACGTCTAAAGCTCTGAAAGTTCCCTCAGTGGAGCCCGGCAGTCTATTTTAAGAAATGCCATCACTGGATACAGCATTTTCATCTACTATTCATTCATTCACTAACCAATCGCCTGCCTCCCATTTTGCTTTCACTGTGCAAATTTCAAGCATTATTACTTTCCAAGACCTTGTCGCAGCAAATTGCATTGATTAGTGGGCTTTAAATCAGTTGGCTTTAATTACATTTATTCTGCATTGCTTCGCTAAGCATATAGCACCACATGATTGCAAGAAAATTGCAATTAGCCAATGCCCCAAGCGCCCAAGAGGAAGACATAATGGTGGATTCATGTAAATCAATGCTGTGTGGGTGCTGAACAGAGTCTGGTCATCTGTGAGAATAATGAGGTGCTTCAGACATTGTATAACAATAGCACTGCTTCATAGGTGAAGCAAAATTACATATTTTAAAGTCGCCGCTCCTTATATTCACACTCCTTTTTCGTACATGAAATGAAGAAAGAGAGTTAGATAAGGCTTACAATAACCAGTGGCCATTTTCAGTTATTGTCTTGTGAACAATTTAATCCTTACAAAGAAGGCAAATAAGGTCAGAGTTTAAAAACAACAAAAAAAAAACAGTAACCAATGCCCAAAGTGAAAATGAAAGAATTCTGTAATCATTGATTGTTTGCGCTCGGGTACTTTCTTTGCGACAATGTCTCAAGGGGTGGAACCGGTGTTTACTAATCAGGAACCGGTTGTTCCATCACCGGCTCCAGCTGCATGTTGAAGTGTCCTTCTGCAAAAACATCACCAAAAATTGTTTGCTTGTGATGCCAGGCACTTCGTGTTCTTGGTCTATAAGGGTGCAGTACAGTGTAACTTCTGTCCATTTACTATTAACCTGGACCACTCTGCCTTCAAGACACCAACATTATTATGATTCTGGCTGTCCAGCAGTGAATACAACCTTAAAAATCCATAATGACACAAGGGTCAGAGACTCTTTAAAGGCCAAGAAGTACCTCTAACAGCTTTATCCTTGATTTTTCACTCTTAATCTGCTCATTCTAATCTGCTCTCTCCCGCTATTTCTAAATCTACAAAAAGTCTGGGATATAATGTAACCCTTCGTGTTGACTCAAAAACTACATATGGATCACTTTCAAATTCATACAGCCATCGACATTGGTGTGAGGAACAACTGGTTTGGTTATTTGAAAGGTCAGTTGTATGTTCCTGACAGTAGGGGGAGCCTTATCTCCAAAAGTATTTGGTCCATAATTTCTCAACCGGATTCAGTGAAAATGTGGTTCATATGAATCGAATCGAGTTTTTTTTTTTTTTACGTAAAAAACGTTTTTTTAGACATAACTTCAGATTGAGGGATTGTTTGTACATAGCAGGGGATTGGGGGCTTTTCAGAGTTTTGTAATAACATTTCCTGTATTAAATTAACCCCTTAGGTCAACATGTCTTGAACAAATTCATTTTGGACGTCTCAGAATATATATTTTTTTCTCTGTTCAGCAATGTTACATTTTTGAATTGTCCCGTATTACTATTCCTTTACAAATGTGTCCGCATGCTCACTCTCTCCACTTGGTAACATAGGATATCTTCTGTTCTCATAAGCTGGTCACATCTATCCAATAATAGATGTGACCGCAACACCTTGTTACTTTTGCTGCTGCTGTCTTTTTAAATATGACTTTCTCTTGCAACTGTAGTTCATTCATGCTGCAGTTTTGTGCTCAACATTTCATCAGCCACTTCAACCATGCTGTACAAGCAGAGTTTTCAGCCGCCACCACCACCACCACCACCCTAGCTCCAATGGCGGGTTTATCATGCTGACCATAAATGATTAAATCTCCCTGAAAAGTCTAGAGGCACTCCGACAGAATAATTATCTCACATTGTTTGCTGCAAAAAAAAAGAGTTATCTTGACTTCATTCACCTCTCTCTCCTGATTGAATTAAAGTTGACCTTAAACGTGATATGGGTGTTAAGAGCCTGATGGTTGGACGGTTCTAAGATCATGGATTTATGCGCGATCATATTTCATTTAAGAGACTTATTTGATGAGAGAACGTCTGAAAGGTGAAGGTCAAATGAGCTTTAATGGACTTTATTCTGTGTGGAGATGTGAATGGGTACAGACTGAGTCGCAGCATGAGTGGCTCAACAGATGGTGATCTTGACAGGCTGCAGGGTTCATTGGCCAGCTCTGTCCACAGTTAGCATGGGGTCATCAACAAGCCCTGGGATGTTTGTCTCGGTTTGTCCCGTTACATCAAGAACATACCCGGGCCGTAAAAACCCGGCGCATCACAGCTGTTAACAACAACAAGCACCACCACAATATGATTTATGCACTGGGTTGTGCTTCCTGACAAAGCAAACAATCGTGCTCCATACCGTTGCTGCAGATACGAAACTTTGTTCTGAGCTCTGATTTTGTTTTAGATGAATGAGCGATGGCGTGAACTGAAGGTCAACTGAATGCCAACCTTCAGTCAGGGAAAATATTGTTATTTTCAGCTCAAAGGAATATGGCAGGAGGATTATCAGCAACCACGTCAAGAAATGAGGACATGAAAGGATGGGGGCTGCTCTTGTGCACACACACACACACTCACACACACACACACACACACACACACACACACACACACACACACACACACACACACACACACACATACTCGCACACACGTACACGCTAGAGAGTGTCTCAGGCTTACCGGGAAGTAGAGGAGCAGCGCTCCACACAGGATGGCCTCCAGGAGGATTAGACCTGATGCTCTGATACTCTGCCAAAAGATGAAAACAAGTTATTGAACATCTAATACATGCATCACTTACCTACACCTGCATTCATTAAAAAGATTTACCTTTTTGGGCTT
>JBBDHG010000011.1:452500-760000 GCA_037951165.1 Lophius americanus | reverse complement strand
ACCGCTATCAACAGCTTTCATTTGATGGAGCTCCGCAGTTCTTGAAGAGAACACAAAGCTTTTTCTAGCCTGGCGATGATAAATGGGACCTTAGCAGCCACATTAAAATTAGTAATTGTTCACTCGAATGCATAAGTAATTGTTTCTTATATATGTATGAATTGCTAAACATTTTAGTCTCCTTTGCAATGCCAGTGTACATTTCTGTGAATGTAGTCATATTTTTGCAAATATTTAACACTGTCTTATTTTAAAACCATATTTCAGATATAATAAAATCAACTTGCGTAAACACAAAATACTCATTTTAAACTAGGTCTTTGCTATCATCCAGGACTGCGAGGGTTTATCCTGCCCCTAAATCAAACCAACGGTAAAAGATTTATGTCCAAAAAATCTCTATTTTTTTTCGTATTAATCTCCCGCTAGTGAGTAAAATCTGAACTACTAAAGTAAAATATGTCCTAAAGAAGATGGAGTTCCTCAAATTGATTTATATCCACCAAATTTGGACTTAATCGGACAAACAGTTCAGAAATTATGGGCCAAAAATAATGCTCCCCCTAGGGTTGGGAATATATATTTGATCTTTTCCAAAATCAATCCAGTTCTTCCTCAAACTGAGGTCTATGATGGTATTAAATAAAAACAATATCCATCAAATCGTTTTTTGAGTTATCGCGTTAACACAAGGGTCTTTAGACCCTGCAACGACGATTCCATAAAATCCTCGATTTGTAAGGGTATGAATAATTGTATTCATTGAAATGAAAAGGTTAACTACAACAGTAGTTGTAGGTGGCATGTGTGAAAAACTATTCAACCCCTCGGGAAAAAAAAATCCAGAAAACTGCCGAAATTACATAAATAACTCCTGACAACCGGGCTAGACGCACCCAGACCTGATCACCACCAGCCCTGTTCATCCACGTCATCACTTATGTAGAACATTTTCAGAGGAAAGAAGCTGGCTCAAATTTTCTTTTCATTTACCAAAATCAAAAGAAATTCCAGAGGGGATGAGGAAGAAATTGTTTGAAATACGTCAACCAAGAGGGTTTTGAGGGGGGGGTTACAAAACTGTTTGTAAGCTTCTGGGACGCCACAGATCCACACTGAAACCCTAAATCTACAAATAGAAAAGTCTTGGAACAATAGTGAATCTTCCTAAAAATAGCTGACCTTCCAAATTCCTCCAAGAGCGTGACAAAGCGTCATATAGGAAATGACAAAAGATCCAAAGAAAACATCCAAAGACTTGGAGTCCTTCGATGTTATACTTTGGTCTCTAACTGAATATTCTGAAGGAGAATGTCAGTCAACCCGTTGCTGGGCTGAAATTCAAACGCAACTGGGTCATGCCAGACAATGTTTCCAAGCAGAAGAGAAAGTCATCCTCTGAATGGCTCAAGAGGCATGGAATTTAAGTTTGGAGTCAAAGTCTGGACCAGAAGCTCATCAAGGTGACCCTGACAGAACCTGAAAAGATCTGTCCGAGCTCACAAAACCTCCAGTGTGGTCGTACTAAAGATTCTGGTTCTGCAAAGAAGTGATATCCGAGATTAATCTCCAGTTATCATAAATGCTGGATTGTAGTCGTTGAAGCCAAATATGGAGCAATTAGCTGTTAAATTCTTTCACTCTGGTGTATAGTACAACCTTGTTGTCTTAATTTTTGTTTGCTCAGACTGCCTTTGTTTTATGTTGCATATCAAGATCCAACAGTCCACCGTGAGCTCAGCACAAAAATAGAAGAATCCGTCGGGGGTCTAATATTTTCTCCCAGGCCTGTACAATCCAACGTTATCAACAGATACATCTGTCGTGACTGTGATCCGATTAGATGGTAGTAGAAACACACGCTCCCTGCATTGTAGCGCCTTAGCGCGCAGTTGAACGCAGGGAGATGTGATACTTCCTGAAGGTTCTATGAATAGTGCATGAGCTAAATCTGAGTCTTCACTTTCCATACGAAGCGTTCAGTTTCGTGTTTGCCAGGGAGTTTTTGATGATGCGGTAAAAACCCTTGAAGGTAATGTAGAGAGAATATTATTTACTAAGAGGATTAAATTAGAGGGGGGGGGATTGTCAGCCAGAGGCAAACCTCCAAACTGAATCAACATTTCTCATCGCTGTATTCAACAGATATGCTATGAATTAAACAACAAGACTGATTTCATCTTTACAAACTTCTACATCATCGCTCCCTGATTGTGAGAGATGAAGCGTTCAGTGGTCCGATGTGTAAATCAGACTAAATTTGCTTTCTGGCTTTCATTTGCACACATTGGTAGGAGTCCAAGTTTCTGATGTTGAGTTGATCTGAAGTGTCTGAACCGTTTGAAATGACTTCAAAGCTTCATTCGGACCACCCACGTACGGATTTACGGATTTATTGATCTGCAGCACTTTGATGACCGTACCGCCCTGAACACGTCAAACAGGTAACTGTTGTGATGTTGTAACCGTAAATTGAATCTGTGTCGTTTTCTTTCATGCACTTTTTTGAGATTACGAACTTCACTCTTAATAAACTCGCCTAAATGAAGAAAATATAACATTCTGTGGCGGCATTTAGAATCAATTAGAAAAACAGTCTGTGTGCACACCTACCTTATTCCTACGAAAGTGGTAGATGAGCACCATGCTAACGAAGACGATCAGCAAGCACAGGCACTGGAAACAGAGCACTGCCAGGCGAAGAGCGCCATCGTCTCGTGCCACACAGGGCGTATCGTCCTTACAGTAGTCGCAGCCATGCTGGCACGGCAGACAGTCGCTGGATGACCCCTCGTCTGCATTGGGACCGCTGTCAGCAGCTTTCCCCATTCTCCCCATCCCTGTTGAAAACATGAAAATAAAGGATTTTACTCTCAAATATTGAAGGCACAAAATTCCCCACTAATATAAAAATTAGTTTGACATTGACAGACAAAACTGACATTGGTCAACCAGCTTCTACAGCGCCACATTTTCAAAATGCTTGATAAACAGTTGAAATGTTTCAGTATTTGTAGCAGATGAAAGGTTGTAACGGTTGGATAATAGTAGCGGGAGAAAATATTGAAACTGTTATCTAATAGTAACAGAAACTGTAAAATAAAATGTCCGCTAATATCAACAGAAACTATCGAAACTGTTAGCTAATATCAACAGAAACTATTGAAACTGTTAGCTAATATCAACAGAAACTATTGAAACTGTCAGCTAATATCAACAGAAACTATCGAAACTGTTAGCTAATATCAACAGAAACTATTGAAACTGTTAGCTAATATCAACAGAAACTATCGAAACTGTTAGCTAATATCAACAGAGATAATTGAAACTGTCAGCTAATATCAACAGAAACTATTGAAACTGTCAGCTAATATCAACAGAAACTATTGAAACTGTTAGCTAATATCAACAGAAACTATTGAAACTGTTAGCTAATATCAACAGAAACTATTGAAACTGTTAGCTAATATCAACAGAGATAATTGAAACTGTCAGCTAATATCAACAGACAGCACTGACAGAAAAATAGAGATAACCATCATGATGTTAATCCATCCCAGTGAATCCTAAAACATCTTAATATTTCCTTGGGGCCATAATGACCTAACCCAGTAAAAGTAAAAGTACGGTAAAAGTACAGTCATCAAAATTAAATTTGATGCTACTGAAAGAGGTGAAACAGGGTACAGCAGAACCCGCGTGGTCTACCTGATACCATGGTTCCACTCCCATTCCAGTATTAAGTTTTACTTGATGAACCCAGCTTGGGGTAGCAGAGTTCATATTCAGGATATATTAGTTTCATTTTGTAAAGATGAGAGGCAGCTCCTGTTTCTCATTTACCATCTGTCTCTTGGCAACATATTTACAAAATGTTGGAACCAAACCCAAACCCACTCAACCCTCTTTCCTATCTGACGGTGTACTTAAAAAGGAAATCTTGACTGTGCTCCAACTATTTCAAAGTTAATCGTTAAAAAAAATAAAAATGAAGTTCTTCTGGTTGGTACCAAGGCATTCGTAAACAATTTCAACAATTATTTCTGAATGTTTCTGCGGTTTGGTGTCCGGTCCAAGAACCAAACATTCTACAGAAGCAATTTGTTATCGTTCAGCCTCATCTATGCCTTAAATCTACCTTTACTGCTATTTTCATTCACACTCTGCTCGGTGTATTGACTATTATAACTCCATCCTCTCATCTTGATCATAAACTCCTCCGAAAAACTGGTTCAGAACTTATTAGCAGAAATATTATTCTGTTATATCAGATTAGTCTTTCAGCAGCCTCATAGGCTCACTGTCGAACATTTGTTGGATTTCAAACTATCTGGACCCACCACATTTCCTCGACATCATACCCTTAAAGTCCAACTTGAAACTCACCTTTTCAACTTGCTTTTTCAGTCCGATCAAAACCCTGAAAACCATAGTTATAAGTTTTATTCATTTTACTCTACTTTTTTCATATTGTTGATTTTGTAAGGCAGGATTGAGTGCCTTGAAAGGTCTCCATAGATAAACCGTAATAGTATTACCATCATTATTAATCTTATAAAGCTTTGTGAGTATTTCTGGAACCTTCTTCTATTCTTATCTTTAAAGCTACGATTCATCTTAAAACTTTGTGCGTAAGAAAAAGATGCAAAAAAATATTAAGCTTTTTTTTTCATTTTCTCATTTACGCAGCAACAAATGCCATTTTCAAGCCATTTTCTCCTTACTGACTTCTCCTCCTGAATCTGTTGGGACCAGTATTAAAAGATCAAGGTGGTGAAGTGCCTCTATGACAGACTGAAGGGTCCTGAGTGGATATATATGCTTATCCCTCTCTGACCTTACAAGGATTCATTGACTTTGTGTCAACACCAGGAAGATGGATCTTTATGTGTGAGCATGAAAAGCCAACACTGCCGTACCTTGTTCGGTCCCCGGCATATCGTACGAGGCTCATAACTGCGGGCGTCCTCAGAACAAAAGAACGCATGAAGAGGATATGCCAGAAATATTAACTCTGAGAAGGACTGAGAACAAGTCCAATGTCAGAACAGAATGGAAGAAAGATCAAAGTGCTTTAAAGTGGACAAGATGTGGGTCGGGTACGAAATGTATTAAATAACTAGACCTACACTGTGATCCCTGACAGCAAGGGTTTATCCCGAAAAGCCCCAAATCCCCTGCTTTCTACAAACCAACCCCTTGACTGAACTCCTCAAATTAAATGTGACTCATGAATAATATCAAACAGTCCATATTGACTCAACCTGAGTTTTTTTTATGAAGTCAGCAACAAGCTCTACGATCACGTCCCATATTGATTCTATTATGACGATAAATACAGGTAATTACTTTTTTCTGGGTTCGGTTCAGACAGACGTCCTTCAGTTGATTCATAAGAACTAAATTTAGACACGATTGAACTTATGTTTGGGAAGTTACGGACAAAAAACTGTGTGCTCCCCATAATAAGTCAAATATGTACCATCATAGTAAACTAATACAAATACAAGATAGATCTCCTTGTGTGAATTCATATGACCCAATTTGGACAGAACCGGACTTAATTACTGTTGCGAAGTAACCGTCAGAAAACTGTTTTGAATGCTTTCCTAGTGATTAAAATATGACCTTTTAGAGTAATATAAGATATCGACAAGATAGATCACCCCGATTCCATTCTTATGCTCTAAACTTGGACTTAATGGGATCAACTGTAGGGAGGCTATGTCCAAAAATCTGTGCTTTTCATAAAAAACATCCCTCAAGTGAGTCAAGTATGAACTATTGGAGTAAAACACGTTATATATCAGTTAGGTCTCCCCAATTCAATCCATATGCAACAGATTTGGACTAAATTGGACCCATGGATGAGAAATTATGGCCTGAAAACTTTTGGAAAATGAAGTTTTTTTGAATTTGAAAATAAATGGATGCAGCAGCAGAAGCGATGATGATACAATAATATCCCTGACTATTCAGGTAAATAATTACTAATGATTTTGAGGTATAAGTCACTGTGGTATTAGTCACTAAAATGGTAAATTCTTCCAAAGAAGCCCCAATAGGCAAAGGAGTGGCATTAAATCAAATTGGCCAGGAATGAATCTAAATAACCTCCTTGGGTAAACTAAGGTAAAGCCTAAAAAAAAAAAACCCAAGCCATCGGTTTGTTTAGAAATCCCCTGAGTGATGCCCATACGGTAGGGCAGATAGCGAACGGTGGACCAATATAGAGCTTTTATGGAGGCTTTATTGGAAGCAGCCATTGTCTCAGAGATTTTCAGGGATTTTGCCTTTAAAAAAGAAACTGGCCTATTTTTCAATGCTGTGACTCTGCACATCATTGATCCCTTCAAAAGGATTCCTTATCTCCCTAGCAATGAGTCATATCCTTAAGCTCGTTTCTCATTGGTCTGCTTCTGCTCGATCTAACTGACACTACCAGCTATAGTAACTTCTCCCACGTATTTCAACGCAAGCTCCATAGTGGAAGATCTGCGGGAGACAAAGGGAAGTGAGTTGCTCTGGCTCTCTCTGCAAAGGAGTGTCAAGGATGTCCCCTTGTGGATTAACAGGCTTGTTATTGGCCCCATGGTGGGCCAGACTGCAGCACAACGCCTGACTAACAGGCTAGCTTCTCCTCTTTATTATTGTGTTGTCAAAGACACACACACACACACACACACACACATGCACACGTGCACGCTCACGAACATGCACGCACACACTCAGCGTTCATGCAGGCTTGCACACGTGAGCTTTTGTGCATTTGCAGCACAGCGAACAGGCAGAAGCAAACATCGGAGATAGAAAGAAACCGAAGTATTTTTTTTTTTTGCTTTTTTGTGCATGAAGGGAAAATGTTTGATGGCAAAAAAAATGGGTGCAGTAGGATGATGCTAAAATTGAGATAAACGGGTAGGTGGGGCAGAATTAAGATATACGTTGTGTGCTGTTTGTGTGGGATGAGGCAGGAGGGAAAGTGGAATGAAATAAAAAAGAATACATGGCAGAGAAAGAGAGAGAATGTTGGAGGGCAGGTGGAAACCACCAAGGTTCTGAAAAAAGCCTTTTTAAATAACTTGCAGAAAATAGAACGAACTGGGAAAAGTGCCATCGAAAAGATATTTCCCATATTGAGCCTGATTAGCTTCCTTTGGTTCTGGCGTTTCTTCCATTCTCACTCAGGACAGGAACTTAATTCTCTTTCATTATCATTTTTATAGAACAAATATCTTAGGGTCGTTTAATCTAACAGACAAAAACTTATTAACAAAGCGCGCACATTTAATACTCATGTAAAAGTGAATAAGGGTAGTTTATTTTGCACTTAGTGGATGTCAATACATTTACATTTGCAAACCATTTGTATTTATTGTTATGTGAGTATTTGTCCTGTCAGTGTTGCTTATGCAACGCGGTCATTTCTCATCCTACCTTATTCTGAAATGCCTCTTGTGCAAAACTGAACCTAAAGTCATTTAATATGGTGACTATCGGGTGGACTGAGTTTTTCCAGCCTCTGTTGGACTTTTGAAGGGACCCTGCACTGGTGGAGGTCCTGCTGCATGATCCTGGCCCGAAATATCTTCAACTACTACGACCCGATTTTCAGCGTTGGCCGTTGGGTTATGTTGGCTATGTGAATCTCCAAGGATAAACCTTCCCAGACCATCAATGACCCACCACTAAACCGGTCCTACTGGATGATGTTTCAGGCGGCATCACGTTCTCCACCGCGTCTCCAGACTCTCTCACGTCTGTCACATGCGCTCAGTGTGAATCCGCTCTCATTTGTGGGGAAAACACGGCGCCAATACAGAACCTGCCCATCCTAGTGTTCTCTGGCGAATGCCCATCGCGCTCCGCGGGAGGCAGACGTAATCAAAATGGAGTTAGACAATAGCGCTCTATTGTGAGAGAGAAAATGAGAGAGCCAAATAATTCTGGATGAGAAATTGGTCTGGAAACTCGGGTTGTCTGCTCTTGACCTGGAGGGAAAGTAAATGGAAATGAAAACATGGCAGAGAAAGGGAGTGGTGGAGGGCGGGCAAAAACCGCTGGGGGTCTGTGTCTGCAAAAGCCTTTTTTAATTAACTGGCAGTAAATAGAATAAACTGGGAGAAGTCCCATTAAAAAGATATTTCCCATCTTGAACCTGATTAGCCTCTCAAGGTAGCGAGGTTATTTCAATTTCCAGACAGGGCAGTCACCATATTTATAAAGTGCCTTATATAACACGACAGACATCACAGAGTCTGAGCCGTTTAAGTCTTTTATTTAAAGAAATAACAACTGAAATGAACTTATTATATAAAAACGCCTTTCTTCAAAGCAGACTTCTTGGTTATTTTGTTTAAACCTTGGTTGGCATTTTTTATATATAAATAAAGCTCCAGTGAAAATTCAGTCAAAACTTTTCTTTGGAAAAACCACATACCATGTTTCCTTGAATCCTTGTTCTGTCTTAATTTCTTAATCTTTCTGCTATCATTGTTAGCATCTTACTGCTAATGTCTTATAAAATATGATTCTCTCCGTTCATCCACTTCTTTCAAGCTCCCAAAACGTGCCCCATCATCCTCCCCATCACTGTACAATCATCCTCTCATCAGTCTCTGCAGAGTCATCGGCCACCACTACCAGTGTCCGAAGTCTAACGGTGCCTACACACTGAGCGTAAGTCATTCAAAGTCAATGCAAAGCTGCAGGTGGACGTGATTAGTCCCAGATTAATGCCAGGTGATCTGGACTAAACCTTTGGGTTCCTTGCGTCGTTCCCGTCATGGAAATCGGAATTTGCTGTGACACAAATGTCAGTAGGAGTGAAGTTGAAGTGCGAGTGAGGAAAGCTGTCCAGAGCAGACTGTCTCCGCCTCAGGGTAATGTTGAACCCAGAGGTGACAACCTTTGGTTTTCTGGCATATCTGTGACTTTCACTATAGATAGTTGTGTTTACTTTGCTCGTGATTGACAACAGGGTGAAATAGTGGTCATTTATTTATTTTTGTGTATCACTCCAGGAGGGATGCAAATATAGTGGAGGTTTTCCTCCACCTCTCCCCTGCTCTCACCACAAATCATGATTGTCATCTGCAAACATTAGAGCCCAGGTAGCCTCCGGCCCGACCTCATCTGTCAGCCTGTACGTCCCCGTAGCAAACAAGAAGGGGCTCAGGACAGATCCTTGGTGCAGTCCCACCTCCACCTCTGTCACTCCTACCGCACACCTCGCTGCTTTCCCACTGCTCTTTTACTTATCCTGTAAAACTCTAACACATTTTCCTGTCACTCCAGACTTCCACGTGCAATCCCCCACCTCCTCAGTGTGGAACTGTGGGAACTGTTGGATCGTACGACACTCTGTCGTACGATTTCTTTAAATCCACAACGATACAATGCAACTCCTTCTGGGGCCTTTTCTATACTTTATTTTTTATGGCTGATGATTCTATAAGCAGATTTTGAGGCTCTATACTTGCTCTTTATATATTTCAAATATCAATATAAGCCCGACCACTGGAATCAACCAAGCTATCGGACCGGGTTTGGATCAAATCAGCCTGGAACTCCTGGAGTCAGACCGGCATAAAAAGACCAGTGAAATCATCTCGCGGGACCTCGTCGTCTTTCATTGGGACACAAGATTCGTAAATTCAGCTGACAACAGTTAGTGACTCACTTGTGAAGCCGTTGACAGCGACTCTGCTGGGGTGGTAGAATCCTTTCCTGCACTGGCACTTGTACTTGTCCAAAACAAACCCATGACCCTGGATCGGCAAACACTGTGAAGAGAAAAATGCAATTAATAATACTAATATTATAAATGTGAATTTAAATAAATAGGTAAAAAAAAAATTTTTTTACAACATGTCACCCTATACCCAAAATCAATAAGGCAGTAAATTAAAAATAATCGATGTCTATGATAAACCAGAAGTGAAACAGAATGTGGGTTCAAGCGTCTTGAGGGAGGGCTGATCGGTGTAATTATTTAAGTTGCGACATTGCTCTCCATCTCTGCCGTCTCTCCGCTCGATATTAAATTATTGAAGCTTCTTTCCATCTGATTGAAAGTTTGATAGGAAGCAGGCAGACGGGGGGAACAATAGGAAGGGGGTCAGGGGGCATCTCTGTCAGACGTTGGGTGCTGTTTGCGGAATTACCAGATATAATTAACGGATAAATTAAGAGCAGATTAAACGAAAGGCATTAATTCTATTACTAACGGGAATCATCTCCTCTTATTTAAATCACATCCATATTTTTTACTAGACCTGAACATGGTTTCCTAAGAACGGCTGATAACGACTCATGTAGCTTCAAGAAACCACGAGGCTCCTGGAACGGCTACATTTGACACTTGACATGATATCAAGTGTTTTTGACCCGACGGATCAAGAGGCAAAGCTTGCGGCGACGTCCAAATGGAGACTCGGTCCCGGTGATGCTCCTCGCGGCGGTCTGCAGTCATGGACTCGGCTATTTTTGACCGTCTCTCAAGGTCCTTGCTGAGGACCGACGGCGTGTTTCGGGTCGCTCAGAGTTCGAACCCACAAAGTAATAACCAGGTTGCAAATCGGAGAACTGGTTCCTCAAAGGAAATCTACATGGAGATTTTACTCTGCTTTAAACGGGCTCCTCCTTTAATTAACAGCCTTAAAAAAAAAAGTTTTTTGACCATCCACACGGGAATTTAAAGGGTTCTTTCTTGTCACATTCTCATCGCTTTAATGAACATCCAATAAGTAGTTCTTGCGTAACCCGCCTTTTACAAACAACTGCCGCTGAGAACATAACCTCCTCAGCAGAGGTAATTACTACACACATTTACGGCTAATTCTTTTCTCATTAAAAAAGGACACACAGTTGCAGTATTCAGAATGAGCACACATAGGCGGTGACCTACTTCTACATGCTTGACATTTGGTATTAATTATGAGCTGCGATCCTTTGTTGACGGCCAGAAATGCAGGCGGCCATATTGTTCCTCCCGCAATGAGCTGAAGGCGTCGAATGTGCCGCCACGAATCACATCAAATGATCCGATCATTAATTAGCGTCACGTGATCGGGAGAAATGTCTGTGCAGATTCTCTGTCGGCCGATAAGAGCTGGGATGGGGGCTATAAATAGATGAAATGTTCCTTTAAATCAGATCAGAATCAGACCAAGAAGAAGGCCTGTGATATTTATCTGTTATTCTTTAGGACGTTGACAAGGAAATGAGACTCCCACCGTTTGTATCGTCCTTGTCCGTCTCCCCCAGGTTGTTTACATCCCATCTGTGGCAGCTGTCACTCATGCACACTCTGACATGCTAATTGCCATGGTGACATGTGTGTGACCGCGAGCGAGAGCCTTTTTATCGGAGTGCGTCACGCTGTCAGAGCAGCATAAGGGAGCAATAAAAGGCTGCAGGAATCAAAAATAGACACAACAAACAAACAAAGAAACACAAACAAACCCTCTCGTTGTCTTAAATCAGATGTTTACATCATATTTATATTTGTCACCTCATAATTTGGAACTGATAAGAATTCAAATGTTATGGACCCGTGGAATCAAGGTTTGTGCCAAAAGTCTGTGGACGTAAACATACACATTGTTTAATCCTCGCCTTCCTCACGCTTTGTTGTTTTCACGGAGCAAGAGTTTCCTCAGCCAGGTTCTGTGGAGCCTCGGATCCCTGGAGGCTTCAGGAACCGCTGACTGAATGTTCCAGTCAGTAACTTTCCACTGGATAGGTGGAACGTCCTCCACCCTGTTTGTGAGAACACTCCCCAGCTCTATAATCTTCATCTTCTCTCTTCTGAAGGTGGCCTCCAGTCTCTCTTACGTTGGAACGGTTAATTCAGCCATGAGGACCGGCTTCATAGGGTTGGACATCTTTTCAGGCGTATATACCCTTGTTCTCAGGGGATGACAGCGTGGACCTAGTTAAGAAGGATCAACTTACATTCTGGGTTGTTTTTTTGATTTTAAATTGAACGTAGGATTGAAGTGATGACAGGACATGAGGGCAGAGATAAAAAAGATCCCCAGCTGGGACTCGGGGATGTTGCTTCTACACAGCTAGGGTCCTAAACCCCGAGGCACCTACAAATGTCACATGCTAACATGTGGCCGTATGCTGTGTTTACATTCTTTAAAATCTAAATTTGGCCCTACTTGTCAAGTCAGTTTTATTTATGTGGAACAAAAGCACAAATCAAAACCACGTCTTAAGGGATGATGACACATAAGACCCTCTTTTCCATAGTCTCTGGAATCTGAGAAGGTAAAACTCTCCTCAAAGAGGCAGGGTGACCACAGAATAATGACTTACAAACACATGTCAGGAGTTTGGAATTCAGGCGGATGGTATGTAAAACTCATCGTTGTCTGTCTGTAACTCTACTCGTGTTTCTTTATTTACATCAGTTTTACAGCATATACTACGTATCCCAGAATGCATCATTTGGCAGAGCATAAAAGAATAAAGATGTTATCATTCTTATTATCATAATTATTTTTCTCTTTTGATTCTGACATGGGATCATTTAACAGCTGGAGTGTTTATATATGATTATTATACGTAATAAATTAAATGGTCCTGTTGATTTAATTGACCACATGCAGAGTTTTGATACTTATTTATGCAATTATTGACCCGTCATTTGTGCTTAATTCGACTTGAATCATCAGTAGCACCTGGTAGTATATTATTTGTCACCAGACGAAAAAATCTGTACATGGAAAAGAAGAAATACCACATTTTTATTGCAGTGATATGCTGCAATAAATATAACTTCGCAAGTGAGTCTGTGTGTTCAATTTGTTTTTGGCAAATCCCCCCAAAGAATCCAAGGATGTGTAGTATCCTCGCATGTTTGTGGCAGATAAATTTCTCTTTTTACTTTATATTTCTCTACATTATGGATCACACACACTAAAAAAAAAAGAAGTGACTTTCATAATTTTTTTAAAAACTAACCAAAGATTTCTATGTAAAACTGGTTTGGCAATTGTTAATTACTTACACCGTAAATTAATATATTTTCTTACAATAAACACTTGCAGACTGCTGAATATATTGCAATATAAAAGTCTATAGAGATTTCTCTAAAAACAATCATCTAAAAGGGTATAAGTTGAAAAGAACACTAAAGTAAGATATTTAAAAAATAAAAGCACAAAATTAAAGGAGCAAGGTTAGCTTATCTTTGCGAGTCGTTAATACATTCTAATCAAAATTAAATTCAGGATAGGACAAAACGATCTTTCTGAATACACAACCATGTAAATTCCTGTGCAATAAAGACCTTTTTAAGATGAATAAGAGCATAAATTCGCTGTGTACGATTGCATTAATCGACGTTAGACTGCCATATTGGCTGAATACAAATGAACACACTCTGCATATCCGTTCTCCTGACATCAAACGCAGCGGTTCTCCTCCGTCACCTCTCTGTTACATCAAGCTGGGGAATAAAAAAACAACTCCAAGAGTAGCACTAATTGATGTGGAGGCCAGGCCTCATCCACCTGACCAGGAAACCAGGAAAGAGCTCCATTCTTCTGGCTAATTAGGACCTGCTGAGGACTTTCCCTCTCTTTGAAATGAGCCCACGCTCTTCCGGTCCGGTGTGGTTCCAAATCAAACACTAATGGGTCTGTGTAGGTATTTGTAACGATCCTACAGTGTGTAATATAAACCCCGAGGAAGGCGCGCTGTCCTGTAATTACAGACGTGGCTATAGAATGCACACAAAGGAAGTGAGAGGGATAAAGACTTAGCTGGAGGACTATTTGTTCTGAAAGTACGGTACGGTTGTGCAGTGTTCCGTAACCTGCCTGCTCAGGACGCCCAGGAAGGATGCTGTGTGTTTTGCATTCTTCTTTTTAAAACAAAGGAGTTTCACCTGCTCTGTGAATAATGTGGATTTGAATTTTTAATGATTTTAAATGATGACATACAATTTTTAGCACAGGACTTCTGCACACACACACACACACACTCGCACACACACACACACACATGCGCACACACATGGAGTATCTGCAGTCTCAGAGACACAGCACAGAGCTGGAGGGCTCGGTTGCTCCGAGGGACACTTAAACAGCACAGCCAGCCTTTTAAACAGGGTCAACTAGCAGGAGTTTGCCGGAGCAGAGCCGCCTGGACAGCAGGGGCCTCGCTTTGGGTGCAGTCCAAAGACTAAAGCCTAAACAGCAGCGAGATAAACACTCGGGCCTAGAGGGAGCTTAACATCGCCATCGGGCTGAGACTAGTACACACAGCAGACACCACTGGGGTATTGCTTTCATAATCACATCCACAGCTTATGTAAGTGTCAAAGGGAGCCAGCCGGGCACTGATTCCCTCCATGTTCACACGGTGAAATGCAGGCTAATGTTGAGTCGAGCAACTTGCGATGGACGGTCCGGAAGGCCGACTGACCGCTTAGAGACTTTGCAGATCAGCAAACCTGAGTCAAACAAGGGCAAGGAGCACTTAGACGGAGAGGGATCAGTCACGCACTAAGATCCTAACAGCAGCCTTCAGCCACGGCAGCAGATTGCGGGGCATTGATGTGATGCTGACTCATGTAAGAGTGCGGTCCGTCTATCTGTCTGGTCTCGAGATGGATGGAAAAGTCTTTAATAAAAGTGTTCCCTGATCCTAGGAGTGGACTCGTCTTCCCAGCACCATTAATTTGTTGTTTTCAACCAAAAACATAAAATTCCAGGGATGAGTATCAAAAGGTGAAAAGGTGAAAAGGTGAAAAGGTTAAAAGGTTACGCTGTCCATATCGCCCCAGCATGCTACCGTTTTGGTCTAGTAGCCTTCTTCATAGCACGAATGGAGATCAGGCAATTTCTAAAAAGGAAAGCGCTATGCGATTGGCTCAAAAAGTCACATGACACACATACTTCTTTCTTAGTAATATGGCATGACTAAAGCAGAACTCTTTCATGCTTTGAAGGCCGCTTGGTCTGAGGATGTTGGCGTGATAAGGCCAACATACATTGGTATAACTGGGATTTTCTCTGCGCTCCCCTTTTCACCTTTGTCTACTAATCATAGTAGCTGGTTATTATTGAGTGTTATGGTCCTGATGCTTTGAACAGGGTTCCTTAATAAGTCTACGGTTGGCCTTAAAAAGTCTTAAATATGTGTGGTTATGATGTGTGAGGTCGTAAAAATGTTCAAGTAGGTCGTTGAAATCATGGAATTCATTTAACAACTCTTCAAAATCAGTTCTTCATGTATTTCTGGGAATGAATTGATTCTCTTTGGAGTGTCGCCGGGGACTCCAGTAATCCTTCATTTTTCACATCCTTTTTGTCGGTACCGACATCAAATATGTCTTAAATTGAATTTGTAATGGTCTTATCTTACACTTGTTGAATCCTATGGAAGCCCTTTTTTTGACAGAATTTGTCTTTAACAGCCAATAATAGACTGAATCGCCTTTTAGGGACAAATCGGGAGTCTAAGGTATATGAATTAATCGGCCATAACATTATAACCATTGACTTGTGATGTCAGAATAACTTTGATTATGAAATGGCACCTGTTAGTGGGCGGGACATGTTAGGTAGCAAGTTAACCATTTATCCTCAGAGTTGATTTGTTGGAACCACAATGGGTAAGTGTAAGGATTGGAGAAACTTTGACAAGAACCAAGCATGTGGTAGTTTTGGGAACTGGATCTGAACGTCAAATCTTGTTGGGTATTCCCGGTTTACAGCGGTTAGTACCTACCAAAATGGTCTGAGGAAGGACCACCACTGATCCTGGGGCATGGTTATGGGCACCATAGAACCACTGACGCGTATGGGGACAGAGTGTTACCATATGTTGTCTAAACCACGGGGTACTGAGACACAAACTGATGAGAAGGCTAATCACAGAACTACTTCGGTGGCAAAATGAAGACCTGCCCAATATTAGGCAGGTGGTTAAAATGCTATGGCTGGTCAGTAAGAGTAAGGAGTTAACCCTAGATCCCCCTGATCTTTAACAATGAAGGACCCAAAATTGAATTGTCTCCTGTAGAGGTTTTACTGGGAGAAGACCCAGAACACGCTGCAGGTCTAAGGGGTCTAAACCCTACCGGTCTATAGCCTCAGAGTCTCTCAGGCGGAACTGAGGATGTGGAGGAGGGGGACTTCTGTGCACTTCATGTGGAAAAAATGATTAATTTGTTCTGTGGAGAGGCTCGGTGCAGCGTTATGTAAACAGCTCCACCTCAGCTAAAGTTGACCGAAGGCGGGTTAGCCTTGTGTATGAGCATCCGCTGTCACTCTCTCTTTGAGTCGGAGTCTCCCACTCTGCTTTTCTTTCTGTAAGCGTGTGGCTGCACTCAATCTCATGGGTCCCTAGACAAATATTACCTCTGCATTGCACTTTTTTCCTATCCTCCCTGGACGGAGTATTTGCTTTCTGACTCAGTTTATGGTGTGCTGCTAACACCGGGCAGAGAGGATGTAAGACTGCGCCTGGGGCAAGAGTGCTGAAGTCTTCAAAGTGTTTCTATGTAAATTCACAGTTCCAGCATTATTCATACAGAAAAACAGGGGGACAGTGGCTGAGGAGGACGGCGTGTGCGCCCAACGGCCGAGAGGTAGACTTAAAACCAGACGTGTCATCCTGTGATCTCTTGTCCCATTGTGTTGTCACTTAACTTTGAGATTTCATCTCCTGAACTCCTGAGAAAGCAGAACCACAGAGTAACGAGCTGCAGTCCGGTGGTGGATTTGTTTTGGTAACACAAAAGGGTATAATACTGAAGGTTTCGCAATCCCCTGCATTGTACAATGTCTTTTCCAGCAGGACTTGGTCCCCCTCCATATTTACTGTGATGCGAAATCCATGAAAGGATTTGCTCAAACTGAAGGGTGACTCTGCTGGAGCGCGGCGGTGCGTCTATTCCCTTCCTATCAAGCACCCTTATCAGCTCCGATGCCTAATCACTGCTTTGCTGAGATCACTGTAGATAATTAGCAATTACCCTATTTATAGTCTCACGAAAATAGGCGACAAAGTACGGAAAGTAGTTAATTGGGATGCCTCAAGCCCTTTCTCCCTTCCCCCCAGATTGCTGACACGAGATCAGCGGGTTGAAACGGCCGCAGCCGGTGTGGAACTACTCTTCACGTAAGTCCCTATTCAGAACCCTTGCCCTACTCTGACGCCATGTTTTAAGCGGAGCGGGAATTCCAGGGAAAAAGACATTTTTATGTCCCAATATGATCAAGCACATTGGGAATTAAACATTTTGTTGAATGAGCTCTGAGAGAACTCACGTGAGAACCAGAATCAGATCGATGATGAAAGGTGTGAGGAAATGAGCCGATTCTCTTCATGATGAGCATTTTAACACTTAAAGTCCCAGTGTGACCTTCAGCATGGGAAGAGCCAGGACCATCAACACCAGCAAAGGCCACCATCAGCCAGAGGCCATCGTCTTCATCAGAGATGTAAAGAGGCCCGACATTCGACCCAGAGTGAGGTTTGGTCTGCCAGTGATTCGCAGCCAAGGCAACTTCTGCATCGCCTCGTCCAGATCTGACCATTCAGTTCATCGATGGTCCAGTTCTAGCTAACTGCTAAGCTAACAAGCTAGCTACTGAAGCTTAACCACCGATATTTATTTGGACAAGTTCTAAATAAAATGTTTATTAGTTATATTTGAAAGTAGTTTTACAGTGAATCAATGGATCAGTCTCTCCTTTTACGCAAGTACATAAAGACCTTGGGTGTAGAGAAGCGGAAATTGCCTTTGGACCAACGTGATTTTATTTTTGTGTTCTAGTTGTTGGTTAGTTAGGGAGGACATCCTCCCTAGGAGCATCATTTTACGTATTTTGGCTAGTGGCAAAACCGTACGGAAAAAAGAAGCACATTAAAATACAATAAATTGATGTAGGAGATCCTGATGTAGAGATTGCCCCATGTCTGCGGCAATAAATATCCCCATATCCTGCTCTGATTGCGCTTAAATGCTGCAATAATGTGTTGTTCGCTTGAGCTATCAGCACACCAGGGGATTCTTCTTCCTCGTCTTCTGCTTCTTCCTTCTTCTGGCTGCCCTCTACCTTCTCCTCCATCACAACCACAACCTCTCCTACATCGTCAACATGTCTTCTCTTTGTCTTCTCTCTTTGGCTCTATCCTTTACGACCTTCAGAAGGAACAACGTGAAGGAGACTGGAGACTCCAATCTGAGGGCAACACACAGGAGGATGTTGCCTCAAATGTGAGACAGCGCCATCCTCATATGACTTTGTTGTATCTTGTGATATGTGATATCTTATGAGTTGATGAGGTTTCCCTCTTTTAAAAAAAAAGTGTCAGGGATTAGTACGAAATAATTGACAGGACGACCGATTATGAGTCCTGAAACCTCTTAGTGACACTTTGATTAATGGCCGTCGCTCTGCAATCAATTTTCAAAGTGTTTTAAATTAATCCCATCAATCCAGCCTCATCTAAGGTTGGAGAAATTACACAACCAAAACTTGAGTAATTCAAAATAAGGGCTAGGGGTCAGGCAAAAGGGGAGTCTTGTGTCAGGATTCTGGGAATGTGTGCTCCTCTGCAGATAAAGCTCTTAGTTTTAGCTGGCAATACGGTTAATGGGCAATGTCTTATCTTTATTATAGTCTAATCTTTATTAGCTACAGGCGGCTGCTAGTAAAGATTTCAGGACAAGAGAGGAAGGATGTAAATCAGAGACACAAAGCTGGGCGTGAATAGCTCAGGGCGTAGATCACCGATGACGTGAACGCCTCATGGTTTTATTTAATCCAACTACAGCGCTGTCTCAGTCACCTGGAAGGATCACTTCTAATGTCATGTGTCTTTGCACTCATTATTCGTCTACTCACACATAAATCTGTGAATCCTTTCACATTAAAGGCAGTAGTACGTTCACACAGAAACCTTAGAAGCATCAAGCCGATCACTCACACATGCGGGGGTCAAAATTCTGAGCAAATTTGAATATCGTGAGTACCCGATAATGAGATGTGGAAAGCGTGATGGAATTACAGCTTTTATATTTTTGCTGCATTAACAAGCCTACTGACACTCACACGCGGAGTGTGACATTAGCTTCCGTCGATGTATTCGCTTCTCAAGTTCAGGTGGAGTGAGGCGCACGGTATGACAGGAGGAGGCATTGTGTGTTTTCCATGAATCCACCAATTATCGTTCGTTGGAACCCGAAGAGTTGAAACAACAAATCAATGCAGGGCACATTCTGGAGGAGCGGCAAACTCTCATATAGAGTAAAAATGTAGTATTTAGAATACGCGAGCTCCGGTTTTGACGTCGGGGCGACTTTAGAGACCTGTGTCGACGGAGAGCCGTGACACTGAGACCGATGTGCTAAGGCTGATCAATAAGGCTTGAAAACTACGACGGCTACTCCTTTCTGTCATCAGTTAAATAATAAATCAATAATCAGTGGTGTGTTTTCGACATGTGTGGCATCCTGATGAAGAGCGGCACAGAAAAAGCTTAGAGGAGGATTTTTGTATTCTCCATTAAAGTGCGGTCCGGAGGAATAATTTTCTCACCAGATGTCAGACTCTCAAACCCACTGAGGCGTAGGATTGATGGTTCTGATTTGTGGTTTAGGTTTCTTGTTTGGTTTTGAAAGTTTGATGTTATGCGTTTTTCTCTACACTTCCGTCGCTTCTCTGTTTTCTCCTCTCCTCTATTCTGTCTATGTCTGTGTGTGACCGTATACGCCGGACTCCTAGTGTGTCTCCTCCTTGACTGGCTGAATGTTCAAACCTGTTCACCATTGTCGGGTGTTTTTGCTGGAAGTCCTTTGTCTGTGGCGGTTAATACCTAACAAAGGGGTCTGAGGCCACCTGGAGAACCGGCGCATGTGGGGAGTGAAGGTAAAATCATGTTGTCTGGCTCCCCAGAAGAGCAACTGAAGCACAAATTGCTAAAATAAATAGATTAATAATAGATTAAGAATTCCAATGCAGAGGTGTCAGAAGGCAGAAATATTGATGTTAAACAGGGGAGCCACAAAATAAAGACAGGTGGTTATAATGTTATGACTTATCAGTGTAAATACAAAAATGTTATGCTCACATATGAATAACTAATAAATTTTGGCATAAGACTAAATCTTGAATCTAATGTATGGCAAAAGCAAATAATTCTTCAGTCAGTATTAAAGTTAGGAATATGTTAAGTATAATTATTATGGTGGCTTGAATGACTGAAGTCAATCTAATGTCCTAATTTTCTGCAGAAATAGGGGACAGAAGGTGAGAGCAGAAGGATAGCGGTGGTTACTAACACTGATGGCGTTATAAATTCAGCGGCACAAGGTTCACCCTGGAGGGGTCGGCGTGTGATTGAGATGATGGGTGGCCGGGTTAGGATGAACTTTTAAACCAAGGTCAAGGAATAACGGTGACTCAACCTGCGGAGCTGGAACATCCACTTCAGCAACAATAGAATGAGCAGCACAACACGGCAAAAATAAACCAGACAAGCTGAACGAACAAAACACCAACTTCCTGCAACACCCTAGCTTTGACACCTCTTGTGTTTGTGTCGGTGTGGATATTCAGTCTTTTCCAGCCTTCTGGGTTCTTAGATTTGGCTGTAGAGCGACTGATATGAATAAACTAGAATGCAAAAAGAGTTTGAATCCAAACTTGCTTTTTATGTACAGAATATTTCAACAAATACATGCTGAAGCTTTATTCATTATTTATTATTTCACCTCAATGTCACCCCCAAACTGTGTAAATGTGTGGAGTAGAAATTGTTTGAAGGAGATGAGAAAAGGAAACAAAGACCGAAATGAAGAATCAGAATGAAGAACAGAACATCGAGTTGCACTCGGGTTCTTGGGAGGACAATTAACCATCCCCATGAACTGGATTCCAGCCCAACTAAACCTCAGCACCAAAAACAAGGACCCTATTTAACGTAAATATCGTGGGTGTTGCTCTTTTTGGCGTATTGCGTCTCAAATAATGTCTCCGAGTCCCAACAGTATATCCTTCCGACTGCATTAGCAAACAAACAAATATATAATGAAGGAGGATTGTTTTTAAAGCAGCCAGTTCACATATCAGGTGGGCCAAAACACAGAACTGATCGTTCTGATTAATAGCTGATTGGATGTTGCTTAGTGGAATAGTACAACAGTAATGGGTGAAATATTAATTACTTTACACCCAGCTGCAGAAACGATAAGTGCATCTCTTCCATCTGTTTCTTGCAAAGTACAGCAATTTAACCTCATGAAATATTTAAATGTGTGGACAGACTGACAGGATCCAATTTTAATTAATGTCCTGTGTTCTTCTGCACATCCAGAAGGTCATGCAGTCCATCAAGTGGCACTGTTTGGAGCAGCGCAGCGGTCCTCCTGATGACGGAGGTGGAGTGAACGTCCACGCAGGGGCGACCTTTTTAATTAGATACGATTACTAGGACTGGGATGTCCTCCATCACAGCAAGGGTATATCCCCGAAAGGCCCCCTATCCCCCGTGTTGTGCATGCAATCCCCCCTGATTCAACTCCTCAAATTAAATGTGAAAGTTTATCTGAACTGTGTTTTTCATACAAAAAACTCCACCTAGCAGGTAAATGCACCACATTTGGATCAAATCAGGCCAAAGGTTTGGAAGCTATGAAGAAAGAAATTCCCCCTAGTGAGTAAACTATGAACCATTAAAGTCAAATATGATAGAAAAATGTTATATAGAAGGGATTGAGCTCCCTGAGTGATTCATGTGCAGAAAATTTGGAATAAACAGGACCAACAGTTGAGAAATTATGGCTCCAAAACTTTGGACTTGGAGACTTGTAGATAAAGCGCCTCCTAGTGTCAGCCATACACAACTGACCTTTCCCAAAATCAATCCAGTTCGTCCGAACACTGAGGTCTATGTGGGTAGACAATTTGAAAATGATCCAAGAAATGATATTTGAGTTATGTCCAGATACAATATTTTTCATATCCCCCATAGTGAGTAAAATCTGATATATACAAGATTGATCCCCTCGACTTTTCAGGCATGTAATGAATTATTTTTGAGTTATCTCATTAACAAGAAGAAACCTGCACATGTAGTGCTAAAACGCCGACATTTAAACGTCAAACCAAAAGACAAGGAACCAAAGAATATCGGTCTGAGTCTGTTGTTTTGGTGTCATTCTCACTTCACTTCTATTCTCCAACCTTCAGTCCTCAATCCTCTCACTCAGCAGCTCTCGACCAGAAACGGTGAAAGTCAGGAGTCCTTGTTGTGGCGGCTGGTGTAATCATTCAGGTTATGTGTCACCGCCTTCCACAGGCTTCAGTTCCCCCAGGGCTAAACAACTTGTTCTGAGCAATAAGCTAATTGATTGAAACATTTATCATCATTCAGATAAATGTATAAGCGGCGCCTCCAGGCCAGCAAACTTCTAGACTTTTGAAGAATGGTGGAACACAATAATGGAAGTCTTATTCGTGGTGAGAGGGGAAAGAACAGACGGGATAACGTCGGCTTCAAACAGCATCCACACACCTCTTCAACATGAAACTGAGTGGAGGTTTGGATTTATAATCTTTGGACTCTGTGACTGGTTACGTAATGAATCATCTCGTTCGATTGGCAGGCCTGGGAAGTCCCGTTAATCAGAGAAAATGCAGGAGGCAGATTGACTGTTCTTCGGGAGTGACGAGGATGGACAGGATTTGGAAACGAGCACATGGGAGGAACGGCGCGTGCTAGACATCTTGGAGACAAAGTCATAGATATAGTGGATTTACGGTAGAAGGACGCTGGAGACTGAGCTGCCTGGCAGGAGAAAAACTCCAAAAAAGGCGTCTTTGGTTGCGGTGAGAGAGGACATGCAGTTGGTTGGTGAGACAGAGGAAGATACAAAGAACAGGACAAGATAGAAACAGATGATCCGCCGTGGCGACCCCTAAAGGGAACAGCCGGAGGAAGAAGAAGAAGAAGAAGAAGAAGTCTAGTCCATTCCTCAGACCCGTTGATCCTGTATTTGACTGACGGTTGTGACGGTTAGAATCTCTGGACCCGACCAGGACTCTGAATAATTAATAACACATGAGTGATTTTATTGATAGATACATGAGGATCTCCTTGTTGCAAAAGTTGCTGACAAATTTGATGTTGTAGAGTCGTTTGTCCTAGTCCGTGCACAACGAGTCCTTGTGAATATTTATTATTTTGTGAAGGATCCTCTTGCTATTCAAGATTTTAATTGTATTTTGCAACATCATTTATTGTGTTTGTTTTATTGAACCTCTACTAGCAATTGAGGGCAGCAAAAATTAAGTAAAATACATTTTGATGGATATTCAAAGCATTTTATCCAGCATTTCACACCAGCTTTGATCCAGAACAGTTGTTGTATTTTAAAAATAGCAGCGCACCTTAGGTAACTGACACTTTCAGGTTATTGTTTTTTTTTCTTCAACGGTCAACAAACAGTCCAAGCCTCATTTTGTTTCGCCTTCCTCCTCTTGCCTGGCGAATCACCCATCCGTAGCATCTGCCTCCATCTGAGCTCAGGCCGCCCGCATGCTCGACGGCGCAAACAGCAGCTTGAGCGGCAGGATGTGAGGGGAGGGCGGGCTGACTGGAACGGCTGCATTTTGTCAAATTCGATTGTTGGAACGGCACTTAAAGCGCCGGTAAGGAGCAGAACAACAACAGTGGATGTGGAATGAGAGTCATTCTCACAAGTTGGATAAAAACTGTAATGTTTTGCGTCTTCATGGGAGGGGGAACTCTGCTGTTACGGAGAGCATTCAAGGGTGGAATGGAAATGTGACTATGTCAATAAAGCACTTGATGAAAATGCTAAACCAGCAGCTTTCTCTCGGATAAAACAAAGAACAATCTCCAAACGTGGACCTACAGAAGCCTGAAATTATTCAATTTGATCTAAATGGCCCCAATGAAAACCATTAAACAACACATTGCTGGTCACGCAAGGAAATACCTTCATTATAAAGATAGAAAATAGAGCAACTAGGCCTACGCTGTCGTTCCCCACATTTCCACCGAATGTCCACAGTCCCCTCTGTTGTACATGCAATTCACCTGAATGAACTCATCAATTCTAAATATGAACGGTATTGTCACAGTATTTCCTGTGAATTAACATCCCCCTACTGAGTAAAATATGACATCGACTCGATAGATGTTCTTGAGTTGATTCGTATGCACCAGATATGGACTAAATCTGACCAACGGTTAGGAAGTTATGTCCAAAAAACAGGGATTTTCATTGAAAAGCTCCCCCTAGTGAGTAAAAGATGAACTTTTATAGTAAAATATGATGACCTCCCTCAATCTGTGTGTACACATAATGTGGACTAACTCTGGCAAATGGTTAAGAAGTCATAGCCAGAATAAAGAAATTGTTTGGGAAAAAAATCTCCGCCTAGTGAGTAAAATAAGAATCACTAAATTATGATGTATGAGAGAAAGATCTCCGTGAGTCGATGCCTGTGCAACAAATTTAAACTAAATCGCACCAATAGCTGGGAAATGATGGCCTATAAATTGAGATAAAACTCTCCCTAGTCTCGGAAATATTTTACCAGACTTACGGCAAATTAATCCAGTTCTTCCTCACACTAAGATCTATGTGGGTAGAGAATATGAAAATTATGATTCCATAATATCTCCCACTTTTCAGGGATTTTTATCACATTAACACACATACACACCCTACCATACTTGATTACGCGGCAGTCATCCTCCCACCTCACCTCTGACCTACCGGGTCGAGCCCTTCAGGAACGGCGAGGCAGGTTACACGGTTCAAAACCACTGCAGCTCTTATTAAATCCAGCAGCCTACACAGTAATGTCTCTCCCTAACTCCAGATCTTCTCCTGCGCCTGTTGTTTATCCAGCAGATACGAGGATAACGAGCGCTCGCATGTCGGAGCTGTCATCCAAGACAACGACGAAGAAGCGTCAAGCTTTCATCATTTCGCAAAACACGAAGCTAAAACGCTCTCCGGCTCTGCAAGCCTACAGGAATGATTATTTTGCCAACCCAGCTAAAAATCCATACTAGTATTTCTCTGCTTGTAGCCACCCTACTCAGACACGCTCGCCCTCGCACACAAACAAACACGCACTATGTCAAATGTCTCTGTCATTGACTGTCCATGCAGAGGTGGAAGTACTCAGACAAAGAGAGTGATTAATTATTCAAAGAGGCTCACTGCAATCCATTACATCACATGCATTATGGAGGAGTCGGATCTGCAGCACCTCTTCCAGAACTATAGCTCTTAACGGTGAGAATGAACCTGTCAGCGGGCCGCACCGAGCGGAAGCCCGGCTGAGAGCCGGACGGCAGGATTCTGTCATCACATGAGAGATAAAGTCAGACGGAGAAGTTTCAGCCTTTTCGGAGATGTTTGGTGTTTGTATTCCAGAATGGGAAGAAAAAAAAAAAGATCCTCATTCCCAAGAATCTACAAAGACCATCAAAGACGCCGTAGTTTTGATGTCAGGCCCGTAATGGTGGTGGAACAGCTACTTACATAAAAACAAGATTATTTTGTTGCTGTTTTTATCTCTTGTCTTGGCTATTATCACAAAGTGGGCTTGGAAAAAAGTTCTAAAAATAGACATCAAAGTTCGATGTTATCAAAGCGGGTGTTTTTTGAAACTCTTCACATCATCAGAATTTTATTTTTTTCAGTTTGTGAGTCAACTTAGGTGTTTGAACCATCCGATAAAGTTCATTCAGCAAAGAACTATTACTTTCCACACAAATCCAGTTCTTTCCATTTTCCTTTCATCCCCCCATTACAGTTAACTCTTCACAGAATCTCCGACTTCAAAATCCCTCAGCCTCAGCGGAATCATCAGCCACCATTACCACCCATGTCCAGACTCCAAAAGACGAAGTTTATGCGTGCTGCTCAGAATACTTATGACACATCATCATCATCATCATCATCGGCTACTTCCTTCTGCCCCTGAATCTAATTATTTTATAGTTCAATTTTGGCTACTTTCACCTGAATTTTCTCACTCAAGGCTCCTAAATCCCATTTTTCGACACTTAAATCACGTAACTTCCTTTTTATATTCTTTGTTTAAGGAGCTTTTGGAAACTTTTCCTACATAGAAACCAACTCCATTAAATGGGATGTGTAGGAATAATTACGAATAATAATCGTGTCTTGGGTTCCCTAGAGATAAACACAAACACAAACCAAAGTGTTTTAAAACAGTTTTAGATTTAGTTTTAGCCAACAAGTGAAAATATCAGTAACAATAAAGAAAAGAGAGATAATCTGGTATCTGGTATAGACAACCAGAGAAAATAAATATGTACATTTACTGTTAGTATTAGAAGGAACGAATAAGCACAGTGTAAAAATACAAGTAACAAACGATTAAATTAAGTTATATCAACTCAAAGATTTAACTTTAAAATACTTAATTGATATTTCACCGAGTCATTTTTTAAATCACCATCAATTCTCTATTTATAGTGTCTAATATTTGTCTTAAAACCGTTAGAGGAATTTAAAAAAAAAGTCAGATTCATGCATCACTAATAAAATAACTAATTTTTTTTTTTTTTAGAAGGTAAAACCTTGAAAATAATTTCTTTGGAAACAGATTTGAAGTATTTACAGAGCTGTAAACATGTTTGAGTTCGCCAACAATTCTCTTTCTACAGTGTACTCTGTTAAATGTTGGTGCGGGATGAATACTTACCACTTTATATTAGTTTCCCGGTAGTTCTTATATTCCCCCCCTCATTTTTGACAAAAGGGTTGAGTGAGAAATCTCTGAATGAAAATGAATTGTGTGTTGATTTGGCAATCTTCTTAAAATAGCAGAGTTTTATCTCCATGTCCGAGAGCTCGGCCCACACGGGCCGGGACCTTGAGACCGGCCATTTTTCATCAGTGTCAGCCGCGGGTTTCCAGCTCTCCACCTCCATTCCTATCTCGTTAACATTAAGAGAAATATATCTTCTGACCCTGTAGAAATGCCATCAGGCCCGTGGGCCCGGTACCGTGTATCTCTGTTTGTCCCCTGATGTGTTATTAAAAATTGACAGTTTTCTGGATGAAAGTCTGGGTCCAGTCGGGCTTTTCTTTCCACGTAGTTTAAGACATAGCATACTTAATGACCTTGATACGTAAGGTGGATGAAGAGCGATCAGAACACTGTAACCCTGACACAACAAAGGATAAATATCACAGCTGCAAAAATCTGTGGACTAAATACCAATCAGCCATAACATTAGAACTACTGACAGGTGAAGGAAATAGCATTGGTTGTGTCTTTACTATGTCATCTGTCAGAGGAGGGGATATACTGGGCATCAAGTAAACATTTCGTACTGGGCTTGTTCAGTTTAAGGATCTGAGCAACTTGTGGCCAAATTGTGATGGCTAGAAGAGTGGGACAAGGCATCTCCAGAACTGCAACAACTTGCAAATACATGGACACCTGAAGCCCATTGGTGGTCCCGGGGAACCAAAGGTAGCCCCTGCTGTCCGACCCCACAAAAGGGTTAATGAGGCAGGCTACGTAGACCACCTTGCTGACCCCCACCTATTGCTAAGAAAGGCTATAATATCAACATCAGGAATGGACAACGCAGCAATGGTGATAAATCACCTTCTTTCTTTCTTCTTTCTTTTGCATCATGTGGACAGCTGAGTGCATGTGTGGTCACTTATCCAGGGAGGAGATGCACTATAAGAGGTAGTTTGATGCTCTGGACAATGTTCTGCCGGGAAACCTCAGGTCCTATCAGTTATATGGATGTTACTTTGACACATACCGCCTACCTAAACATTGTTGTAGACCAAGTTTACCCCTTTATATAAACGCTACAACAGGACAGTGTGCCATGTCACGCTGCAACACCGTTTCAGGGAAGTTCAATGTGTTGACATTGAACTTCAAATACCCCAGATTTCCAATTGAACGTCTGTGGGAGGTGCTTGAGAAACAAGTCTGATCTATTAAGGCGCCATTAGAAACATACAGAACTTAAAGGATGTGCTGTTAGTGTTGGTCCCAGATACCACAGGGATCTGGGTCGTGTGGAGTCCATGCCTCCGTCATTCAGAGCCGTTTTGATGACAATTCTGTGCAGGTGGTTCTTATAATATGGCAGGTAAATATGCTGAGTTGTAATAAAAAAAGGAAAGTACTGTTACTGCCACGTTTTGCAGAAGTTTGGTGCTTGAAAAGACACGTTCGGGTGTATAATATCAAACTGAAAGTGTTTGTTTAAGCGCTGATTTGCTTTAACGTTAAGATCAATGAAGAATGAGTTTTGTCCATCAGAAGATGCAGATTCAAGGCTTTTCCTTTTAGTGCCCCGCTGGTGATGTGACTCAATGCCTGTGTTTTCAAGAGCTCATAAATCTTCCGTCCTGTCCGCATGTTTGGCACACTCACCTCCATAGTGGTCGTATTGCATCGATGGGTTCCAGCAAACCAGCCGTCGGAGGAGCACTGGTCGATATCAACATCCTGTAGATTAATGTCAACGCGCACCACGCCCCTGCAAGGAGAGGAGAGCGCCATTAACCCGGCTGTTAAAGAATGTGAGCACCAGGGGGTGATATCACAGTTTCACAGGTTGTGTCCTCTAACAGTTTTGTTAGACTACTTCTTTTGGGAATAACTCGCGACCAATAAATGTCATAAATGCACATTGGGATGTCAGTAGCAGCGGTCGAATCGATCCACCAGAGTGTTGGAAACACCGATACAAGGTTGTGTTTTGAGCATCACTACAAGAATCAGTAGGATCAAATGAAGAAATGATCCTTTAGATCCTGTGCTCATGGTACTTCATTAGTTATTAAGTTAATTTGAAGGAATGTTTCATATTTGAGGAATTGTATCGTGTAATTCAAATATGTTTGCAGTAAACTTATTAATTACTTGTAGACCTCATAAATCATGACAATACGTTTGTATCTATTGCATGGTTGTACTCTAGCAATTAAAAGCTGTTGATATGTAAATGAATATTGTTGGTTCTGGAGCTGGTTGCATGCCAGAGACATATGAGCTTCTGTACGTTATGGATGAAATCAAGCAATTAACCTAACATCTTTGTTTGAATAAATGATAAATACAATGTTATAATGGTGCAATTACATATTTGTTTTGCTTACGCACATGAAGGAACATCAGACATAGGAGTTATTGATATCTATATGGTAAGTGTTGGCTCTGGAGCCGGAATTAGGAGTAAAATCTAATTTTAGTTGAACACAAGAAGAAATAACCAAATGTATTATTATTAAATAAATGATAAGTTACATGTTAGATAAATATGAGACTCTGTACCTAATGGAAAAAGTCGGGAAATCAACATAATTATCCACCTTTAACAACATATATGTTTTAATATATCACAGATAAAATGTTATAACCATGTAATAACCAAATTTCGCTCCCTTACACACAATGGCAGATTGGCAATAAATATCATTGATATCATTATGGACAGTGTTGGAACTGGAGCTGGTATTAGTAAAATCAATCCAAAAATACCAATAATAATAAGTGCTATGCCAGAGGCATACTAACCTTTTAACATAATGGAATAAATCTACATAATTATCCACTTTTGACAACATCCTTGTTTGAAGATGTCTCAGATACAATGTTATAACCATGTAATGACACATTTGTCTCTCTTACGTGATAGCACATTAGCAATACAAGCTATTGATATCCACTCTCATCAGCCATAACATTAACACCACCTTCCTAATATTGTCTAGAACTCCTTTTTGCTTCCAAAACAGTTCAGCAACGCACTGTGTGTTTACCTGACACCTTTACCGTACACCAGCAGGAACTTTTCCAGCACTTTGTGCAACAGTAGCTTCTCTGTGGGATCAGACAAGACAGCCTTGCATTCACCCCCCTCGTGCATCAAGACACAAGCTGTGGTAGGCACTAATGCGAGCATACAACAAAACCTGCAGTTCTGGAGATGATCTGACCCAGTTCTCTAGCCATCACAATACGGCCATTGTCACAGTCATTGACATCCGTACGTTTACCCATTTGCCATGATTCCAACTTCAAGACAAAACATTTGCCTGCTTCCTATTCATCTCTGAGTGGTTATAATGTTATGGATGATCATTGTATGTTGAAATTGGTGTTTCGGTCTCTGGTTTAGGTTTTAAATTCCATGTTTTTGGAAGCCCAGAAGGAACATTAGAAAAACTCAAAAGTAGCACCTGCTAGCGTTGGCTAAGTTTAATAAGCTAACACATGCGTGTCGATCAAACTGGGTCCAAGAACATCTATTAAATTCAACAATTCAGAGTTCACCTCCTTGAGTCTAATCGAGTCACGTTAAAGAGCTCGGAGCTAAAATGAACAGCGAATTCAGCATCTCGCAGCATGGCTCTTCTTAATACTCCCCCAAAATATATTCCCCAAAGTGGAAGAATTTAGAGGCTGTTTGCAGTTAGAACTGTAAAAGGTGTAAACTTAATGTGATTTTTGGGAAACATCTTCATCTCCTCTCTTCATGCTCAACAGAAACTCATCCTGAACGAGAGTCAATAAAGTGCAGACAGATCGCAACAAAACCAAAACCCTCCGCAGCAGGAGTTTGGAGCGTCTGAGGTTTTCCCCGTTTTGACCAGCTGAGCCGGGTAGGAACTTCAAACAGGACCCACGGGTTCCCACTTTGAGGGAACGGTCTGCCGCTCTGATTCTGAAGGTCAGCCTTTCTGATTCTGACCGTCTTTTCACCGAAGCGTCTCGTCTTTTCTACCTGGCAGCCGCAGCAGCCAAATACCTGAGTGTATAAATGAGCTGAGGCTGGTCCTCCACAAGAGGGCGATCAAAAGACAAAAAGAGTCATTGGCTGAAATAAACCATTACCATATCTTGTTATCAGTTAAATAATATTGTGAATGACTTCTTTGGAGGGAATTTGGATTATACTTCATCAGGGACACCTACAGGGAAGGTGTGGGGAAAGGCAGTCTGTATGAAGCGTTGGTGGAGGGCAAAGGCGGACAGAATCATCTTATCCTCCTCCGGAGGTGGGATCTACCAGAAGAATTTGATGTATTTCAATGTGCTTCTTGCTCCAAGAGAGGATATCCTCCCTAACCAATCAACGACCCATAATACAGTTCCGACGTTGCGTTGGTCCAATGAGAGTTTCCACATTTCCTCTTCAGTTCTCTACTTCTGTATGGCGCTAGATTGTGACGTACTGGCGGTAAAGGAGAGATTGATTCATCATAAACTACAGCCTATTTTATTTACGACTTGTCTAAATGCATTTTATTTCGTCAGCTTTAGCAGTTAGCTTGTTAGCTTCGCAGTTAAGAAGAAGCCCTTAAAACCTACCAGAGAGGATGGATCCGTTTTTTGGGGTTTTTTTTATGGATAAAAATGTATGATAAAAAATGTATTGCATCATGAATATAATGAATAAATGTCTGGTGTAGTTAAAGAAAGCTTTTACCTCTGACTCTCTATCCTTCCCTATTTTTAAACTCACCAGCCGCCGCTACTATTAATGCATATACAAGAAAACACAAGTAATGTCTTCATCACTCCGGTCATAAATGTTTCAGACATTTCGGAGACAGCAAGAACTCTTGGACGGTCTATGAACCCGGGGACAGGGTCCCCCCCCCCTGGCAGAGAAAAAGAAGAGCTGTACTGAGCAGAGACTTCGTGGAAGATGAGCGTCATGACAACCACATAATGTGCATCAGTCAAGCACATGTGCAACATTTGCATCCAGAAAAACTGCTGAGAAAAAAAAAAGAAGCTTTTAATACAAATCACCAAAATATTCCCTCCAACAGTTCAATCAGCGAGAACAAAATCTCCCCGTCTCTCATCTGTTTGATCGGGAAAAAAACCTGGAGCTGCTGCTCCGGCGGTAAATCAGAGCCTGACTTTGTAATGACCTTTAACTGCTGCGATCCTGCTCCAGCGCTGACATACACACGGGTTTTATTTGTAAGAGGATTACAGGATGAAAAAAGAAAAAAGAAAAAGCTGAGATAAAAATAAATAAATAAATAAATGAAAAAGAGGGACGACCGATTTTGACCTTCAAAATTCCAGGATTTGTGACTCAGGCTCACCAGAAGAGATTTATTAATCATAACCCAGACTCGAAATTTTAAACATCGCTTCTGTTTGAGGGATGAAATCTTCTTTTAAGTTCTTCCCTGATTAATTAGGCTTCAGTTTTAATGCTCTGACTTATATTATTAATGCATGTTTATACCCACTGCTGCTTTATTAAAGCGCCCTTAATGGTCTGAGCGAGATATTAATGAAGGAAGGCCTTTCAGCCCAGCTAAATTCCCCGAAAAGTCCGGGATATTATGGAATCCAAGCCGCTGCCATGATCCTTCAAGATTCAAGATTCAAGATTCAACTTTCAACATTCAAGATATCCACAGTCTGTGCCGTTTAGCAGCAATTTTTTTATAAACCCTGAGAAGATACGGATGTCAACTTTATACCTTCATAGACCTTAGTGTGAGGAAGAACTGGTTTGATTTTTGGAAAGGTTGATTGTATATTTTATTATTTCCAAAGGTCTTCTGGCCATAATTTCTCAACTGTTGGTCCAATTTAGTCCAAATTTGGTTTATATGAATAGACTTGAATCGATCTATCTTCTATTTTTCATATCTTAGTCTAATAGTTCATAATTTAGTCAAAAGGGGGGCTTTTAACGAAAAATTGTATTGTCTGACTTAACTTCATATTTAATTTGAGGAATTTAGTCAGGAGGATTGCTTGTGCAACGCAGGGGATTGGAGGCTTTTCAGAGATATAGCCACAGATGACTTACACATACCCACATATAAAATGTTATAAAGACAGAAAAAAACATATTGGAGGTCTTTCCTGTCCATAGACACCAACGTTAGGCAAATTCACCTCATACTTCTAGAAGTAATTGTAATTTATTTTGTCCGCTCGTTCCACCAGACAGCAGCAGATTCTCTCACTCCTATACAAAATACATCTTTCTAAACATTGACAACACAGCAGAAGGAGCATTCCAATACGTGTTAGTATTAACTACATGATTTAAAATAAAGTCCCTGACTCGTTGCTCGGAGGCCATTAGGCTTCTAGCGTGGCTGACTTACACACACACACACACACACGCACACACAGAATGGAGGCGTATACTGCTGGTGTGGCATGTTCTCCAGGTGTATAGGAGCTGGTTTACTATCCAGCTCCCAGTGGACACCAGGAGAGTGCAACGCTCTCCCTCCTGTACTCCTGTTATTAATAACTGCTGCTCCGCTCCCGCCTCGGGGCAAGCTGACCTCACTGCTTTCCACCGCCCGCTTGTTTAGCCGAGGAATTACCTCTGCTTCAATTCTCTTCTCTGCAATATGGGCAGGGCGGCCCTGAAACACACGTAGCACCGTGTTTTAGCACGCAGGATTCATCTAAATGTTCATTCCAAAGGCAGCTCAGGCCGTTATGTTTGCCTTTTCGATGAAACTGGGAGGCAGACCAATCCTCCTGTTTTCCCTCACGATCAACTCCTCTTATTTCTTCTGCTTCCAACTCTCCCCGGCACGCCGTGGAGTCCCCGCCAAAGCGGACATATGGTGTATAAAATAAGCTGTGAATAGAAGAAAGAGGAAAGAAAAGAAAGAAAAAAAACAGCACGTGCGCCCGGTTCTGAAAAAACGCGCGCGGCAAAAAAGAATGGGGAGTAATTTTAGCGCCGCAGCAAGAAACATGTGCAGAAGCATCATGGTGGCCATCAAGGCCCTCAGGCATAAAGACATGATTATCACAGAGAGCAGGAGATAGTGGTGCCCCTGGAAACAGAGTGCTCTCTCCTTTCATCCTCCACTCTTTGTGGGTCTAAAGGCCAGGCCAGCAAAAGAGGAGCATCCCAGCGGCAGGAGATCGGGTCTTTCTGACAAACCTGGCCAGTGCCGCGGTTAGCCCCAGCATTATGGACTTGACTGCAGAGATATCTGGGTAATTGCATATAGGCTGCATAAGGGTACTCAGCGATGAATGGAGGCCTCTGTGTGCGCGTCCTCTTTGTTAGAAGTCAGCTCTTTGATGTATTCATGACTGAAGAGCGAATGTTGGGCCTAAACGCTCTGAGCCACATGCTTCTATTCAGACCCGGGAGGTTGTCTCTCGTGTTGATCCGTTAACTTTGCTGCTCCTTTGAGAACGGGAGGCTCCAGTTATGTCGAAACTTTATGTTATCGCTGCACAAAAGACACGCTATACGACATAAATATAAGCTTTTCATCTTACACTGTAATAAGAAAAAGGGGCTTTATAATGGCAACAATAAGGAAAATACAGTGAGAAAGATTTTTTTCTTATTATTCTCACTGTTTATTAAGCTTGTTTACTAAATTTAGTCATTTTCATATTTTTAATTTTGATCTCTACATTTTAAACGGCTTTGAGAGATGGAGAAAATGTTTTTTTCATTGCATATGGCAGATTAAATGGCAGAATAGACCTGCTAAAACATAAATTGACCGTAAATTACCCTTTATTTATGCATAATTCTTTTACTTTCAAGGCGAGAAAAATATCAATATTATTACTGGTACGATTATTATTACAATATTATCTTTAATTATTTTGCGGGTTGTCCTTTATGTCAGCTGCATCATGGGTCAGTTGTCTACACTCACTAGAATACATTCATTCACCAGTTTACCACATATATATCTATACGACACACACTGATCAACCATAACATTATAACCACAGGCAGGTGAAGTCAGAAGAGCATTGATTATCTCTTTAGAATGGCGCCTGTCACCTGGTGTAAGCGGCTCTAGATACCATCAGTTTGTTTTGCTGCTCTGCCAATCAAACTGACTTAACTATTTTTGTCCTGTTAAGAATAAATACACCACTTGTGTGGAAGTAGCGTGGAATCCTCCGCAATAATATAATAATCTACTTTTAGCACTTGTGCTGCAGAGCCGGGCTTCTTTATTGACTGCGTGTTTCCAAGTGGGGGAAGAACCCGAAGGTTTCTCGTGAAGCCAGAGGAATAATCTCGAGTAATAGCGACTGTGTGCGGATAAAGCAATAAGGATATGAAGCAGAGGCGACTACGGGAGATCGGCACGAGCTTAAACGTGGCCAAAAGACCCGCGCGCCCAACGCATCTCTGTCCTTTGAGAAGGGCACTGTCCTCCTGAGGAAAATGTCTCTTATCTGATGGAGACGCATTAAGCTGACAGGACGAGCAGAAGCTAATGCGAGCGCAGAAGCCGGGCCGTGATGCCGCTTTGTCTACCGGCGTCTCAACGCAACCTGGGTCACTTTATTGAGTTCTGTCACTGGTCATCAAAATAAAAAGCATCACGTCCGGGTCGAAGCAGCTGTCACACAAAAGGAAATAAAGATGTCTTTTTCTTTTTTCTTTTTTCAATGAGCGCTGACACTTCTGAACTTTCTTGACGCTCTTGTCATTAAAGCTCCCCCTGAAGACCAAACGGCGAGATGGGGGACGGTTCAACGAGCATCAGCTGATTGACAGCCTGACTGCAGTCCTTGACGTCAGAAACGTATAAAAAAAAAAAGAAAATGTTTCCTTGCTCTTTTATTAAAATGCACTTAGCCCCCGGTGCAGCTTCATCATCCCGCAAATGTCCTTAAAAGTGGAAGCTTTGTCTTACAAATCATGCAACAGGCAATATTCAATTATCCGTCATCATTCTGAGAAGCCAGGTCTGCGTCTGCTTTGCATAAAACAATCTCATTCAAATTCCTGCTTTATATTTTGCCCTTGAATCACAAACTCTTGTACTATTGCAGGCGGCTGCAGGATAACAGAGAGCTCAATGGATTTTTCTGCAATATGAAGTAAAGACAAAATCAGCCATAAAATTATAACCACTTAAAAGTTAAGTCAGAATAACATTCCTTGTCTTGTGACACTGGCTCTTGCTTGTGGGTGGGATGTATTAGGCAGCAAGTGAACATTTTCCGCCGATGTAGATGTATTTGAAGAGAGTAGAATGGGCAACCGTAAGGATCTGAGTGACTCTGACAAGGTCCAAATTGTCATGGGCGCTTAAAGCTCATTGATGTACGCGGGGAACGAAGGCTAGCCCATGTAGTCTAATCACACAGAGGAAATACTATTGCACAGATTTCTCAGAAAGTTCATGCTGGTTCTGATAGAAAGGTGTCGGAACAGACAGTGACATCACAGCTTGGAGCATATGGGATCAAAGTGTCCATGCTGACCCCTGTCCACTGCCAAAACTGGACCATGGAGCAATGTAAGCAAGGTAGCTGTGCTTGGTGAATCACCACACTGCTAGTCTAACAACAAGTTCAAGTTATCTTGGCATTCAATTTTCCCCAAATCTCAATCCAGTTTTGATGCGTGTGGGGAGGGAAGGCTAACCCGTGTTGTCCAATCCCACATAAGAGCTACTGCGGTACAAAATACTGAAAGCGTTCAAGCTGGTGATGCCAGAATACACATAGTTCATCAGACAAATAGGCAAAGTGTTTTTAATGTTATGGCTGATGAATGTGGATATCAGTAGCAGTTATCGCTAATTTGATATCACATAAAGGAGAGAAATGTGTTATTACATGTTTATAACATTGAGAGCGAAAATCCACTTTCTGGAAATGGTTTACTATTTCATTTGGGCAAAGAAAATATTTTAGTTTAGTGTAGAGTAAAGCTTTGAGTAGGGTTTAAATTTGGAATTAGGGACAGAATATGGGGTTATGGCTGGAGAAATGACTCACGCAACCTATTTTCTTTGTTTATCATCCTGTTTAATTACCGTATATTTACTATACTAACTCAACTGAAGTAACTTTACATGATGAGATGAGTTAGTAATATTCTGCACTGGAGGAACATCATAATCTGGGACATAATCCTGGATTTTGGAAACATTTTGAAATATTTTCAAACCCTGGAAGCCAAATTAATCATTCCGAATCTATGCAAATTTCTCAGAGCCAGCAGTTCAGTCCATACACAGATCTCCTCTGTAGCACCGCAGCTCATTTTCTCACACCAGATTACCACAGGATAAACCTACAGTGACATTGTTACGGCTTTATAATCCCCTGTGAGGTAACTGAATTACATCACCATGATAGTATCGTGATTACTGATATATATTTTTTTTATCATTAAACGCTGTATTGGGATTAAAATGTCTCTTTATAATAAACCGGAGAGACTTGTAGTTGGATTCTCTGTTGACATTTACTGGCTGAAGGCGTTACAGTGAAAGGCCGCCTTACTGAGCAGCACAGTCCCAGTGACGTCAGCGGTGAGGGACGGGGCACCTGAGGGATCTTTAACCCCTGCTTGCTTCAGGTCGCACTCAGAGGAAAAACAAGTTCTATCTTTGAAGCATTTTCATCACGTTGCTATGAAGCTCCTTGCTCCTAATCTCACCTCATTTTCCCCCTGAATGGACCCTTTTTTTTATCCCATGCTCTCTTTCATCTCTTTCATCTTAGCCCCAGGAATTTGGGGGTTTCCTTCCGATCATTATCTGTCAGACGGCAGGGCGTCCCACGGCACTCAGGCTGTCCGGACTTCAGCTGCTTGGGCAGCAAAATGAGGGGCTGAGCCGTAAACGAAATAAATTCCGCTGCCTAATTAGAACCTGTTTGGCCTTTGGAGGAATATTCTGAAAAACATAAATGTTTGATTATTCTTTAGATACTTTCGGTTACTTTGTCTTATCGTAGGGCTGCTGCCGCCTGAGCTTTAGCCTCAAAGCAATTAAGGGCTGCGTGGTGAAAGGTGAGTTTGAGGAGCAGTGTGTCCACCGCCCCCCTACTGTGGATTCCCACTTTGTGGGAGCTGGTTTTTGCGTCTTTTACGAGTCTTGGGTCTGACTGATTTGCCAATTAGGACAGAACGCATCATCCTGAAGAATGTCTCAACCTCCAACAACGGCACACACTCATACACGCACACAAATACACACCGCATCGTCCTTTCTGTGTGGACCAACCTGCCTCCCCAGTGACTCGGGTGCAGCGGAAGAGACTGAGTGTGCGACGTGTGATTTCTCACGCCTTCCCAGAAACAATAGGTCGGTCTATCAACTCAAGACCACACCACAAACAAACAGCATCAGCGTTGCAGGCATCTCCATTCTCCAGATGCTCTGAAACCTGAAACGAGTCACCTTGCTTCTTCCGACATCATCACGCCAAACAGGAAGTGAGTGAATCTTTAAGAGGCTGGATTGAAGATGGCCCATGCAGGCCGGTTGTTCTACATCTTTCATTATTAATTCATCCTCGTATTGATTGGGTATTCATCTGGAGGGGAAACGGAGGAGAGCTGATGTCTGAGGCAGCTATATTACCCTCTCCTCTCCTGTTTCTTATCTGGCGGGCGGCTGAGGAGGCGGGAGGGAGCGGAATGAGCCGTTCTGCTGCTTTGATATGAGAATCTGAGAGATGGCTGTTAAGGAACAAACCGAGACGGGGATGACGCAAGGAAGGAGGGTGGAATAGTCACTGGTACGCCTCTGAGACGATGTTATGAATGGGCTAGATTCCGGAGTAAAATGCTGACTCAGGTTTTAGCATAAAACAGGGGCCTTCAGTTTTGGTTTGACCTTTTGATCACATGACAGCGGCGTTATGGAGCCTGACAACATACACTATTGAAAACAGTGTAATCCTTTGGAAATGCCAACGTTATACTATTCCTGTGAAACAATTTGAGAGTACAAAATATAGAAATCATTTTAATATAATAATCATTTTTGGTCCCTGTGAACCTGGATCATCTTCATAATGTTGTAGTATGAACGCTTCATTTTTAAAACTGTTCTGTTTTTAACTTAACATTTTTTTCCCTGAATTTAATGAAGGCAGAATTTAAGCTACCCTTAAAAAATGAACCTGTCCATTTCCACTCCTGTTGAGAGTTTCTATCCAACAGGAGAAACCACTCTCATGTCTTTATGAAAAATGATAAACTTTAGCCAGCAGATGATTCGATTAAATTAGCATAAAACCATAAAAGTTTCTCTATGTTTTTATATGCTAGTCTATCCGAACATAGTAATAACATGAAGACTGAAGTGTAAAAGCAAAAAGGTCTTGGTTTTACAGTAGTTTAGAGGACCTCCTTCTCCACTCTCCAGTATGCTAAGCTAGGCTAACTGCCCGCTGGTTGCAGCTTTATATTTACCAAACAAACATGAGCAGAGAGTAAAGCTGTTTATCAAACCCTCAACAAGAAAGGGGAAAAAAATGCATTTCCCAAAACATTGATTTTTTTGTTCGTATTAATAAACAATGAGGTTTGAGGTTTTTTCATGAAGGCCACTTTACACCAATAAACAATATAAACACTGGCATTTGATGTGAACATTAATCTATCCTGCTACCTTGGCACCATGACCATGTCAGGGCGTGAGATAAATAAGGCGGCAGGTCAACAATTAGTCTTGACCTTGATGTGTTTAAAGAAAGAAAAATTTGATGGCTTAAGGACTGGGTCAGAACATCCCCACAAATACAGTGTGTGTGTGTTTGATGTTCCAGGTCTGACCATAATGGACTAAGGAAGGACAACTGGTGACCCGGCGATGACGTTATGTTTTGATCCCACAGATGAACTGAGATGTTTTAGCCGCAAAACGTGGGACCAGCGGAATGTTAGGCAGGTGGTTTTAATGTTATGGCTGATCTGTGAATTGTTTAAGAAACCGTAACATTTTTGGAATTACGCCAGAGTTAATGGAGAAAACACTACAGCTCGTGGATAAATTAGCTAACGGGCTGAAACGGGACGGGCCAGGACTGAAGAACTGTGGTTAGAGTCGGATAAAGGTCACCGTCATTTTAATTGTCAGCCATTAACATGATCATGTAGGATCTGGGCATTAACCCGAATCGAACAATGAGGCTTGAAACAAGAACGTATCCATTGCTGAGGAGATGACTAGATATGAGGATTGCTTTGAGATTGGACCTCAGATCTTCAGGTCGGGTCCACAGCTCCATCTGGACGTGGCGAAGCTGACAGTAGAATCTAAAAGGTGACTTTTGTGGTCCGGGCAGCTCCTAGAATCTGTGACCTCTCTGAAAACTCTTCATAAATAACATTTTTACACCCATGCTTTTATCTCATCTTATCTCCTTTTTTTATGCCAGCCCTGTGGATCTTGTATAATTTTGTTCTTGTTAAACATGTTTTGGGCATGGTACTTTTGTGTTTTGTGTTATTACATTACCTTTAATTGACCTTATTTTGCCCTCTTTGATTTGTTTTGAATGTTCCTGTAAGTTTTTCATTAGTAAATCAAATGTAAATTCCACAACAAAACAAACTCTTGGCCCTGGAACCAAACTAAAAACCTAAACTTTGCCTCAAAAATAAACTTTAGTTCTGCTTGTCTGACTGTTGTTCAGTTGCGTGTGTGGGCTTATTCCTGATCTGATTGCTTCAGTGGGAGACTAAGCGGGTGAAGCTGCTCTGAGAGGCTAACAACAGGTAGCTGATAGCCTATTACCCTATAATCACTGCAGGGACGGACTCATTTGAAATATTTGCTCGCCTGCGAGCGACTCGAGTGAATCAATTAAAGATTCATTGAAGGCGACGCTCACACGGCCGCTGATCCGGATTAAATATTCATTGAGAAGATGTTGGTCAGGATCCGAAGGAGTCCTCAAACATCAGGAGCGCTGGCATAAACATGGCACGCTGCATGAAGAGGCTGCAGCAGGGGTGGCCTGAGGACACGGATTGGACGAGGCACCCCAACACCGGACATATTTCAGCATATTTCTTCATCTGCTGATTCCATTCTGTTTTTAAAACCTCTCATCACATCTCAATACAGATAGCAGTCACCTCCTCTTTGAAGAAGGGGAGAGGAAGGGCACATGGCATTTTCCTGAGAAGTAAAGCAGGCAGTAGTTTGAAAAAACAAATGAAGGCCTGTAGCCCGGGGTGTTTCACTACTGATACATCCAATAACATCCAGGGTTATTTTTAGCCTCCCGCTGCCTTGTCATAGTGGAGGAGAGAAGAAAACCCCCCTTCTATAAGAAGAGGGGAGCTGCGGTATGTTTGGAAGAAAAGCCCTACTGGGGATTAGAGATGTAGCAGTGGTTAAACCCACCTGAGCTCACCTTTAGAGTAACAGAAATCTGTCTGACATTAATTCTCTGAGGCATCAAAACAGATTTATGGATACGTTTAATGCCAGGAAAACAAAACAAAAAAAACGATGCTCTGCTGTGCTAATTCCCTGCATGCAAAAAAGGCAATGAGGCTGACTGCTACGCTAACTTGAATGTAACGTGTTGTTTTTATATAAGATAATGTAATGTTTACAAGATAAACATGATTGCAATTCGTAGGATTGGCAAAAAATTCAAAAACGTGATTTTAGGTGATTTATCAAATTACTATGAAGTGATACGATTGAGTTTCTGCACTCAAAGGGTCATTTTAGTATCAATTTAATCAAATTGGGTTAGAAAACACCATTTTTTAATTTCAATCTTTCTACTTCACAAAGAGTTGGACTAACCCTGCTAACTAAAGTTCCATGTAACTAAGTTCAATCAACCCTAACAAGTTAGATTGACCCAACAAATGCATATTAAGCTCGACCAGCCAAAGTGCTCAAGCCTGAAAGAAATCCATTTCCTGTAAGTAATCGTGTAAAAATACTTCAGATGATTTCTTTAACTTCATTCAAAGACTTATCTTTACGAGTGTGCTGAAGGTGCCCACCTGAATTCGGGACCCAGGTTGGGATTCAGGCCGTAGAAAGCAGCCGATAAGGTCAAAAGCCAACGTGGGACAAAATTCCCGTTTTCACACTCCAAGTAGGGCGCAGACCATCTGACGTGCGTCTTGTCTGGGATAAAACTCTCCCCTCTTCTCAAAGAATTATCTACTGATGTGAAATCTTGGCTCAGCACCCTCTTATTGAAAGAAGGCTTCTTCTTCTTGCTCCTGACACCATGGTACCACTCCGTGTCTGAGCTGCGGTTGTGCAGATGGAGGTGGGCCACGCTGGAAAGGTCTTGGAGGACTATCTCTCCACCGGCTCTAGTGGCTTGGAGAAGCACCGTGGGCCCCGTCACGGAGGACTCCACGCTGAAAGTCACTACCGCCCGGTGAATCTTGGCGTCTCCTTCCAGTATACTCCTGACTAGCGCGTGGTACCACTCTATGTCACGCCTAAGACTCTGCTCCCTGGACCTGTTGGCTTGCAGGATCATGTTGAGGAAGTTCGTGGCGTGGAGCACCGTGTCCAGCACGCTGCTCATGGACGGATGCGGAGTGGCGTGTGACCTTCCACGCAGAGAAGTGAGCTCGTACCTCCGGGAGCAGTTGGCGTGCTTTAAGGTGGTCGAGTCCCCAGTGTGGAGGAAAGCTATGACCACCCTGGGGAGAAGCTCCTCTATTTTCTGCGGCAGCTCCGCCAGGGGATGGTGAGGCGCGCGGAGGTGCGCCAGCTGCAAACGGTGAGTCTGGATCGCCCTCACATCTTCCCCACGCGTTGTCCATTCCGAGGATTTGTGGTTTGATCCGATCACCAATCCCACCTGCAGCAGGAGCGACAGCCGGAAAACAGCCATCTCCTTCCGGATTGCGTCCACAGATATTTGGAGGATTGCTACTGGGGCTGAGTCTTTGGGGGGGCTGCAAGAAAATCCACCAAAAATGCTGTGTTAAAAGAATCGCTTCACCACTTGTAGGAGGCTAAGATCTTCAAATCAACATGGAGAGGAACCCCCTCAGAAGATCCCTTCTTCTCCCTCTTCTTCTTCTTCCTCTTGTTCTTCTTCACTGATGCCTCATGCAGCTTGTTGATGTTGAGTATCCGCTTGCAGCTGTTTCCCCCCTCCTCACCTCTCCTCTCTCTCTCTCTCTCTCTCTCTCTCTCTCTTTCTCTCTCTCTCTCCCTCTCTCTCTCACCCTCTATGAGAGGAGACAGGACTGTCTTGACTTTACCGTGCGGCGGACGTTCTGCCCCTGCGTGTAGGCTACATAGACTGAATCAAAACGAGGAGGGGAGGGAGGGGTAAGAAGGGGACGTCTTAGTGTTTTATTTATGAATTTCAAAGAGGGAGCCTCTCCTCACTTCGATGGCTAACGCACTCCGCCCTCTTCCGACCACATCAAGCATTAAATAGGCCTGGAAGAGACGCGTCAGGAGCTGAGCGCCCCTCAGCCCGCCTCCATCCTTCTCTGATTGGCTCCAGTCGCTCCAGCCGCTGCTGCGCCAAAGGCCGATTGAGTTGTCCATCACTCGGGAGGCAGTGATGGAGCTGTCCGGTGCTGAAACAGCGCAAACACTTACAGAGCTGTCCTCTTTAGGGGCTGATAAATTCAGGATCGGCTCATCCATCTATATTAAATCCGTCATCCAGATCAATCCTTAAAGATCTGAACTATTCATGAGTCGATTTTAACCGTTTACCTGAGTAAAAGAAAACTAAATTAGTTTGACTAAACAATGTGAAAGAATGTAATAAAAACAGCAACTAATGTGGAAAACTGATGTGATTTATTTTTTTGAAGTCACATTTTGTCACATTCAAAGCAATATTAATGGATTTATGGTGATATTTGCCTTTCAAGTAAAAAAATAAAAAGATAAATGAAATGGTTTACGTTAAAATGTATTAATAAAAAATAAAATGTTGATTTAAGTTCGCATTAATGGTTAATGAACTTCTAAATATTAAATCAAGATATAAAAAATTTTGTATCTGAATGTTAGATGTTCATTCAAATGTTATGTCGAAATGTTAAATATGAAAAATGTAAATTTTAAGCATAAAATCTAAATGGTATTAAAAGCTAAATAACATTTAATTTTATTCAGCATTGTAAAAAAAACTGAATTCACTGAAAAATACCCTACAATACTTTATTTCAACGAAATCAAACTTTTCTTCACCGCATTTTGTTTCAACCAGTTTTAAAAACTGATTCGATTTTTTAAACACAAATATTATCAGCAAAAATGTACTGAGATTATCTAGTTAAAAGTTGTTGTGCAGTAAAGTTGTGCCTCCAGTTGTTTATTGCTTCATTAATATGCAGAAGTGTACACAATAAAGATAAATTGTAACGCTACAGTAACACGATTTTAGACAATAGTGTGTTATTGAATTGCTTAAACTGGCAATAGTTTCAAATCTTTTTCATGTGAGAATCTCCTTCTGGACAAAGTCATAGAAAAGAAGGTCATTTCTTAAAATTAATGGTTTTTCCAGTTTGCTGTGGAAAGAGAGAGCGACTGAGCCCTGACCCTAACCCCCCATCATCAACTTTGGGATGAGCCTGAATGTTAAATGTGAGTTAAGTCAACCAACATCAGTAGCAGGTTCTTAGTGACGGTGAACAGGAGTGAATCTGCAGTGAAGCATCCGTCAAATAAACATATTAAGGCTTTCTGGCTTGATATGAGACATTTGACCACACTATTGCCATCCACATACTTTCGGCCACACAGCATATAAACAAGATCAGGTTGTGTTTCATTCTGGCTGCTTTAGGTTTGGCGCTCTCCATCTATACTGCAGCAAACATAAAGCCAGTAAGAACCAAAAACGTGCTTGAACAAGTTCATTCTTTAAATATTTTTACGATAAAAGTCTTTGCACTCATTTTATCCAAACCTCAACCTAGAAACTCAGTCATGATCCCCCATCAGTAATGGCAGGATTCTAATCAGCAAAAATCAGTTAGTAACTGAAATCCACCTTAGGATCTGTGTTTCAGTGAAATGGGATGTGAGCTATTTATTTATTTCTGCTTCTTCTTCTATGGTCTGTCTGTCTCTCTCGTTCTTAATGGCAGAATCCCCAAGCTCGCTCGCTCGCTCGCTCTCTGCTGGGTGTCGGGTCATGTCACGTCACGCTGTGTGGGCTGGAGGCATCTCGTCCTGGAAGGGCTTCCTGAGGAAGACAGACGTGAGGAAGACAGCCGTGACGGAGGGTGTTGCACTGGGTTTGTAGATTGGAACCTTTAGACCTCCTGGGTCTTCTTGACCAAATGATATACGTCTGCACCCGAGGCTCTTTCTTGTCCCATCCAGGAATGTTTATATCCGCTAACAAACACCGCCGCCGGTATTATTGAGCGGATGCTGCAGCATGTTGGCGTTGCTCACCCACCAGTCTGTTTCTCTTCTCACTGTGGATAAGGTTAATAGTTCAACGCTGTGAACAAATGGAGCTGAGTGTTAGTGGCTAACAGAAACCTAAAATCCATTTCCTCAAGCATCCCCTTACGAAAGAAAAGAGTCATATGAGAAATCTGATATACATGCTAATGATAAATGATGATCTGATATACAAATGTAGCGCTTATGAATTGATTCGATGAAATTTATTTTAAATATATAAAATTTTATTCTAATAGTTGGTACTATACTCACAAGGTGGAGTATAATACTTGTGCATAACGTTAGAATCACCGGGATGAAGGTGAGGCCGTGAAGCATCCCGATAAACGTGAAGAATAAGAAGATCTGAAAAAACGTTCTGAAGGTGTGAAACTCAGACGTGGTTAAAACCGAGATGCCTGAGCTCGTGGACATGGACCCTTGCATTATGGTGTGGCCTAAACTGTAGAGATTCTGGATGAAGAACCGGGATACATGGATAGCATCTCCAGTGAGGTTCATGGCCTGCTTGAATAACGGAAATAGATCCAAAAGATTTGAGAGAATTTTGAGAAAAACCTCTTTATCGTCAAGGTGTACACTTTTTTTTCACGTCCGTATGAAAAATAAGAGTCCAACCAGGAAGTATAGAGATCTTCATCTACAACCTGGGGCCTTCTAAAGTCCTCCTTGCATCCCTGAAGGTTCTGCCCCTTGGTCTCCTCCCAATATGGGAACTCCTCACTCACAATTATCATCACAGACGGACCGAAATCAGAAAAGTACAACCTGTCTTTCCTGGTGAATCTTGTGACGTGGGAGTTATCAGCCGCACGAACATACAGCTCAATCCCCTGCTCTACTTGGAAGCACCCATAAATCCTTGCGGCTAAATATACCACATAAAGGAAGATTACAACCGCTTTGACCCAGGGTTAGATCAAAAAGGGTCCGTAGTAATCCTTGAAGGAACGACTCGCCGGTTGAGTTTTCTCTCTTCCAGTGTTCCCATCATAGCTGCCTCCCACACAGCAGATGTTATATATATATCAGGATGATGATTACGATTATGGGATGGGGTTCTCATGCAGGTCAGTCAGTGCCTGTGTCTGGCCTCTCCCCTCCCGTTCAAGGACAGGAAGGCTCCGAGGAAGGTGGCTGTGAGGAGGAAGGAGAAGATGATGGATGTGCAGGTGTACAGGCAGAACGACTGCACTGATGGGAAATCAGATGTGATACCTACGGAGAACTTGAGCACGTCAGTCAAGGCGGTGATGGTGATGGACACGATAGCTTCTTTATAGCAGTGAGTCATGCTCTCCGCCGCCGGGTGTCTGTAATAACAAATGGAACTCCGATGAAAAGCAACCAGCCTGAAGATGAGAGATCAGCCGGGCCAGAGGAGAGGACGCCGAATACGGCCATCCACGTCTTGTTCCTCACATCGTCCAATCTGTTAAAGAGTTAAAGAAAGGACGTGGAAGAGTTCCATATCATGCAACTATTAAAGGAAAAAAATCATGTAGAATCCAAGCTGCTTAGCTGGGAAAAAAATCATTCCACAGGCTTTCATTTTCTAGGATGTTCGCATAAAGCTGAAAAAAATAATTGATTTCTTTCTCTCCCTTTTTCTTATTACGTTTTCTTCTGGACCTTCTTCTGAATTTCTTTTTCATGCATCTAGTCTCACAGCTTTTTACCGCATATATATGCAAATTAAACATGAAAGAGCGCAATCCAACAGTCAAACGGTTTTTTGCAAAAAAAAAGGAAAAAGAAATGCACACAACTGCAAAAAAGATGGTTTTCAAACTCAGGACTCACAGAACTCAGACTGATAACTGAAGTCCCAGACAACAAAGTGTGTATCCACGAAAAAAAATACCCTGCATTGTATAAACAGAAGTTAAATGGGAAGCTATGACATCATTATTATCGTTCGTCGTTTAAAAAAAAAGCTCCCGTACGCGAGACAATCTGAATTATTGGAGCTAATTATGATAAATAGAAGTTAGATCCCCTGGATTCGACTCAGATGCACCAAATCCGGTTTAAATCGGACTAACTGTTGAGAAATCAATCCAGTTGTTCCTCACACTAAGGTATATGTGGGTATAAAAATTGAAAATTTTCCATTAAACGCTTCTTGCGTTATCTGGTCAACATGAGGGATCTGTGGCGGCAGCGACGATTCTATAACCGACTTCTATACACAATAATCAAATGTTTTCATATCTTATATCAACGAATTCTAAAATTAAAAAAAGAAATCCGAAGCCTGAACGCGTTACCAGTATACGTACACATATCTGAATATTTGATGAATGGTTTAATACATTCATTTAGTTCATTTTGAATTAATAATGTTTAAAATATTGTTGGCATTTACTTTGTTTCTGTGTAATATATAACAAAAACTTCAAATAATATCAAAAATACCTGCTCCGAACAGCAGTGTACAGGAAATGACTGTAAAGTAAAACATGTGTCTACATGTGGAGTAATTATAGATAGATATTTCTCTAGTAGACCCATTTGACCCGAGGCAGTTGGGGCATTTATCATCATGTCGGTCTTTCCGCCCGTGGCTTCCCTTCACCAGCCTCTCTGATAAACTACGACTCGTCTTCAGACAGGAAATGGCGCGACAGTCACAGATCACTCCTTACCTCAGGCAGGATATCAAAGAGAAGGAGATGGATGTGTGGTGTGACTGTCAAATCTCCTCCTGCTTTGATTTGGAGGTGCAGTAAGACACCTAGAGCAGCAGAGAGACGCCAGACTGAGCTCCGGGTCACATGACAGTGTTGATGCCACCCAATAATAAAATCATTAAAAGACGCAGCTTAGATCTCAGGAGAAAGAAACATGAACAACCACCATCTGTCATGATCTCCTGCCGTCATGACAGAATATTTAAGTAATATCAATGTGAAGGTTTTCACTCTTTTCAAATAATACATTCATAATTTAAATATATATCATAATACTTTTTTTTAAATTTTATTTCTTACATGACAGCATTGCACTTCCGTAGAAACCATTATGTAAAGAAATAGTAAATTATTATTTTAATGAAATGCAAACTCGTGTCTTAGAATATCAACACCTGCTAAAAAAAAAAACATCCATGACTTTTTCTTTTTCGTTTTTTTTTTTTTTTTTTTGCTTCCAGTGGGCAAAAGAACTGCTTCGGAGTAGTTGGTAGGACCTGCTCCTCGTCTCCTCCTGAACCCAACATGAAAGAAAAAAAAACCCAGAACCACAAAAATTATTACACTTAAATAAGTTGTGAAAATCAAAAAAAAAACATCAAATACATTAAATTTCAATAAATGAGCCGCAGCCAATCCCACATTTACCTGAAACCTGTAATATCTCCACCTTCAGTTCACCCTCAACACTATATTACTCCATGTTAGGAGTGAGACTCTGAGGCGCTCAGTGTACAACCTTCTTTTCCTGAAAGTTAACCCCTGTCAATCAACTGTCAATCTCCTGAGTCCTCCGAGATTACGCTCATATCTCATTTCACACAGATCCACCTCGGGGTCATTGATTTCTCATTCTCCGAGTGAGAAATGGATTCCCTTCCCTTCGTCCCACAGAGGGGGAAGATTCCGGCAGACGCTCGCCAGAAGCACGATGGAGGCGTCGCCTGAATGCAATCGGCTCTTCGTCGTTAGTCGCCTGGATCACCCTGAACTGAACCGCTGGCTTTGTGTCGTCCGCTGGTTGGTGTATTGTTCAGCTCTGAGTTTGCATCAAAATGCAAATTAGTTCAATCCAATAACAATCCAGTTCTGCCGCGGACACCTTCATTAGCTCTCCCGCCTCTCCTCCTCTTCTTCACACTTTGAAGAAGCTTGTTAAGGTGCAAAGGCCCGTCTGCAGTAATTAGTGCAGGAGTCTCAGGTAAACACGCTGTTGAGACGTGTTTGCTGATTGTTCCCCTGTTGTTTCCACGGACAAATCATTGATCGCGGAGAAGGACGCCTCACGACGCCACGACGATCATATTAAGCCAGGAAAATAAAACTACACAGAAACAAAGACGGGAACTCAAATCAAATCAGATTCTTCTGACGTTAGTAGAGGAAGTATTCAGTTCCACTCCTTAGATAAAAGTTCTAAAAAAAACATTTCCTGAAGATAAATGCACTTGAAACTTTACCAGGTGTGGAGTGTATCAGTGAACACTCTTTTCACACACTCAATTCAGCCATAACATTACAACCGCTGACAGGTGTAGTCAGAATAACATTGATCACTTCGTTACACTGCCACCTGGTGGTCGGTGGGATGTGTTACACAGGAAGTGACCGCTGTCCTCACAGCTGACGGACGTGTTTGAAGGGAAAGGAGCAAAAGGATCTGAGAAACTTCAACTGGACAAAATGTTACTGTATTTTGAAAGCGACTCCAATATTCTTTCATAGTCGGCTTACGTTTCGCCGGTATAGGCGTTGTTAACAACTATAATTAAATTAGGCCTCTGCTGTCGTCCCCAACAGCATTGGTATATCACCGAAAAGCACCCAATCCCCTGCGTTGTTCAATCAATCCTCCTGATTGAACTCCTCCGATTAAATTTGAAGTTATGTCCAACTGTGTATCACATAAGAGAGTAAAGGAAAGTGATTTGAAGATTTACTTAATTTATGATATATATAAAAGATACATCTCCTCGAACTGATTCATATGCCCCAAATTTGGATCAAATCAGACTGACGGTTAGGAACTTGTGTCCGTTAAAAAAAAAACCTCCTCCAAGGCAGAAAATGTGTTATATTAGAGTAATAAACAATATATTTTAGATGGATCTCCTCAAGTTGATTCTTAGGCACCAGACTTGGACTAAATCAGACCAACAGTTGAGACATTATGGCCCAAAAACCTTTTGAAATAAATTTCCCCCTAGAGTCAGAAATATACACATGACCTTTCCCAAAGTCATCCCCGTTCTTCCTCGCACAAAGGCCTATGGGGTCGAATAGTTATGCATAGTTATTGAGTTAAGGCTGAAATCAATCTACGGCTGCACCGGCGATGACGATTCCATAATATCCATAAACTTTCCAGGGATATAATAAAGCTTGTTTGAGAAAATAAGAAAAGCAAAGAAAACTCCTTGTTTCCCCACATTTGTCGATCACTCCCAAATCCTTCACGTCTGATTGGAACACAAAGTGAGAACGGAGCGAGGGATCAAGTGAGCAGAGCCCCAATTAAAGCCTGTATCTTTTTTCCAAACTCGTCCGATGCGATCATTTCTCCTCCTCTCTCTTTTCTATTTCCCTATCCTGTGAAAGAGCAGCTCCCATAATGCCACAGGTTCACATAAAGGAGATGGGAAGCTGGCTGGTTCTTGCAATTATCCTTGCTCACCCAGCCGTGGGCCAATAGGTGCCGAACAACAGCTGGCTCTCTCCTTCCCTTCATCACTAACACACACACACACACACACACACCCACACACACACACACACACACACCACCCATCCTCCCTCCTTCAGACACTTAACTCCCCATTCCTCACATTCACCTGCCAGGCAGCTTGATTAATAAGGCCAATGCTCTCAGCAAGCAGGAAGGGAGAAAGAAGCAGAGGTGGTTCAGAGCCGCCCCCAGCCTGTTATCGTCTGATATGTAACATTCAGCATAGGGGAACACTAAAGTTGCCAGACTGAATATAAGACACTGCACTGATCCCAGAAACACCCGGAGAGGTATTTCCTGTCGACTCCTCCAAGCTGCAAGGTGCAGGTCGCGGATCGAACCCCACAGACCGCTTCATCCACCCTGCTGCGATCTCATTTCACTGACAACCACTCCGACAGCTGCCATGCTATGTGGTGCACCCATTTCCCATAATGCATGTCATCTGCTCTTATTATCCAATTTAAAGAGGAAGCCAAGACCAACTGGATGCACCCTCCTGTTACCTCTACATGCTGATGGAGAAATGGCAATGTAACAAGAAATAAAAGCCGGATGGTTTATGAAATGAGGGCGGGGCTAATATATGTGATAAAACCTCTACTCACACTTTCACTGGTTTCAGTCCGACATTCTTTCAATGTATGAACCGGACCTCTTTGTTCTGTTCAACCCTTTATTGCCCTCATCAAGATTAAAAAATATTTATTTATATATTTTGGTCAAATGGTCTGATCAAGAATGTTCACAAACTGACGACTTTACATTCAATCAATTTAATATTGGGGAATAAAACAGAACATGACTTTGGTGCACTCTGTTAATAAATACATGTATCATTACAACTAAGATTAAATTAGAAAATAAAGCATTTCTGAACAGTAATCGGCAGTAAAACACAAAATGAAGCAGAAAAGTAATCAGTAAGTATTTTAGTGTTGCTCAAACAGTGAAATAATAAAGTAACAAAAACCTCTCCTGTTGATAAGGTCAGGATGAAACAGGAGCTGAAAGTTCAGCCACTTCAGAGAATCTTGTCGAGGAAGTAAATGAGTATATATCCCAGAATGCCACACTCTTCCTACGAGAACAAAAGCAAAGATTACGGATTATGTGCTCCTGAATGTTAGCAGCAAGGAGACAAATGAGACAGAGGACAGGAGCAGAGTTGAACTCTGACCCTCTCTATGTCCTGTCAGGAGGAGAGCTCCGCCTCCTAATGAGTCTCATGGAGCTCAAATAATTAGCTGTGCTTTAATGCCACGCCGTGACATCTAGGTGGTTCTTCATCTTCATCAGCAGAGAGAGAACTTACATAAGGACACATTCATCCAAATAAATACTTTCACAATCCATAAGCATAAAATCAAAGTCATTAGAAATATCTCTACACATAAACGCTTGTTTGATCTTCTCCCACAGCTGAGGTGGAGATGCTGGTACCAGTGTTTTCAACGCCGTAGAGCTCTGGAGAAATACTGAATGATCGTTAAACCCAGTTAGATTCAGTTGGAGAGTAATCAGAGGGAATGCGTTGGATTTTTTTGCATGCTCCAACAGGAAGTTTTTTGAATGGGACATTTAAACGGGGACAGATGACCCATACATGAAAATTCAGTCCAGTGTCTCCAACCCCGTTTAAGGTTTGTTTGTCCACAAAACATTTCTGGAGCTTCCTATCTCTTAACCCAAAGAATCTTGACATGACATTCCAGCATGATGGAGTAGATAATGACATTTTCATCTCTTATTCATGCCTATGAAGTAATATTTGGACTTTCTTTATTTTTATTTCTATTTGGTTTAGATTGTTTTTGAAACTTTATCATTTTCTAAGAAAAACTTTTTGTCCTGTTACCTGATAAATTTGCTTCAAAAACAAACTTTGCCGTTAAACAATGAAGATGGATGCCTGAGGAACAAACCTGAGTGACATTTTAATTCTGATTTCTGTCATTTAAGATAAAAACACTCCTACATGACCTTCAGGAAGGAGTCCTGTATCATTCTCTCCACCTCCTCCACCAACACGCTGTACTCAGCCTGACAAACTGAGTGTCCTCTCCCGCCACTCTGCTTCAAGCATGCCATCATGTCTCCGTGCGTTTCCGGCCGGGAATCACCGGATCCGAGCTTCTTCAGCTGCTCGACGGGATCATCTGGAATATTTTGGATTTTCAAAGCTTTGAGCACAGCAGGAGCAAATTTTCCATAGTGAGCGGTGGAACAAAGCACCAGAGGGCACCGACCGTCCTGCAGTCTATCGGCCACCACTTTAGCCACAGCGGTGTGTGTGTCCATGACGTAGCCTGTCTGTGTGTGAACGCTCTGGATGGCGGCAAAACATTCGTCCTCGGAGCACCAGCCAGCCGTCACTTCCTCCTGCATCCTGTCCAGGAGAGTCTGAGGAACCTGAAAGTGCTGCTGTGTGTCCAAACGTGTGAACAGCGCCCTGACGAGATCGCTGTCCCCGTCTGAGACGTGGTGGATAAACCTCTCCAGGTTGGAGGATTTCAGGATATCTATAGCCGGGGAGTGGGAGGGCATCAGAGGCCGGCCCCTGAGATCATACTCACCTGTGGTGATAAAGTCTGGGATGATGCGGTTGTGATTGGACGCACAGATAATCTTTCTTATCGGGATGCCCATCTTCTTGGCGTACACAGCTGACATGGCGTTCCCAAAGTTTCCAGTAGGGATGCAAACATCAATGGGATCTCCGAAGCTGATAACACCATCTCTGCATAGGTCCAGATAGGCTGAGGAGTGGTACACCACCTGTAACAGGAGGGACAGTGAACCACAATCTATTACACTGTTATAATCATGTAATAGTGAACTATTTCCTGACTAAACCTTAAAAACTCTTTTGGAACAGTATTTAATCTAGTCATATGAGAGATAATAGACTTAAAATAAAAATACAGACAATCAATGAAAACACCAGAACAATATACATAAGACATACAACAATCAGCCAAAACATTAAAACCACTTGCTTAATATTCTACAGAGTCCCATTCTGCTGCAAAAAACAAAATCAGTAATGCACTATGTGTTCTGAAACCTTTCTATCAGAACCACCATGAACTTTCTGAGCAACTCGTGCATCAGTGGCTCCTATGTGAGATCGGACAACACAGACCGGCCTTTGCTCCCCAGGCACATACATGAGCCATGTTCACCCATAACCCTGTCACCAGTTCACCAGTCGTCAGGAGATTAAGTTTTTCTGCTGTCACAAAGCCAATAAAGATCAGGACCAGTGAAAGGGTCGATAAAGAATCTTCTTCTTTCCGCTGTTCCCTTTAAGGGTCGCCACGGCGGATCATCCATTTCCGCTGCATATTCCTCTGTCACACAAACCAACTGCATGTCCTCTCTCACCAGAGCCAGAAATATCCTCTTTGGTCAAGTAGGATCCATCAAGAATACAAGAAGAAAAAAATGTTACCACTCAGGCTGCTTCAGAATGTTATTTAACCTCGAGCTTCCAAAAGCTGCGCACCAACCCTTCATACTTAAATTTCCTATTAAAACCCTTACTGCAATACCCTAACCTCATTTAATTGCATAAATGGTATTGTTCCTACTTAAGTCAACAGTTTTACTCCTTTTTCCATCACTGCTTGCTGAAATACCTGAATGTTATGAAGCCATCTTAATGTAAAACCTGAGCTATTACATCAAAATGTGTGCAGTGAAAAATCCCCACAACAAAAATTCATCTACGGCGGTCAGTTCTGAACACAGAAAACCAGGAACAACTCATTTGACCTTCTGAAGATGCTCTGACCTTGTTGTCTAGCCATCACAATTTGTCCCTCGTTTCCAACACATGAACTTTAGGACAAAATGTTCACTTGCTGCCTAATACATCAAACTTACTGACAGGTGACATTTCTAATGAGATTATCAATGTCACCTTATAACCTGTGGCTGGTTATAATGTTATGGTTTATCACCTTATAACCTGTGGCTAGTGCTATACTATATGATCCCTTGATTAAATCACTCCAGAATAAAATATTATATAGATATGGATTTATCTGCCAGTGAAGAATTTCTTTGAGATGATAAAACCTGGAGTAGTAGTTACTCTGAGTAACTGAGTATTTGATGTACTTGTGTCGACTTAATACTTGCTGAGCTTTGGGGAAAGTTTGGACGAATCCCTAACAAAGACTGCCAGATTGAATTCATGTGACCTTTGATTGTAGTGTGCTGATACTTTCCTTGATTCTATTTCCTGTACTGATTAATAACAAGTGCGTAAGTGTACTTAAGTACTATTTAAGTAAAATATTTTAATACTTCTTCCATCACGTCTTATTGAGATACTTGAATGGAATGCAGCCATCTACCAATATCTGCACTTGAGCAGCACTTTTAGGAAAAGTAATCGATCAGGGATCAGACACCTGTGGCAAAAGCCGAGCCCAGTTGATGGAGTTGGCGGTGCTGAGGACTGTGCCGTACTCCACAGCGAGATGCCCGGTCAGCCCAGACTCTCCGAACATCCTCTTGATGGTCCTCTGACAGAAGTCAAAGTCTGACAGGACGCTGACGGCCCTGGAGCTGCCTCCTCTGTAGCTCGTCATCTGCAGCTTCTGGATCCCGCTGACACCCTCCTCTGGGAAAAACACCAACACCCCGGTCCTGTGTCTGTCGGTGTCGCTCAGCCTGCTGAAGCCGCTCAGCACTGCGCTCCCGGTGTCTCCAGAGGTGGCCACCAGAATGAGGTAGTTGCACATTGGAGGGAGGCAGTGGGCGAAGAGCTGGGGCATGAGCTGCAGGGCCAGGTCTTTGAACGAGGCGGTGGGGCCGTGAAAAAGCTCCTGAACGTACTGATTGTGCATGAGATGCTTTACGGGAGCCACCGCTTTACTGGCAAAGTTCGATCCGTATGCTCTGAAGATCATCGTTCTGAGATCCAAAGCAGAGACGTCCCGTGGGTGTATGCACTTTTCCAGTAAAACCAGCGCTCGTTCCGGATACGACATGTCAACTAGTCTCAGCCATTCACGAGCCTCAATGTTTGGGAAGCCATTTTTGGGAACGTAGAGGCCTCCATCTGTGGCTAAACCCTCAACCACCACGTCACTAAAGTAGGTCTTCTGACTGTATGGTTCCGCACTCCGGGTTGAAACATAGGTTTCTGCAGCGTGGTTCTGATATCTCTCCATTGCCTTCAGGACCTTCTCTGCTACTTCCTCCACGGTGTCCCCTGTTCCACACAACACCCGCACATCAAGCCACTTCTCATAAAACTGTTTCCTGTAGCGCAGAATGTCCCTCATGGACACCCCAGCCTCCTGGCCCACAATCCTGTTCACCTTCATCCCGGAGAGTCTCTGTATAATGTCATCACTGCCCACGTCCAGGTAGACGACCAGCCCGGACTCTTTGAGCCGCTGCATGGCTGCAGCGTGAAGAGGGTTGGAGCCCGTAAGAGAAATAACACACCCAGAGGCAGAGAAGTTGCACAAGGCCCGGCCTTCTTCCTCGAGGAAACGCTCTCCTCCAACGGCAACAAGCTTCGCAGCCACAGGCATCTTCCATGCCACCTCCAAGACGTCATCATCAACGTCAATGCCAGGCATTCCCAGTCTGTGGGCCAGGATCCTTCCCACTGTGGTCTTCCCTGCTCCAGGAGGCCCCATGAGGAGGAGGTTCTGATCCCCCAGCAGAGACGCTTTGGTAGAAAAGCATGATTTTGATGCTGATAAGGGACTCAGGTAGCATCTAACAGCCCTTTGAACAAGCTGGCTCGCATTCAGTAAACCCATTGAGGAATGAAGGGACAGCTGCCTTTCCTCCTGAGAAACAAAGAACAAAGTTTAAGAGGACAGTAAATACGCTGTTATATATTTTTACGACTGAGATTCTCCTATAAAAAATAAACGACCCGTGAGTTTAGCTTATCCAACTGGCTGCAAAAATGTTGCGCGAGTTTTGCAGCTATGAATGTAGTTGACTTCCACTGCCATTACTTTTAAAGTGCAAAACACTCACGTGAAAAGGTGCGGACTCCTAATATAAACACAATAATATCAAACAAAGGTGTCCGTGATGTTTGTGTGATCTATATCCAGGGGAAATAACAGTTTTGTTCAGGGTTTTTACGGGAAGATCAGTAAAGCATGGAGTAAATAAACAGCTACGGTAGGCCAGGAGGGACAAAATGAAAAAAAATCTCAAAATAAACCCTTGGTTTTCTTATTGTTTTAGTTCCAAAATATTATCATAGCACCCTCTCGCAGTTTCTCTATAGAGTTTCACCAAATTCTCTTCATTTGTTGGTTAATTAACTATAAATTTCGAAAAGGAAACGCAACTTCTTACATCGCGGAATCCACTAATACGAGGGGAGCCTGTGCTGCATTCAAGGTAACTCGGACTTTTGTTTATTGCTGCTCTGAATTAAAAAGTAGGAATCTCCTTTTTGCAAAAATGGCTACTTTATGCAACTCATCATTTATTTCCGCGAATTAAAAATACATATATAATTTTGTATTTGTTTTTTGTTGAACCCTTTGAACCCTTTTAAAATACCACAACAATTCGAGTTATATTTCCAGTTTCAAATAAGTGCCGCCATGTCGAATTATAAACCTTTGTTCTTGATTCAATTGAACAAAGTTGATTTTAAATTTGTATCTGTGAAATAAAACAAAGGACTTTCCACAAACTTCACGTATGAACGTCTCAGATACAATAGAGTTTTAATTTTACAACGGTTCTTAAATGCATCATCTACTCCTTTGTTGCTTAGCAACTTGCTGTCCGCGTCTGGTCAAACAATGACCGAGGAGTTTAACTACCAAATGTTAGCTCGGTTTGGTTTAGTAGCTTGCTACCTGATATAATTGATCTTATTTTGTTAATCAGATTAAAGACCTTCAAAATGTCAGAAGTTGTTTACCCACCAGAGAGTCTCTACAATGTTCTTCCAAAAGATGAAGTTCATGCTGAAAAAACACCTAGGTAGGTTCATGACAGTTGGCTTTAGTTTTAAGAGTCCGTTAACATATGTAAAATTAGCACAATGATAATTATTATTTTATAATTCCTAACAATAATAAACCAGTTAGCCTTAAACATTGCTCTGTAGATTCTTTACCTTTACAAATTCTGCCCTCAATTTGACAGAATTAAACAAATTGGGTCAGAACTATCCATGAAGGTTTGATTTATTAGGCTAACATTTGAAACAAATGTGTAAATAAGTAACTGAATTGAGGTTGTCTGTATAAAAGTCGTCTAAATCCACCCGTATGTAATTTTATTTTGGCTTGTGATTAAAGGAAGGAATATTTTTCTGCCTCAGAATTTATTCATAATGGACTGATTTAAATTTCATCTGGTGTTTTTCCATCTGAAGGTATATTTCCAAGTTCAGGCCAGCGGTTGTTCTTGAGGAAAAGTCAGTCAAGGATGCAATGAGGACGATGGGACCAGCAAAAGTAGAGGTGCCACCCCCAGGACAATACCTCAAGAAGCATTCAAAAGAGCCCAAACTCCTCGACAGTGAGTTCTCCTATAGAATCCTGGATCAACAAGCGGCTCTGTTGTATATCTTTGTATTCATATCTTCTCTCAGAGACACAGTGTTCCAAAGAGGGTCACAGGTGTACCGTGAGGAAACCACCTGTTCCCAGCAGGACGGACATCCCACCCATGGGCGTCCACACCGAGAGGAACTTCATAAAAACAGCCACCACAGCTGTGCCAAAGAAGCCAAAGCCCATTTATGTAGACTCCAAAAAGGGACACAAGCAGATCCTTGAGAATTCAGGACTCGTCCCCAAATACATCAGGAAAAAGGTGATATAAAGCAGCTAAAAACAATCACCTTCCTCTTCATTTATGCAGCGTTTCATTGTTTTGAGCCTGAGCTCAGCTGAGAACATGTGGTCTAACGTTTCTGGCCGCTCTTTGCAGGATTACGGAGAAGTGCCAGAGTACCTGCAGCAGCGTAATGAGGAGGAGCGAAGAGCTCAGGAGGAGTACGACAACTTAGTGGAAGAACAGAGGGAGCACGGCGCCATGAAATTCCTGCCCGACGAGGAGCGACGAGCCATCCTGGAGGTACTTGAACACATCGCTGCACAATGGATGTTCTTCTCCTGAGAAAAAGTAGGGTGTCATACAGAAATGGACCCACTGGGAAAAAACGAAAAGGGTCCCTTTCATTCTTTAAAGTTGACATAGCCTGTAGCTTGTCACTCATAGCTAATCATTATTTGCTCACATACAATTCTCTACAACATCTCTCACACTCATCATCATCACTGGAGCGTTGACCCTGTGGATGACCCCGGAATACCTCACAGCTGCATAATCAAGCGGACTTTTATTGTGAAAGTGATGGCTTTTTTCCTGTGTGGCTCCGCCATCCAGGGTCTGAAAAGGAATTGGGATCAGCTGCACCGCGAGTACCAGGGCCTCTCATTCGTCATAGACACCATGTCGAAGAAGACCCACAAGGCGCGCCTGGAGGCAGAGATGAAGCAGCTGGAGAACGATATCAACCTCTTTGAGAAGTTCAAGACCATCTACATACCTAAATGACATATTACTTAATTTGATCAGATTTGCTGCACTGAACGGATGTGCGTCTTCTGAAATATTACAGTATTTTCAGGAGAATTTGTGATTTAAGGTTTTTGTGAGTGGAGATTATAGCTGCATATTATATCATTTAAACGCCAACGCTGATACACGTGTCCGTGTGCGGCAGCCACACTCAAACACTTTTGAAAACTGATAGGTTATTTTAGATTTACGTACATTTTAACATCATGAGACATGGTAGATTCCAAGGGAATAACATTTCTGCTACGTGTGATTCTCAAACACTTTCACTTCAGGGTCCACGCCTCCATAGAAATATTTTTCCCACCATCCCCTGCTTTGATACTTTTTTTGCTGACCAAAATAGTCATATTCCTTTATTATAACTAATGCATGCCTTATGCTGAAAGTAGATGACTCCCAGTTTTACCGGAGACCCTCTGGCGCTCCTTCAAACTACACACTGAAATGCACAAACAAATGTTTTAATCCCAAATAATTCTCCATCTGTACTCTTCTCTTTTGCCCAAAAGGTTGTCAGAGTCACAAGTCATTTAAAAAACATAGTTTTTCAGAAAAAAAAACTTGCCTAGTGAGTAAATGATGACATATTGGTGTTAAATACAACAAATTCAGTTCAATTCAGAGTCAATTCATATGCACCAAATTTGGATTGAAATTTTGGTCTTAAAACTTTTAGACACCTACTACTAGTGTTAACCAACTTTTCCCAAAATCAATCCAGTCCTTCCATGATCCTTGTTATAGTTTTTGAGTTGTCGCAGTAATACAAACGATCTACGACTTCAGGGATGTAATAACAGTGGAACGGTGGCACAGGACTGAACCAACTGTTATTACTGTGTTATAACTGTGTAACTATCTGCATTCATTGATTCATCCAATATCTTATTTCAGAAGTTTGATTTTGAGCTCCGGATATTGATAAATCGATTATTTTCTTTCTTCCTGTTGTTTTTTCATTTCACCCTCCTGTCTCAAATATTATATTTCTCGCACTCCTTTTGCAAATCGATGACAGCGTCGGCTCCGAGGAATATCTAAGTATGTCCTTTAAATAATTTGTTTTTCCCCAGACCCAATAAAATTCAGTGGAAGGAAATTGAATTAGTTGTCATTAATGGCCTTCCTCCTGCTGCTGTGGCTTGTGATGCAGGCCAGCATGGCATCACATGAAGCTGATTATCCCCGTAGCTCCCCTCCACTGAAACAACGCTCCTTGTACACAAATGACTAAAGCATGATCCCAGAGCACATGTGGCTGGAGAGGACTCCTCTGGATATACCTTAGTTTTTACCGTTTGTCTTAAGGGCACGAAAAACGGTAAGTCATGATTTGTTAATACAAGATTGGACATGTAGCAGTTTCTAAGCAGGAAGTAACTTTAATGCATCAATTGTTCCCAGCTGCGGTAGATGCCTGCAACTAACGATGGTTAAAACATACGTAGAATCACTTTCTTGTTCCACCTGATTTCAGTGCTGAGTTAAAACTCTAACAATCCATGTCTGTATATTTGTGTATTTCCACTGAAGGCCACCGATATCTGCATCCTACCCGTGAATCTGTACGCCGGTGTGTTCTGCTACAAATGGAAAACGCAGGGAAGAAAAGAGGAATCGTGGTACGCTCAACAAACCTCATTCTTTCAAATGGCCTCCTGCATTCAAGCATTTAGGTCAGGATTAATATTTAGGTCAGGTTTTATATTTAGGTCAGGTTTAATATTTAGTACAGGTTTAATATTTAGGAGAGGTTGAGTTATCGCGTTAACACGAAGGATCTGCGGCGTCGAGAATCCCATTATGTCAGAGATTTTTGGGGGGATATTGTGTAAAGTCAAAATTTTATTAACTCAAAAACCAGGAGGTACGGCAATTCAATATTTTGTATATGTATTATGTATTATATATAATTCATTCTTAATATTTCCTTGTTTTCACGTAAAGATTTCAGATAATCAGAGCAAAATCTGACCCAAATATCCACTTTAGTTAAATTAGAACATCTCACCGCTTAATTCGGCTGTTTTTAAGATTTTCCGGTTTCCACAAATGTCTCTGAACGACATTTCTAACTTTTATGCACTCAAACACTAGAAGCAGTCCTCATAATGTTTCTCCTAGGATTTGAAAATCCACCGGCCTTTTTCTGGTGTTTGGAAACAAACTCTTTATATCTGGCTCTTTCCCTTTGAACTGAGCACTTAAGCCTCAACAGTGCTGCAACTTAGAGTTGTCCAATCTCTCATCTTAAAACCCACAGCTCGTAATGCAGGACATGCTGTGTCAAGTCAGACGAATCGGCTCAAACGCATCCCGTCGCAACATCGTTAGTTGAACGATGCAAAAAGAAAACTCCCCATAATCTCTGTCACCGCGACCGATCAGTGAGAAAATCCTTTCATCCATCACTTTAGCCAGCGTATCTTCCACCACAGATCAAACAAACACCCTGACTGAGGTAGAAGCTTGGGGAGGAACGGTTTTCTCGGAAGAGCAAAGAAATTTGTCAGAAGATTTATTATTATCCCTGAAAAGTCGGGAAAATGATGGATTCGTCGTCCCCACTGCCTCCACGGCTGCCACCGCAGGTCCTCCGTGTTTACGGCATAACTCCAAAACTATTTCATGGATCGTGTTTCAACTTTATACCCACGTAGACCTGAGTGCGAGGAAGAACTGGATTGATTTTGTGAAAGGTCAGTTGTATATTTTTGAAACAAAGACTCAGCGTTGGTCCAATTAAGCACAAATTGGGTGAAAATAAATCGACTTGAGGAGATCGCATAAATCATACGTAGCGCTAATTGTACGTATTTTTTACTAATTTTTGGGGAGCTTTTTTAAGAAAAAACACTGTTTTTGTGACAGAACTTCCTGAACGTCTGTTCCGATTTAGTCCAAATTTTTTGTATATGCATTGACTCGAGGAGATGTAACCCTCTAGTTTTCATTTTTCGCTCTAGTAGTTCATATTTTACTCACTGGGGATGAATAATGGGTATGGGATGGGTGGACAACACAGGGGACCGGGGGCTTTTCAGGGTTATGCTCTTGCTGTCGGGGACGACCGCACAGGACTAGTTGTATTTTTTCTACTTTTCTCAGTTTTAGACTAAAGTCGTACTGAAAACCGATGATCTCTCCTAGATAAAAGATGACTGGCCAGGATATAGTCTGAACCTCTTCAATTACCCCGCCCACTACCAGGAAGACATCGAGAACGTTTACATTCCCCATGGGGTCATAATGAACAGGTAGACATGCACCGCCGCAAAATTCCTTACTTTGTCCTCGTCTTTCGTTGGCCGTCATTTTCTTTCGGAGTGTGAATTTGTGCGAAATGCTGTAAAGAAAAGAATCGATTCCTCCTGCAGGATAGAACGTCTGGCCCATTACGTCATGGACGACTTTGGTGACAGCATTATGGTTCTGTGCGTCTTGAAGGGAGGCTACAAGTTCTGCGTAGACCTGGTGGAGTCCATCAAGGTTCTTGGCCGCAACTCCAACAAGTACCTGGAGACCCGGGTGGAGTTCATCCGCCTGAAGAGCTACTTAGTAGGTGGACCTCAGAGTGTTTTCAGACACCGCTAAAAACAGTATTTTTAAGTTGTTTCTGTTCCTTGAAGTTCCAGGAAAGTCTTTTTTTTTAATTAGCTGCTGCCATAGGGCGGAGGATTGGTTATCTAAATGTCGCTGTGACGTATAGAGGTAATTTAACAAATATTTAATAATTCCGTTTGTTGTTTTTTTAAGTGTGAGGGTTTCCTGCTTTTCTCTGGGAAGAACCGTCAATTTTTTTTGGGGGACATTTTATGGGAAAAGCCGATAGAATAATCAATTACAAGCCAGGATTAATTAATCTAAATGTATCACCTTTTTTATATATATATATATTTACTACTGTCCAGAGGAAACACTGTGTTTTTTACTTTTACTCTTAAGTATAACAATCTGACATTGTTGATACTATTGAATTCACGAATTAAGATTTTTCATACAGAATGAAAAAGAAATACATTTTACAAAAACTGTAATGACGATAAAAACTGTCACTAACTGGAAGAGTTTAAGATCAACTGTAACCAACACTTACCATTTAAGAACATTTCTCTTCCTCCACTCTTTCTACACTGTGATAGGACTTCTTTAACTCGAGCGAAGGATCAGCAGATGTCACTGTTGTTCTTGTTTAGCGAGCGCCCTCAGATGGGACACCTCAAGGACTTCTGGTTGAGGAGTGAGTGCAGAGCTCAGGCCATCAGGATAACAGACCGTTGGTCAGTGCTGCCAAGAGAAACAGCTCCTGACACGGTCTATCACCTGGAATCGTGAAGCAGGGAGCTTCTCTTTGGAGCTGTCACCACAGTCATTTACTTCTCTTCTGTGTGTTTTGGCCCACAGCGTCCACTAAATGTTATAATTTACATTTCTCCGCACATTCCTGCTCTCCCCTTCAAAACCGCAGCGGACAAATCATTATTTCTCCTTCAGGAATTTGCTGCACACGTCGGTTTAAGCTTGGGTTTAAGGCCCGGTTAAATGGAATTATTGATTTATTGTTTTTAACAACTATTAAGAAGAAATAACCAAAATCTACCTCCAAGAACTGTATTTAATACTTAACCTCTTTAATATATTCCAATACACCTTTATTTATCCTCGTAAGGACACTTGTGTCCAGCAGTTTGGCTCTTGGATAAAGGACAACGCTAGAATTGGTTATAAACTATTAATAAACAACTTAATATAGATACATAGAGTTAAATAGGCTTTGCAAACCCATGAAAATATGTAACATCATGGTTATATTTTTGATGCCATGGTGGCAAGAAGCAGTGAAGAGCTACACCAGAGGACAGTGTGTGTGAGCGATGTCTCAGGAGGTGATGGGGTCATGTGACCTGACCTCAGGACCCCGATTCCGTCCACGTCACCGCCCTTCTCATCTAAGTCCAAGCGCATCCAACTTTGGAGCTCTGTGTTGTTCCGAAAGGGACAGAGAGTCCTTCTGTTTGTAGAGAATGAAACTTTGCATTCATAGCAGCAGTGGAACACACAGAGCAGCCATAACATTAAAACCACCCGCCTGATAAAGTGAAAAAAGTGGGTTCCCATCGCCCCCCTGTTTGTACACGATTTAATGTGGGGTTTAGTCAGGTTCTGCCAGCAGAACTGCCTCCTGCGGTGGTGGAGGTCGAGTTTAACCCTTTAATGCCTTCCTCAACTGTTTGGTTCTTATTGATAAATGTGTGCCACTGGACTGAACCTGTTTGTAATAGGACCCAGTGGGAGCATACTGCATGTATGCTAAAGAGTAAGGGGCCGAGGATAGGGCCCTGGTGGCGACAACAGGTCAAAGCGGCCACTAAGGTGCAGGCATTAAGTACGGCTATTTAAAAAGTTCTAATAGATATGCATGATCTTTTTTTTGGCATTTTAAAACATGTGAGAACTTATTACACCAAATTTTGTCTCTTGGTACAACAACACAAAAGTCTAATAAAGGTAAAATACTTTTCTAAAAACATGCTTCAGTCAAAAGTTCAGATCATCGAATTAAATGGAGTATTCCATAAAATACAAAATTTCATTTACCTTTTTTTTTTACCATTTGAAAACATGCTCTAAGTATAATGACATCAATTTTTTTTTTATATACTTAATCTAGAAGATATTAAATGAATCAATGTCTCCAAATAAATGTATATAAATATAAATAAATATATAAATACATTTCCATGTTGGTTTATTTTTTATTGCGGACTACATTAAAGGATGAAGAGCATTACTGGAATCATTCATCAATTTCCATATTTTTTTCCTTTTCAGAATGACCAATCAACAGAGGGGCTACAAATCATCGGAAGCCGGGATCTGACTTTCATCAGGGGGAAGGTGTGTTCAAAACCCTTTCATGTCCTCACCAAGATTTAAAAAATGGATTAAATGTCATATTTAGACACTCTAAATTTACCATGGAATGAAAATTTGTTTTTGCAAACGTTTTTCACAGTAAAAGAAGTTACAAAATTCTGTTTATTAATTCCTCACATATGCCAAAAACAACCCTTCTTATCAAATTGGACTTTCTCAATATCATGGTGAAGGCCTCCCTCTCTCTGACTCCTTTAATATGTGGTTTCTCCCAGGGCTCCATCCTTGGCCCCTTAGTCTTCAGCAAATTCAAGCTGCCACTGGGTCATATTATTTTCAGGATCAAACAAGGGGCTCAACTTTTACAATAAGACTTTGTGACTCAACTAAACAGTTGAGCAGAACGTTAAAGGGTTTAAATCAGTTTTCCACGTAGTTTTGGATATCATGTGATCAATGGAGCGAGACTTCTTTATCCGATACTATGAGGAGTCGAACACTTGAATTCAGATCAATGAAGTTTCTCCCGAGGATTTATCCGATTAAAAAGGAATATTGCAAAATGCGAGCTGCTGTGTGGTCCCAGTAGAAGAGGTATGGACGACGTTTTATTTCTCCACACTTTCCCTCGGACCAAATCTCACAGCCGGGCTTCAACTTTTACATCTTACTCCTCACAGCCATCCTCCTTCCAACCAAACCAGTGTTCCCACAAGGCAGATTTACCGACTGCTCAAGCCCTGCCGAGCTCCAGCAGGGCCGCATGATGAGTCTGTGGAGAACACATGATCCGAAGATCACCACGTTATTCTCCCGGACAGACACCAGACAGAAGTTTCACTCACCCGGCCGAACGCAAATATGCCCACGCATGTTTGCTTCTCGGAGACTGATGTTAACCAGGATGTCAGACGCTGCCGCAGCTGAGACGCATTTTCTCTGTGGGTAAAAAGGTCAGTGGGAGGAGAAACAGACTGGCTGACCACCACCTTGCACTGAATACATGAATCACACCATGTTGCGTTGCTGACGCTCCGGTTACATTCCTTCACCTCACAGGAAACACTAAACCTCCCACAAAGCCTCAAACGTATATCATCAAAAAGTGAATTATAACCTATCAGTCTTTACCAGCTCCAGGTGGATTATGGGTGAAATGCTCCTTTATAGCCACATGATTACAACGGAGTGAAACAGTTTCTCACGTTATTCCTCTTCGGCTTGTCTCCGTGTGAATCCATAGCTTCAGATGTCTTAATCCAGAGTGTTAGTACGGTAACCTGAGTTTAGATTTCCGTCCTGCCTGAGTGTGTGAACGTCTGGAGGAGGAACTATTGCAGCATGGAGGAAATACCTGCGATCTTAGCGGGAGATTTATCTTCCCCAGAGGCCGATAAAACTCAGGGTGTATTGTTCCAATTTACCCTGAAATTCACGTATATCATGCTTAAACCGTTCCAGTGATCAGAGCAGAGCCGCTCAGTGGGCTGGAATGTCAGTCTGTAGGTTTGGTTGGTTTCTCCACCGCTTTGATTCTGACTGAAACGTCTCAACAGTTACTAATGGATGCATGTACCAACATTCATGATCCCCAGATGAGGGATTCTAATCGCTTTATCCCCTTTTATCCACTTTATCCAACTTCTATCTCCATGACGTGAACATTTGTGGTTTGGAGTCAACATCTAGTAGATGGATTTGCCAGGAAGGTCTTTGATGTTCCCTTCAGGATGAAAGACGATAACTTTGGTTATTTCCTCATCAGGTACACCTGCTCAACATCAGGGATCCTATTCACAAAGCATTTCCTTTTACCACTCGGAGGACTCCTAGATAGAACAAACAGTTACTATCTGAGAGTTTCCTCGGCACAAAGCTGCTGAGAGGAACTTTAACAAAGGAACTTGGAGATTAAAGAAAAGGATGATGTCATCTTTCATCAAACTGGGATTGTCTCTTCAGTGAATCTATGATAGAAATAATCTAGTCGACACTGTTTGTTAACTCCACACGGATGAAACCTAGAAAATTGGAATTTAAATACAAAATTAAATAGAATCAGAAACTAGGCTTATGTAGGGCAAGGGTGTTTCCCCAAAAAAGCCCCCAGCCCCCTGTGTTGCACAAGCATTCGCCCTCAACTTATATGTGAAGTTATGTCCACAGTATTATTCATTGAAAAAGCCCCCCCTAGTGAGTCAAATATGAACTTTGACCTTCAAATATGATTTATAAACCTATGTAAGCCAGATCTCCTCAAGTCTATTGCACCAAAGTTGGATCAGACCAACAGTTGCAAGATTATGGCCTGAAAATGTCTGGAGATAAAGTTTCCCCCAGTGTAGGAAATGTGAAACTGACCTTTCCCAAAATCAATCCAGTTCTTCCTCTCACTTAGGTCATGTGGGTATAAAATTGAAAATGATCCATGTAGTAGTTTTTGAGTTACCTTGTCAACACAAAGGATCTGTGGTAGTTAGCAGTAGCGTTGGTGGCGGCGGTGGCAGCAGTAGCGGCGGTGGCAGCAGTAGCGGCGGTGGCAGCAGTAGCGGTGGTGGCGGCGGTGGTGGCGGCGGTGGCAGCAGTAGCGGCGGTGACAATGGCGATTCCATAACATCCCCGACTTTTCAGGGGATATAAAAATGAAATAATTTAAAGAATCAAAGCCTTATTAAATCACGTCCAGAATGATTGCAGTCCAACTTCGGAAGCAACTGACCAAGACTTTTCAGGACACATTTAAATTCCCCCAAAGTAACAAATTCCGTCGGTTTCAGTTCCCTCTCTAGATGCTCCCCGAAGAAGCTGCGGCGTATCTCGAGGCTTTTTTCCCAGGCTCTGTTCTGACTCTGTGGCTCGTCATGTGTCAAATATTTTGAAAGCTTAAACCTCGTTGCTTTTGGATTTACCCATGAATGAACTTTAATTTGCTGATACACAGTCCATTGTTCCGCATGTTTACTCTTTACAGAACCACAGGTCGGTTTGAGCGTTTGAGCTTCGGCGTTATTTACACGTCCCCGCCGACTTTCTCCCACTGTTGGGCCAGTGTTCAGGTGTGGACTGGAGAGCTTTTGGCCGGTTGCCTGCATTCTCTCCGCCCGCTCTGCCCAAACCATAGATACTCTCCTCCAGGCTCACAAAGAGCCCAGCACACCCGGCCAAGAGAACAAGGACCCGTTTGAGACCCTCCGGCAGGGAAAGTGTGCATCACGCCGGCCCTCAGAAGTGACTTTTTGAGGACTGGAGACACAGCTGACTCATTCTGTTTTCCCCAGTAAGGAACATCTGTGTTTTTGTTCAGGCACTGGAGATGCTGCCAACATGGTTGCCATAGATACCGTCTGTAATAAAGTACATCTCACAGGAAGAATCAGGGCTTTGTTTGAACGGTGATAGAAAATTAAAGGTGATGCTCGACTAAAGTTTTTCTCTCTCTCCACATGTTGCAGAGCGTGCTCATCGTAGAGGTGAGTATCAGCTGTCAATCATCTTCTACCGGTATGCTCTTATGTTGTAGGGGGATTTGTTTTCCCCTCTTCCATTGTGGTTACATTTTCTTTCATGTCTGTTGCTTTGTCTGTCTGTGTGGTAGCAGGATCACACAAAAAAAAAACCACCATGAGACTGGGTGGAGAGGACATGTGTCATGAGAGAACCTGTTCAATTCTGAGATTTATCACGATTAAGGGTCCGATTTAAGAATTTCTTTCTTCTAACATTTCAGTTAGGTTTTGTTTGTCACCATTTCTTTTTTCTTCTAATTGACAGATCTTGATTTGTTAGGATGTCAGTTTTTATTTTCTCTACTTTAGAGTAGTTATGCTGGCCCTTTTTTACACAGTGGCTGACCCAAATCTGTTTTACGACTCAGCTGATTTTATCCTTTTGAAAACCAATATTGGATTTTTTCTCTATTTGAGGTTATATTTTGTTACATCCAGTCAAGAACTTTGGCCAGCTCACTGTTTTACTTTAAATGTGCTAAACAAACTATACTAGTTTATGGACTGTTGCCCCACAGCTACAAGGCTCCAGGTTCAAATTCACTTCTGGCCTTGCGACCTTTCTGAGTTGCTTTGTTTGTCGGTCTGTATAGGTTCTATCCTTCTACACAGTCCAAGAACATCTACAATGTCTTCTTCTTCTTCTTTGGAATGTTCCCTTAAATAGTCATCACAGCAGTTCATCTGTTTCCATCTTACACTGTCCTCTGTCTCACCAACCAACTGTATGTCCTTTCTCACCACATCCAGAAACCCCCTCTTTGATCTTCCCCTTTCTCTCCTGCCTGGCAGCTCCATCTCCAGCATCCTTCTACCAGTAGATCCACTATCCCTCCTCTTCAGGTGTCCAAACCATCTCAACCTGGACTCTCTTACTTTGTCTCCAAGGAGTCTAACCTGGATTGACCCTCTGATGTCCTCCTTTCTATTCCTGTCCATCCTCCTCACTCCCAGAGAACATCTGAACATCTTCTGCTCTGCTTCCTGTCTTTTGGTCAGAAATCACCGTCTCTAAACCAACCATCTTGTAAACCTTTCCCTTCACTCCTGCTGCTACTCTTCTGTCACAGATAACCCTTGACACCCTTCTCCACCCAACCCACCCTGTCTCTTTCCTGTTTTCTACTCTCCTTATTGATCTGAACTCCTTAAACTCCTGCACCTTCTCCACCTCTACTCCTTGCATCCTCACCGTTCCACCTGCCTCCCTTTCATTCTGTCTTGCCGCGACTGATCTTCATTCCACTCTTGCGTACCTCCACCTCTCCAGGTTTTCCTCCACCTGCTCCCTGCACAATATCATCCACAAACATCATAGTCCATGGAGACTCCTGCCTGATCTCATCTGTTATCCCGTTCCTCATCATAACAAACGTGAAGGGGCTCAGAGCCAATCCTTGGTGCAGTCCCACCTCCACTTTGAGCCCATCGATCACTCTGACTGCACAACTCACTGCTGCCGTACAGCTCTCATTCTCATCCTCAGCACTTACAGAGAATGGATGGATGCGGCGTTTTGTTAATTATAGGAACTTGCAATATGGTTTATTAAATTTCATGAGAATGCTAAATCCGTGTGGAGGTGGAGCGCTCTACTGCGTCATTTTCTAGTTGAAAGCAAATTAATTCTCTTAAGCTTGTCTGCCGACTTTCTGCATTGTTGGATTAGTTTTGTTTGCACTTTTTTTTAAAGTCCCTTAGAATGAGAATGAGAGGCCTTTGTGTTTGTGATAATGTCCACAAAGGGACGGGAAGAAAAAAGTCCTCTCCCTCTGAGATCATGTTTCAGTTGGAGCTCAAGTCAGAAACACTTAAGCATAAATCACTCTGGTTGAGCAACTTAAAATTAGGCTCTAAATTTCCTTTTGCACATGGCAGAACATCACCTGACAAAGATTCTACACAAAGATGATGGAAGTCTTCATCATTACTTGTGCAGAGGTGACAGAAACACACATTATTTCCTCTAGTTGTTACTGGTGTGAAAAAAGATTTCTATTCAACTTCTTTAGTCAAGTAAAAGTAAAAAGTTGGACTTTGTGAGGACAATCGTACGATTTGTTCTTGTGCAAAACCCACACAAATGTAATATTAGTTGAAGGGATTAGGAACTTTATAACCCCTATTATTGCCGTTCACAGGCAAAGAACCTATTCATTAAAATGTTAAAACAGTCAAAACAAACCTTCTCAGCCTACTGTCTGCATGTTTTACTGCGATTCTGTACCCTGCCTCTTCATCTCTCCCTTTGCTCTTCCCTTCCTTCAGGCCATAGTCGACACAGGAAAGACCATGAAGGCCCTTCTGAAGCATGTGGAGACCTTTGAACCCAAGATGGTCAAGGTCGCCGGGTGAGCCCGTTTTTTCTGCCGCCTGTGTTTTCCTTCATCAGAGGAAATGCCGAGCGTGTGATGAACACAAGAGGAAGATATCACTTGTCCCTATCTCATGTCCGTGGGCTGTTCCTGCCCACCCGGAGATCACAGACATGACATCTTTCCTCGCGCACGGGGTCACGATGAAAGTTTGTCCCCAGAAAGGAGACAATTTCTAACTGCTGAAATATTAAAGATATGTTTATGTCACGGTTCACCGGATTATTTCTGAGCTGTAATTAACTCTGTCTTCCATGTGTTTCAGTCTGCTGGTGAAGAGGGTCCCGGACCTGACTGAGAGTCTGACAGACTGTAAGTTCTCCTGGTTGTCATTTATTTCCTCCCTCTGCCATACAGGCATGATCATTTTTCAAATCTGCTGCATGTGATACACAGTAATAAAAGCAAACTTACCGTCAAAATCACAGTAATTGACTGGCATCAATAGCCAGTGAGTTTCTGTAAATCAAATCGCAGTAATAAATGCTGTACAGTAGTACTTTGATGTTTCACACTTGTGACATCATTAATGTGATTTACCAGAGTACAACAATATTTACTGTAATATTATACCATTTTGACCTTATCACTGCGATTTACCACTATGCAAATATACTAACTCTGATTCTTCACAGTTGTGACTTTATTACTGTGATTTACTACAATGCAAATATACTTCACAGATGATTACATGGATGATTCGGTGATTCTTCACAGTTGTGACTTTATTACTGTGATTTACGACAGCACAAAAACTTTTGTCGTGATATGTCATTGTTGGGACCCTTTAACAAAAAACTTTCCCCCCTGGGGGATTAATAAGCTTTCTATCCATCTATCTTACTTTTATTATTGGAGTATATTACTACTGTAATGTACTAATTTACTACATTGAACTACAGTTTACTGTAAATGTAAATGTTTGAGAGTAGAAAATAGTTACTGTGATATTTTATTGTGAAGAATAAGTTCATAATTCTCCCTTAGAATCTAGAGTCTCTCCCCTGACACACAACCTGCTGTTTCACCATTGAGGAGGATGTCTGGTGATCAGATTGCTTGATTATCAGGTGTTCAAAGCCTGTCAATCATCTGTCGCTCTGATCACCAGTAAATCTCAATCATTCTGAGAGTTGTGAGTCCAAATATAAACCCTCGGGCGGCCATTTTGTGCCGTAGTGTGACCCAGCTTCCAATAAAGCCTGTAATTATGGAATTTACCATGTGGGGCCGAGAGAGTTTCCATCCTGATAGACGGCAAACAAGACTCTGTGTTTAAAATGCAAGTAATAATCAAAGTTGTGTTTTTTTTTGTACACAAATTAGTAGCAGAATGAAATACAACATGCAATTTATTTTAACATTTGTGTTCTCTCTGACAGATGTTGGCTTTGAAATCCCCAACCGCTTTGTTGTGGGTTATGCTTTGGACTATAATGAATACTTCCGCGACCTGAATGTGAGTCCTGTGTCCTTGCTGCCGCCGCTGCTGCACACACTCCGTGACCTTTTGACCTTTTGCTAAGATAAAGACAACGAGGGGGGTAAACACTTCAAATGAAAGAGATGCACTCTTCTTTCTGAAACCTGAACTCACCCGACAGGTATCCTCCCCACCTGAGGAGACGGCACATGCAGGCAAAACACTTCAGTGTCTGTGTGTGCGTTTGTGTGTTTATGTGAGAGAGAGAGGGAGAGACAGAGGGAGAGAGAGAGGGAGAGAGAGAGAGAGAGAGAGAGTTTATGATAGCCGACAGAGACTCTGGATTTTAAATGTTACTTTTTATGTCAGGGACGCGTTTAATGTTGGGTTTAAAATACAATAATAACTTCCTGTTGGCCCACGCCGAGATGATTTGTCTTTTTACCCACTGCAGTGTGTCAAAATGAAATACAGGCTGTATCTGCATCCAGGATTTTCTTCTTTTTTTTTCCCAGAAGGAAAGGCTTTCATCTCAGGATATTAAGGATTTGGTCCAAACATTACATCCTAGTTAGCATTTAGTTGAAAGCAGAGGAAATAAGTAACAAAGATCAAATACCTTTTTTATTTTTTGTTATTCACTATAGTTTTCAGTTTTCTGTAATTATACTTAAATATGTATTTTTCTTACAACTTTTTACTTTTACTCCCTACATTTCAACATGAATATCTCTGCTTCTACTCGAGTACAAATATGCGTTTCTTTTTCTCTGGCTGGAAGCAACAAGCAGCTAAATCCCAGCCTCAAATATCCCTTTTCCACCGAGCTGGTTCCAGGGGCTAATCCGGAGCCAGAGCCTGATTTAGCACCAGTTCTTTGCTTTTTGAGAGCCTAAGCACCGCGTCCTGGGTCTCAAAACTATTGACGGACCAGCACTGACTCTTTGCTGGTCTAGATGCAAGAGCCGATTAACTCAGGGGCTGGGGTCGTTGTGACCAACAAGACCAGCACAAACACTGGGACGCCATTTTTAAAACAACAGCCGAGCGAGTTTCATTCGATAAACTAGCAATAATATTTTTATAATAACAATAGACTTGGCTCTTTTGATATTAATATGCTGCATTGCCAATGGAAAAGGAACAGGTTCTTAAGAGGTGCGCGATTTGAACCAACCAAGCACTGGCACTAGCACCGGCACCGCACTAGCACCAGGTTTCTTTTTGGTGGAAAAGAGCTGCCAGCATGACTCCCGTCTCTCAGGCTGGTTTGGTTTTATCCCGCCTGGTCTTAAAGTCAAGTTTTGAAGCCGCTGTCCATTCTGTATATTTCTCCTCTCAAACTTCTGTCTCTGGCCCGTCTTATGCCAGAAGACTGTGACTGTCAGGTGCGGGTATCAATGAAACACTTTATCTGTAGAGCGCTTTTCAAAGAATCTAAGCCGCTTAACAGGTACAGAAGAAAAGGGAAACCATCAAGACAACAAATCTGTTCTGATCGCAAATCCAGACTCAAACAAAGAGGCTTGTATTTGGAACGTAACCATAGCAACGTCTCAGGCCGTCGCCTCTTTTCTCCCGTTCCATTTGCTTTCTTGTCATTTTTTTTTTTTTTTACGTTTTCCCACCATTCAAAGAAACCCCATCTGCATCTGAAAAGCACTTTCTGAATTTCTCCCATTCCTCCTCGGACTGTTCTTCAGAGTTAAACCCGGCTTACTCCTCTACGAGCCTTGAGTCAGGGGTGCAGCCGAGCCCCTGTTTTCTTTGTCGCGCCCCTGGCATCTTATTTCAAAACCGCATCTCGAAGCCAGAAAGTCCGAAACTTGGGTGAACTCTGTGGTTCTTGCATCTGCAAAGACGTGTCCTCAGATTTACCCCTGACTCATGTGAAACACTAAGCCCCGACCGACTCCCATCGCGCAGTGAGTGTGTGTTCACCAGACTTTGTGTGTGTGTGCGTGCAGCGTTTACTGTATGTACCGTATGGTGTGTGTGCCTGTGTGTGTGTGTGTGTGTGTGTGCCGTGCACGTATGAGGGGGGTGGTATTCATTATGAAAGTTTAAAAGAGAGTGAGCGGTGGAATGTGAGGGTTAGGACCTCATTATCAGGCAGAGTTAAAGCTTCCCCTCTTATCTCTCCTTATCCTACAGAAGAAATATGAGTGGAACTCCTCGGCTGCCCGAACGTAGATGAATGAACGAGTGAATGTGCCATATCCGAGTAGATTACCTACTTTTCATTCTTGCATAGCTTGTCATGCTGAAAACGTTCAAACTGAAAGCTCGCGGAAAAGGCAGGAATTCCACTCAGGGCAGTGATCATCATTTTATCCTCATCATCATCAGATCAGAGCTCTGAGCGAAAATATACACTGTTAAAAAGAAGGATTAGTTCGCTGTAAACACACAATTTGATTAAGTTTCATTGAGTCGACAATTCAAGTCGAACATTCTTCAATTTTGAAAGAGATTTGAAAAATTTCCAACTCTGGAATTTCCCTTTTCACTGTAAAAAGAAAATTGTTGATTCACTTTAACTTACTGGATCTACTAAATTACTTTCACTACTAATTTAAAGTAAATTAAGCATTTTTTTAGTCTAACTTATGACTTTAAATTGTAGATACAATATTTAATTGTGTCACCAGCAGTTAAAAGACTGCAGGAATGAAATAATGTCAGATTTTTTGCACTGATAATACACAAATATTTTGTTTACTTTTTTTGTTTTGTTTTATAATTTAGGTTTTTTTTAAGGTAAAAAAAATGACCCAAAAAACTGAAAGGGAGCTGCAAGCTGTAATTTCTACGTTTTCATGGTTTGGGCATTTATTCATGCACTGTAAAAACAACATGGCTGATGAACTCAAAGCAGTTCCATGAACCAGTAACCTAAATTAAATTAAGTATTTTTGAGTCAAAACTTCTTAATTTAACTTGTAAACACTAAATTTAATTGTGTCACCAGTGGAAGTTTTTTTACAGTTTGTAATATTTGTCTTAAAAGACCGCCGGATTACAATAATGTCATATTTGTACGCAATAAAATGAACTAATATTCGAAGTAAGAGATTTGAAGAATTTCCAAAGCTGCAATTTCACTCTTTTATGGTTTTGGCATCCAATCATGCACTGTAAAAAAAAAAAATAGTAACCTAGTAACCTAAATTATCTAGTAACCTAAATTAAATGAAGTATTTTTGAGTCTAACTTATTCATTTAAGTTTTGGATATATCATTTAAATGTGTCTCCAGTGGAAGTCACATCTTAAGTCACCAACTATTCTCTTTTTACAGTGTGTAATTTTATCTTAAAACACTGCAGGAATAAAATAAAAAATAGTTAGATTTGTGGATGAACTTAAACAGCTATACTCACCCAAATAAAATGAAATATTTTTGAGTCTAACTGATTCAATTAAGTTGTAAATACTTAATGATTGAGTGTTACCAGCTGAAGTAGTTTTAAGAATCAATCAAAGAATTTCTTACTTTTTTTTACAGTGTAATATTTCAGTTCCACAATGTAATTTTTCATTTCTTCCATTTCTTCCTCTTTCAGCACATCTGTGTCATCAGCACGACTGGAAAGATGAAGTACAAGGTCTGACAAGGACTAAACTAATGAATGGGATTAAAGGCGAATCGTAAAATCAAACATTTTTGTTTACCTTCTTCACTAAAACGTAACGGTTTCAATTTTGTTTGTGTAACGCCGGTTCAGCTTTGTTTAAATATCTATACTTGTATACAACAATAAAAATGTTTGAAATGGAAGAACTTCTTTCTTTCTCTTTCTCTCTGTCTGTCTCTCTCTCTCTCTCTCTCTTTCTCTGTCTTTCTTTCTCTCTCTCTCTCTCTCTCTCTGTCTTTCTTTCTCTCTCTCTCTCTCTCTCTGTCTTTCTTTCTCTCTCTCTCTCTCTCTCTGTCTTTCTTTCTCTCTCTCTCTCTCTCTCTCTGTCTTTCTTTCTCTCTCTCTCTCTCTCTCTCTGTCTTTCTTTCTCTCTCTCTCTCTCTCTCTCTCTCTCTCTCTCTCTCTCTCTCTCTCGCTCTCTCTCTCGGTAATCCTTCAGAAAATTAGATTATAAAAAAAAAAAAAAAAAAAAGCCTCCCCCTTTTGTATTTTGTTGTGTTGCGCAAGGCAACAAACAAACGGACATTAAAGAAGACGTTGGTGACAGATGGAGGGAGCTTATGGACGCTGGCATCCCATCGCCGGGACGACGCCCACTCTGACTCATGGAAAACACACAGTGGGTGAATCATGCATCTTTTTCTGTGCTCGCTCAACTTACACCGATCAGCCATAACATTATAACCACTGGATGGATGAAGTCGGAATAGCACTTATATTCCTGCGTGGGATGTATATTTTCACATCACATTGGGTTTGAAGGAGGATCGTAGTGATGAGACAACTGGAACGGAGCATCTCCACAACTCCAGGTCTTGTTGGGTGATCCTGGTCTGGTTACTACCTACCAAAGAGGTCTAAGAATTCTTAATCATCCGGGTCATGGTAATCCTCAAACGTTGGATCAGAAGCAATTGGACTTCTTTTTTATTTGAAGAAGTTTCAAGTCTCATCCAAGAAAGTTCTTCAGTTCTGACTGACTGTTGGACGTCAGATACAAAAGGCAGGACTTCATTGATCCCCCACAGGGGACACTTCAGTGGTATTTAACCTCCTGTGAGGCGGTTGACACACCGAGAGTAATTAGGTCACAGGCTAACAGTTTACCATTATGCACTATGGTGGGTCTTAAGGGGTACATCGGGTTATGCATGTGTTATATTCACGGGGGTATACACTCCCAATAGTGACGAAAATATTTAGCCTTTCCAAGAACCACTCTTCTAAAATGGTATAAATTAGAAAATGGTCCACAAAACAGTCTTTGACATGAACGCAGCGGCGTCAGCAATGACTAATCCAAATATCCCTGACTTTTTAATGGTTATTACGAGTGTCTCCCATCCTTCAGGTTCTGATGGACTTCTGAGTCCTGTTCTGATGAGCTGGCTTTCCTGTGTAGGGCCTTGTATTGGGTGGTTGTTTAGTCTAACCGTGAAACTGCATAAGGGTACATCACATTACTCAATCTGAGACCTTTTAGCCTCACGCAGAACCAGTTTCTGTGTAACGGCGTTGCTGAATATGGAAAGAACAGGGACGTTTATGGTTGTTTGACAAAGAATGAACGGAATCCATTTACATCAAACTGTAACCACCCACCTCTAAAAGGGTCAACACCACCAACCATCACCCTCATAGAAGCCCTTCTTAAAAACTCAGACAGTTTCACAACTATTCATACTTTGAATCAACTGATGACCCAGTAGGTATTCAAGTAACGTGTGTCCCTAATGACCCACCATGTGGTTGGGTGGTCATCCGTACACATGTGACTCTCAAAGTACCATCTCACAACTGTCTCCACCCAGTTAGTTAGAACGAATGAAGCCTCTCGGATAAAAGTTGAGACTTTGGCTTCAGAAGAAGTCCAGTTGTTTCTTAAACCAACCGGTAAAACGGTGACAGCGTCACGGGTGTTCATGGCTTCGGGTTATGGCACAGAGTGTGACGGCCGGTCCGTGTTGTCTGATCCTACAGAAGAGCCACGGTACCACAAGTTGAAGAAAAAGCTGGTTCTGATAGAAAGGTAAACAGGACTACACACTATTAGGAAGGTGATTTTTTTTTCTTGTTTTTCTATAGTTAATCAGACATTTAGACTTTTGGTAAAGTGTTTATTTCAACTTAAAAGTTACCACTGCTCTGCCGAAGACAAACTGTCAGGAAATAAAACTTAAGAAGGTCAAATTTTATCAAAAAATGTATCCAAAAAATTCCAATGGCAAAGTCTCTCCATTCTACTTTTAACACTACTATGAACATTGTGTTTTACAAGACGTACAATTCTCTATTGTCTCAATCACACAGAGTACGAACACACACACACACACGCACACACACACACACACACCCACACACAAACACACAGGTATTTGGTATGTTCTACTGTTGCTGTTGGGGTGAAGAGTCAACCGTCCGTGTCGACAAACGCACCAGAACTCGCTTCACTTGCACTCATGGAGTGTTATCATGTGGCCACGCACGCTTGACTCTTAATCACCTGAAACTCCAAACAGCCCTCACATCACAGAAATGGAATGCAGCCACACACACAGATATTATTCTGATAGGATTCGTCATAACCATAGGATACATGAAAGATGGCGCCCCACACTGCTCCGAATGAAGACCACCAATGTCTGAAAGACCTAATGGTTTGAATGCTTTGCTATAGTTCCAGTGTGTTTCAACTGTTATATTCTGCTAACTGTGTTTTTCCCCCACGTTTCCGAGCCAAAGATAATGGTCCGGCTCCAGCTACAAGGCGCTCTCCGAGTGAAATGACCCAATAAATGAGTTGCTGTTTGGATAATACAAGTGACCACAAACAAAAGAGTTCTGGGAGGTTTGGAGCACCCGGTTTCTATGCTGTGCTTTCAAAATGCTCTCAGGTTTCACATCAGTGGCGGTAAACAACTCCTTCAATAATAGATTCAGAGGAAGCTGAAATTCGGTCAGGTTTTATTACATGTCCTTGACCCCTAAGGTGCAGAGCGGTGAGATAAGCAGGAGAGAGAAAAACTCAACACATTATACAGCTTATTGGTTTGGCTGCTGCCACAAAGACCAACGTTGTACCTCCGGCTCCGACGGCCGTGTGTCTTTATCATAAAACATCAGCTGGTTAACTTATCCCAGCTCTAATACCCCCCGCACAGCCCTGGGAACCCGGAGGCCTTTGTGATTCACCTTGATGAAGGTTTTGGTGAAAGCAAGGTAGGACAAAAAGGCTTGCAGGTTGGCTTTGTAGCGCTCCGTCGGGGGACCAGCGGATGGGGGCTGACCGCAGAAAGTAGGCTACAGGTAAACTGCGTTCAGCACAAAAGGAACAAAACCGGAATTGTACATTTGAATGGCCACATATGCATTTGGCATTTGAAACCTGTGGTTAGAGACGGAGCTGTGGGGTTTAATTTCACATCACCAGCATAAGAGAGTCCATGCATAATAAAATCCTATTCTACTGAGCCTTCAGAGCGGCGGTTCCCAAACTTTTATATCCTATAACTTTCATATCATATATACACTGGTTCACAAACTTTCATAATCTATATGACACTGGTTCCCAAATTTGTATATTATATATCACATTGTTTCCAAATTTTTAAATTAACATATGACACTGGTTCCAAAACTTCTTATATCCTATTTGACACTGGTTCCCAAACTTTTAAAAGGCACTTGTTCCCAATCCTTTATATCCTGTATAACACTGGTTCCCTAACCTTTATTTCCTTTATGACACTGGTTCTCAAACTGTAATATCCTATATGCCCCTGGTTCCCAATCATTCACTTCTTATATCTGTGGCTAGCTACTGTGTCTATCCTCTAAGATACAGAAGTTTGGGAACCACTGTTTTAAAGGAACAGTTTGGAACGTTGTGAAAACAGACTAATTCACTTTTTTGCCAAGAGTTAGAGGAGATACGGATTCTTATATCAGTCTAGTATGAAGAAATATGTTTGAATATCAGTTGATATTTAGAATAAGGACTTAATATTGGTTATAGGTTGGGGAGCTGTGTCCTCCCATGACCCACACTTTAGCACTTCAATTTCTGTTTTGTATTTATTTTCTTTTTGTTTTCCTTTATGTTTTTTTTTGTTCGGTTTTTTGTTTTTTTGTTTTTTTTTGTTCTGTTTCTTTTCTGTTTTTGGTTTTGTTTTGTTTGTACAGGCTGTGGTGGATAAAGTATTCAGATCCTTTGCTTGAACACAAAAACAAATACCAAACAGTGAGAGTACTCCATCACTCCATGAGAAAAAAACAAACCTGCATTAAATACTTTATCAGAACAATTAAGAAAACGTACAACTCTTTCTACCAACCTCCAGTCTTCATGCTGGGCTCCATGAACCGTCGCCTGGCTTTAGCTTCATACTTAGACTTAGCTTCAAAACATACGTCTTTCGCATTTGATCAAATTGACAAAGCTAGTTCCATAGGCAGAGAAACGTTTGGTAAGTAAAGATTTATTATAGCTAATATAACTCTTCCTGCAGAAAATGTGTCAGAAAGTCTTGAGCGGGATTAAGCAGCAGTAAGATACTGTATTACCCTTTTTAATCCAGACACTGGTGGTGGTGGCCCATGACTATGCTGAGACTGATGATGACAACAGCATCCATCATCCAAATTACATCCAAAACCGGAAAATTAAAGAGCTTCAAGAGACTAAAAATGACAACAAAGAGGAAAAGAAACAAGTTAGAATACCTGAGTTTAAAAGGAACCAGAGTTCGAACGTAAGGTGCTTTGTGCAAATATTGCATCAGCCCTGAGTGAGATAAAGGGTCTCTCTCAAATAAATACTTGTTGCACTTATTGAAAATGAACCAGTAGTTCAGTTCAGTTCAGTTCAGACAACTTTATTCATCCCAAGGGGGCAATTCATTTTTAGCTCTCGCAGTTCACACTCCAGATATAGTAAAAATGTCGAGAGCGAGCAGATTCAAGATATAGGACCATTAGAGGGTGAAATTGGGATATAAAAAAGCCATAAATAAAAACAACGTGTCTAACACATAAGTTTATAAAATTAATACTTGATAAACAAATGAAGATGAAACGTGTTTAATCTTAAATTACAGTCATTGAAAATGACTATAGTCTGCATTTAGCAGCTTAATAGCAGAAGGAACGAAGGAGTTGGAGTAACGGTTTGTTCTCCTCGAGGGCACTTTGTGACGTGGGCCTGAAGGCATCAGAGAGAATTCAGTCCAAAGAACGGGATTCCATTGATGGATTGATCATCTTTTTTTGCTTTTTGAGCAACCCTTTTTCTCCCACAGAGAGCCAGAGTCCCTCTGCTGAACTCCAAAACTCTGTGAATCAAACACAGTGCTGAGATAGTGATTAAAAGTTATAACTATGTTTTTAGGAGACATGCAAGGCATATTTTCTATGAACCGTTGATTAAATTTGAAAATTGACGTAATTTTTCCATTTCCTTCCACTGTACAAAAATAAAAGCAAAGAATCATGGACTCAATCAACAATGTCAAGCAGTGGTGACGCCTCGGGAGTTCCCTCCCACAAACACATCTGGATAACATGTGAGCAGGAATTAACTGTCAATCATGACCAACACCCTTTTTTTAGTAGCTCACAATTATCAATTAAAACCAAACATTCCATCGTGCCTGATGGGTGTTTAGCATGGAGTGTATGAAACGCTTTCACATAGTGACCGGGCCGTAGTGGAGATTAATTCTCACCTGTCATAATCCTGCTGGGCTCTGAATCGGGCCTTCATGTGATGCTTTAATCCAGCCAAACATTTTGCTGCAGCATTAGGGTTTGACATTTTGAAATTTTTGCCTCTGGCTCTGCCGCTGTTGTTCCTGACGGCAAGGGTATATCCCCAAAAAAGCCCCCCAATCCCCTGCCTTCCCAATCCCTCTGATTGAACTCCTATTAAACCATTGTTAATATCTTATTACATTTATATTATCACAGAAATTGGCTTATAATCAGTTAAATAAAGTCCTGATTAGCCTTTAATCATTACCCTAGGAAACTTTTTTGTTTGGCTATAGTTGTATAACTTCTATTACTGTGTTATTACATTGAGTAAAATATACAATAAAGATATCCTTCAGTCGGTTCATATGCACCCAATTATATGACTAAATCGGACAGTCAGCTTGGAAGTTTTCTCATGAAAACAGTGTTTTTCGTTAAAAATCTCCCCATAGTATGTAAAATATGAAAAGTAAAATATGATATATGCAAAGAATATCTCCTCAACTCGTTTCATATTCACCCATTTTGAACTAAATCGGAACAAAATTTGAAAAAAACTTGTTACCGATAAAGTTCCCTCTAGTGACGGAATTATAAGACCAAGCTTTCCCTTGAAGATGATCACAGAAATGGTTTTTGAGTTATCGCATTAACATGAAGGATCTGCAGCGGCAATGACGATTACATGTCACCGGCTTTTAGGGATATAAATAGCAGAGACCAATCATACAATATGTGCAACATAAATTATTAGAGAAATCTGGAGCGGAGAGTGTGTAATAAAGTCAGAAGCCTGCTTCAAAGAGGAACTAAGCTCAGTAGGGAAACATTGATTTGATTATTAGATTAGTCTACAGCCAGACTACAACTACTCTGTGAACTTTGTTGAGCATTCATTGATCTGAAAATCCTCTCATTGCATTCATAAAAACAACACAGTGCTGCATGTCTGTCTCAAACTGTCTCTAATCTTCCACACAGAGGAGGGGAAAAATCACTGCTGGATCCTACATTAGTGAACTACGCAAACATTTTTATAGTTTTCTTGTTAAATTGTACACACATGTAATCCATAAAGGTATGGATTGCAACTTGTTTTGTTGGAAAAACAGTAAATCGTCCATTTGTTTTAGTGCTGAGCCGGGAAATCTTAAGTTGCCTCGACATGTTTGTGCCTAATATGCAGTCTTAAATCAAGGAGATGCTGCATTATTAATCTGGCTTAAGTGTAATAAAGTAATTGCATTAATGAACATGGGTGTCATGCTATCAGTCAAATATGCAGACTCCCATTTACATCAGTTAAAGTTTCCTATTGTCTGGATGAGGGTGCACCAGCGCTGCAGACAATAGCCCCTCTCTTAAACCAGGGAAACCTCGCCACACTACGGGTCAAAAGAGTTCTATTGTCCGGTCTTCTATTGTGCTGTTGGAGTAGCCTGCAAACAGAACACTGTCAGCCTTTGTCTTTGCTCGGATCAGCTGTGCAGCCATTTTTTTCATGCTCTGTGGAGTCCCATGTGGCCGCCATGCCCTACATGTCACCATGATAAAGTTAAGGACGCTGCTGTTACAGTTGATAATGGAGAGGCAAATGTGTTTCACCAGTAGGACGTTAGGAAACTGGAGAGTTCAGCATATGTTTGGACCGGAGGGATTTCCCTGGCCTCTTACCAGGCCGTCCTTTTGATTTAATTTGGACACTGTAAAGGTTAGAGAAAGAGTGTTAATCAGGTGATGACTTAATTATTTAAATGCGTCGTGTGAGTGCGTCTCTGTGAACTCTCCTTCACTGACATTTATCATATTTCATTAGTATTAGACAAAGTGTTTATCTTATGCATCACAAAAGCAAAAACATAAAAGTACCTCATTACACACAATAGATTGTGTTTTACCATTATGTAGAAAGAAAAAAGAAAGAACTAAGCTAAGTAAGCTACAATTCTTCCCTCTGAAACATGATAGAGTGGGAATACAACATAAAATAGCATATTATGTGCAAGTAAAGCAAAATTGCACATCAGTTCATTATAATTTTCAACGTTGTTTTAAAAAAAAATTACACAAACTTTCTTTTTAAGCTTTTACTGCAGTTAAAAATTTAATATATCATACAATAAAGTAGGATTTCCATTCATGGCGAGAAAATAGAGAGAAAGGCTTTCAGGATAAATGTCGTGCTTCATTGCAGACATAAATATTCACCTTTTACACAAAACCACATATTTGGGTGTGGAAGATTTCCATCTTAGAAAATGTGTCAAATGCAACAATTAAAATCTCCCTTACAATTATAGTATGAAAATTAAGACTCTGTCATTATAATATTCATTGTCATAATATAGGCTATGTAAACACAACGAAAAATTACTAAGTAAGCAGCTTTTCAATATCACCAGTGGAGCGTGTTTCACTGTTTTAGATTCTAAAATACGATAAAATGTAAAAATAAGCAAATGTAAAGTCAAATGCAAAATTTCTCTCCGTCATATTGTAAAATTAGTGACCCCTGAACGTAAATAAAAAGAAGAAGACGATATATGTATGTGTATATATAGAATATATAGTATATGTATTACTTATATAGTAAATATAGTGTAATATACTATATTTATAGTCCAAGATGTGAAAACCAAATGTTTTTCTGGTAATCAGTGCTTGAGTAAATGTTTGTAGCCGAGTATAACATTTGAAAACCCAAAAATAAGTATTTATATAGTAATTCTAAACTAGTGTCAATCATGGACCTGCTCCTAGTCCTTATTAGAATTGTTATGTAACAACGCCTCCAATTGGCTCTCTTCAAAATTCCAAATTTAAAATGGGCATCTGATTGGATAGAGCCATGCAAGGGGGTGGGAAATAGGCGGGGCTTCAGCTGGAGATTCGTCAATCTACATACAGATTGTCGCGCGGCCAACTGGGAGCACGTAGGAGTGCCTATTACTTTTTTGTCTCTATTTTGACCGTTTTTGCGTCAAATTGAAGCCCAGAAATGACTGAAAATGAATGAAGACCGGTGATTAATTTTTGGTGGCGTCAGTCAGATGAAGAAATGCCCAGTGAAGGGCGTTCACCGTGTTTCTTTCAGTGTGTTTTTCCTAACAGGTAGTGAGGCTCAGCGGTCAGTCAGTGGAGCTCTCTCAGAAGACTGAATATCCCGCTCTGTAATCTCCTGACAGGCTTTTTAACCCATCTCTGGATCAACACTGCCTTTGAACTACCACCGCACACTCCCCACAAACATGGACCATGTGTTGGTTTTGTCATTTCCTACTAGTTTTCTTCATTTGTGACAGGTAGGTGTGTGTGTGTTTTCACATTTACAGCCACAGCAACAACCTGTCGTCCTCTTAATAGCTAACCCAGTTTTTCTTAATCAACATCTCATAGGACTCCTGCTCAAAAACCACTGGAAAAAAAAACAATAAAATGTTAATTTAGGTGTTTCTGAGTCTCCAGAGGGAGATCATTTAGTGTCATATCACTGCTGTTTAGATTTAAGGTTATTTTATAGGTCTTATTTCATGATGGCTTGTGTTTTGATGCTGCAATTCAGATTACATTAACATGCATGTCTCGTATTTCCCCCTTCATGTGCAAAGAATATCCCACACATGTGATCTTATACGAGACATCGTTACATCTAATGAAGCGTTATAAACCTTTTATAAAATCCACACCTGTCATTACCCACCCTAACCCATTGCACTCAATTGCATCCAAGCTTGCTGGTCATCAAATGGATTACATATTATTTTATGTACTTCATTTGGAAACCTTCCATGATATCACAATATCGTTTCTAAGTCACAACAGTCTAAGCTGTGGTGGAATCATTCAGATCTATCGAGATTTAGGACACGAGGCCGTATTTACTCCATCAGAATCATACCTCTAGGAAATTGGTGGTTCAATGTGACATTCAAAGACTGTAGTAATTTTGAAAACATGCATTCCATGCTGCCTTTCGGCTCTTTTTCTTCAGGGTTTTAATATTTCAAGCTCATCTCTGGGACAAAATATGGGAAATACATTTGATAACAACACAAATAAATGACAGATAATGTTCTCGACACCTGACATTTACACTTCCGCCAATTGCTGTCTGAATTAACTGAATTGAAGTATTTGGTGACTGCAACCATCAACTGATCCTAACGTTATTTTGAAAAATCTCCACACTATGAGATGTTATAGGAGCATTTAGATGATATGCTAGGCTGTCCTTAGTCCACCGTGTGTGACATTCAAAGACTGTAGTAATTTTGACAAATATATAAGATGCCATCTTTGAGCTCAAGATATTTGTGGTGTTGGTATTCCAGGTTCATTTCTTGGTCAACATATGGAATTTGGAAATATTCCATGTTATCACACAATTATTTATAATATTACCACAGTTTAAGATGTAATTTGTGAAACAAGATTCTATTGAGAATTGTGATATTATTTTGTCATTGTACAATGGGATCATTATGTCCATATTTTGATGTGACAGTCAATGACCGTAGTAATTTTCAAAAATGCATCCCATGCTGTTTTGTATCTTTGGTCTTTATGGTGTTGATATTTGGAGAAGTTCTAGGATATTTCTGGATATATTTGGATTTGTGACCTGCATGTGTCTCCTGTACTTCACCAACACTTTCTGCACTTTTTTGTTTAGATTTCAGCCTCTTTTCAACATGACGAAGGAGGACGGTGTGGATTAGGATCTTTTTTTCCCCTCTTCTGTTTTGGCTTCATCCTCCACCCAATCTCAATGTGGTCTCTAAAGGACTCCTTCCTCCTCTGCACTTTCAAATGAAATGATGGCAGCCCGTTGGAGTGAGTCACCGCAGGACAATGAAGAGAGTAATCACCGAGCCGTAACTCCGACTTGCGAGGTAGGATTATGGATTGACACATGTCTTGATCCGGGGCTTTTATGACCTTGCAGTCTCTGTCAGCTCTTACACATTTCTGCAGACCTCTTATGAAGAAGTTGATAATAAGTCGCCTTTGACAATATTGCATTTGGGTAGAGAAGAATTCTAATCCCTAAATGATGTGCAACTTTGCCAAATATGTATGGAACATCTATTTTTGACACAATGCAAGCTTTGTCCTTCCAACGCTGGAGTAACAAACGCATGAATGTGCATTCACCAGTTATAACCATCAACTACAGAAGTATGTGAAGCATTCATGGAGCAGCTGTAACTTCATCAGCGCTGTTTCAAAGGTATTCTTGCTTTGAGATAACGTGGGACGTGTTGCAGGAGTTGGAGAGTGTGCTGAGCTCTCAGAGGGAAACAGAGTGAGTGTGAGCTAAGTGTTGCACAGCACATAACATCTGCCAGTGTTCAGGGTGACTAAGTTCATTTTTTCCCTGTCTGACAACTGTTTAAGTGCACAAAGAGAGTTTTATACTCTCAGTGCTAATCTTACTGGCTCTTTTGTGGGTCCACATGCCAAACTCATAAATGGCACATTGTATAGCTCATCCTTTTCCTCTTACGGTAGCTCCGGTGGTTACATCATCATAATCATCATCAGAGTCCAGCTAGGCTTGAGGCATGTCATAACAGCGTCGGAGCGGTGGCATGTTTTGGATTAATCCCTCATCAGAAAATGGCAACGTACAAATCTGTCCGTGTGTGCGTGACTATAATCCTCTTACTATGTCAGAACTAGCCACGGACGGACTAAAAAATACGTCTTTGGGGATGGGGGAAAGCAGCAAATAAACACCGCAACTGCTGGAGACAAGTAATTTGTAGCACATTTGTTTGTTTGAATATGTCTCGCGTTCCACAGGATTCGGGTTGGACGAATGTTAGCGGTATGGTAATGGCAATTAAAGTCATTTTTTGCGTGCTGTCAGATGGCGAAATCTGACAAAATCTCAGTGGTAACGGTCGGGAGAAATTACTTTTCTTTTCCGCTGACAGCTTCAAGTGTCACTGCAATGTGGTTTTCCTCACCTCCATCTCTGCAAGCTGATTTTAGCATGACATCACTCAACTTTCCCTCAGTGAGTAAAGCTGGAATCACTACAGCCGAACAAACACCCAGCTGTTGAGCAGAAGCCTCAAAAGTACATCAATTACTTCTCAACACGAGCTGCCTAGCCACTAATTTATAAGATCCTCATACTTTGCAATTGCTTTGATTCAGAACAGAAACAGAACAGACAGAAAAGGCCACAATATTTAGGCTCTCCTATTAAAAATTAGCCCAGAAGTCATGAGAATAAATAGGAGCTCCTGTTAGGAGGTTAATCCGACTCCATTGGTTTTTTAGTCACCTGTGGACCTGAATAGTTTTGGTGCAGCTTTCTACCTCTCAGCAGAAGCGGTGAGTCACCTGTGAGTCAGCGTCATTGAGACTGGTTGTTTGTAGCGCGGTGGGCTCGACGAGGCAGCGAGGCACGTTCGTATTGAGAACCCGATGCCTCCAACAACACAAACACAAATCTGCTGCAACTTTCAAGCTTCACTGCTTATGAATTGCTGTCCCCCCCCCTGGGGTCAGATGAGAGATGAAATCCCGGCGGGATGAGACTCCCCTCTCTTACACCCACTCCTCTGCATCATCTCATCATCTTGCCACACTAATGAGGGAACACCCCCCCCCTCAAATAGGAGACTTAGAGACACCCAGCCCACCCTGCTATTTCCAAAGCGATGGTAGCAACGCAGGGGTAATTTGGGCACAGCTGCCCTGTTCATTAGGGGGAAAAACACCCCACGTGTATAACGTCTGCTTCTCTCTCTCTCTCTCTCTCTGTTGGCCTCACTCACATTCTCGACCTCGATCAACCTGCTGTGGATACAAGCAGGACAGACGGGAAGAAGCAGAGGCTCAGAACTTTACATTTCAGAGAGAGATTAATGACATAAATATTGTTCAGCTAATTTGCAAACACAACTGTTTTTGTTATTATCTCATCTTCCATAAAATACTCAAACACTTTGTAAGACTATAGCAGAAACAGGGAGTTCCGGTCATTATTTAAACATGAAAGGAAAGCATTGCTGGTATATTTATTGTACTTTTGCTGAATGGTTATTAAAGCTCTATGTTAAATTATATACAACACCTTTGTTGTTAGATTGGACAAATGCCTTTTTGATTTCCTACAGTCCTAGGAAACTGCTTTAGTTGAAACCGTTAGTCGATTCATTCATGTAACGAAAATAATTGGATAGCTTAATCTGAGTATTCATGATTAAGTATTAAAAAAAGGTGAAATATTCTTCATATTCCAGCTTCTCCAGTGGGATGATTCTCTGCTTGGCTCTGTTTCATCTCATTTATACTGAACAAAAACTGAGTATGATAGTGAGGAGTAAACTCTGAGTAAACAGGACATCTACTATAGAGAAAAAATGAACCGATTAATCAGACAAAAACGAGATAAGTAGATGAATCGCCTTAAAATATCTAGTGACAGTTGTAAACGTGAGCCACTGTATGCCAGTGTAAACACTTCAGTTTAGCTGGTAACCTTTCTCCCTCAAATTCAGCTTTACATTTTATTAAAATCATGTTATGAATTTGTTTCACCGGGTCTGATTTAGAAGCGTAAACACGGATAGTCGAAGGAGAAAGCGGTGAAACACTCTCTTCAGCACATGTAGATCACGTCCCTCGTTCACGCTGGGGGCGGTGGGAAACCAATGGCGGTGCCGGTGATGCTCTGTGCTTTGCTCTAAATATAGCCCCTCCCAACTCCATTAAACCCCTGCTCTTTTTTTCCTCCCCCGTCCGCATGCTTGTCTTTCACCCGTCCTCTATTCCCGCGTGTTTTTGCTGGTGCTATATTTAACCCGTGGAAAGATGAATGCTGTGTGTGTCTGAGAGGGAAAATGGAATTGCTGTGTTTTCCCCTGGATGCTAGAAGAACCAGTGAATATGTTGGTCACGACAGAATCATTTTAGGGGTCTGGGAATGCGACAGTGGTCAGTTTAAACCATTTAAGAGTTTTTTTTTTCCCCTCTGAAGCTTAGAAAAACTAAATATCTTTCTCTCTTTAGTTTTTCCGTAAAGATGGAAACACGGTGTCAGAACGCGGCCTACATTCCTGGTGTCGCATCCCAAACCTAATTCTGATCTCACTTTTTATAAAGCCTCATTGAACATCTTAGAGAGGACATTATTTTGCCCCCAAAAAGAAAAGACGTTTATCAGTGTTTAAAGCCGTCACAGTCCATCAATCAGAGAGGTGACAAAACAATTTTGATTTGCATACATTTGAAAAGCAAATGTGCATCGTGCTGCACATCAGGGGTTCTTTGCTATTCAGCGAACGCGACACTGACCTGGACATGACCTGGCTTCTGTCTTAGCACATACACACACAGAGACAGAGAGTCTTGGGAATAGCCAGGGGCTGAAGGGTTTCCCCGGTTTGGAAACGCCAGATCGACCTTGCATCATTGAGCTGAAACCAAAGCGTGTTTTGGCATCTCTTATCGGAATCAAACTTCCCTGCGTTGTTTCCCTTGAAAAGACAGAAAGGGAAATCTGTGCGCACGCTGCGTCGGAGTCAAGGTCACCCAAACTATTTGTGTGCAAATGCACGTGGTGCGGCCCTTTTATCTCTTCCCTCTTGTGGATAGGTGACGTTCATACTCGGCATGGCTTGTCTGCCTGCCGTCCTTCAGTCGGCTAAAACATCCAGCGAGGACACAGACAGTTATTCCTCCAGCTAAAGGAATGATGGATGGGTGGATGTGCAGAGGGAGGAAGAGGGGCAGCAGGGACATGACAGCGGTGTCAAAGCAGAGTTTAAATACTGGAAATAAAGGCCACCCATTTTCTTCTCATACTTTTTTTGGTCCCTGTTTACGCCGGTTTAATCAGCCTCTTCAGCCTGGATGTCACCATCTATCTGAAGATAAAAGGGAGGGCAAGAAGCAGACGGTGAGGGGTAGGGGTTTGGGGAGGATTGCAGACGCAGGCAGACAGACAGATCCGTAACAGTCTGATGCTCAATGAGACTGAGACGCTATCCATTACCCACGCCTAAGGCATCTCCTTCAAAACACTCGACCCCTATCTGGCTCCATCTTTGACTCCTAAACATGACACACCAGTCAGGATGTCTCTGTGTATGTGTGTGTGTGTGTGTGTGCGTGTGTGTGTGTGTACAGTGCATGAACTTAATCTACAAAACTTTTTTCCTCGAATCTGTCACGAATCATGTGTGTATCGGCTGAAGCTTAAAAACAGATACCACCGTCACATCTAGAAGTCCAAATGTTTTTCACTCACATTCATTTTCACATATGTGAGATTTCAGAGAAATAAATCTGGGTGATTCTATCAGTACTTTCAGCAGGACCACATTAGCCAATGAAAGATCTCGCAGCAGCTGGCTGTGCAATAGTTAACACTCTGATCTTTGAGGCTAAAGTGAGCTAGTATGCTAATGTTGACAGTTCAATCTCACCGAGGGATAGTCCGTCTGTATTTACCGCGTCTCCCCAACCATCTCCTCATCCACACTTGTTTCCTCTGGTTTCCTGTATCCAATCGCAACAATAACTTTTTCAGTCATTTGGTTTACATACACAGCTGCTTCTCCACAAAAGGTGCCAAATTCATTGATCTCCCTGCCTTGAAAAAACTAAATGAAATCCTGAGATGTGTGCACGTTCAAGAAGTTAATCTTGTGGGATTCTTATAATAAGTGTGATGAAACCACATTCGGTTAGATTGTAGACTGTATGATCTCGGCCTTACTGTGGGCTTTGAGGCCATGACATGAAACCAAATTCTTTCCTGTCAGGTAAACGAAAAAGGACACCCTGCTGTAGGAAATATTCATAAATGAGTGGCAGAGAAGCCAGCAAATGGCCGAGACACTCACTTTTGGCAGCTCCAGGCTAAAAATGTCTATGAAAGCTTCTAAAGTTCATGACTGAATATAGCGACATGTCTATAAACACTGTGAAAAGAAGCCCTCTGAATTTCACCACAGCTGCATAATTGCAGACTAGTAGTTATTGCAAGAAATAGCACTGGGCTCATGCCATCCTAGAAGTGGCTGTTGCTGTCATTAAAAGTGAGCTTGGGTTTATGGGATCCCAAAAAATCCTGACATTTTATCCTACACACATTTGAGGTCTAAGAAATATGAACTTAAGCTACAGAGACATTCCAAAAAAAGTATCCGACGGAATGTGACAAAGTAAATTCCATTTACAAGCCTCACTTACAGCAAAGGTGAAGTCCCTCAGCGAGAAGATAAATGTTACTTAAACCATCAACTATCAATTTCCTTCTTAATTCAGTTTTTATAGCAGAACGTTGTTAATCAAACCCGCCAAAAACAAACGCATAGCTTTAACAATAAATCATCTGGGGGCATAGAATAAGCTTTATCCCCAAAACAGACATAAACAAATGAACAGGTAGATATTACCCCCCCTTTTCTCTCAAATGATATGAAAATATAAACTCACATTTATGTGTGCATGTTTAAGTTTATGATCTTGATCTTGATACGTGTGGAAAGTTATTATTACTTCTTTTTGTTCTTTTGGCTAATTTTGATGGTTTCTGTAAGCTACATGTTGTATTTATATATACATCCATAATACTATGGAAAATGAAAGAAACATTGCCATAAAGTTTAAAAAAAAAATCTCTTCAGATTTATGTTTTTATACTTATAAAGATATATACTTTTCCCCCCATTTAAAGTCACAGCTGTCAGCAAAAGATTACTGGATCAGCAGAGAAATCAATAATGACCAAAATCCTCAGTTTGTGTTCTTAAATTCTGACTAGATCCCATCAGCGGTTGGACGTTTAAATCTACCCGTAGTGTTATTGAAATGGAACGCAGCTGTTGAGTGAAAATAAAATAAATCTCCATCGTCACTGGGTTTCGTAACTCGTCTGTCAGCCACCTCGACAAGCTTCGCGTCCCCAAATGACTGCCACGGTGTTCCATTTCGCCTCCAAATGCCAGCGATATGATCTAAACTTGTCGTCTTGAAAACACACGTGTGCTCCCGGTTGTAGGAGGGTGTTGTAAGAGGCTGAGTGGGAATGTCTGTTTACATGTGTGTGTCCAGAGAGGGCCCACGGAATCCATAACTCAGAATTGATTGTATTGTTTTGGGTGCGGCGTGGGGGCAGGGAGCACGCTTTACTTGGCTTGCGCTGTGCTTTTGCAACTGCGGCTCGTACACATGTTACTGCATGACGTAACCGCGGTTCACTGCGCGGTTGTTACTCGCAGACATTTGTGTCGTATTAAGTTTTCAGCTATCGGTATCCAACAAGCCATCATTTGGATTAAAGGGATGTGTTCAATTTCCAAACAGCTGCACAAATTCAAATTGTAGCACTTTCTTCAATGGAGATAATGATTCTTCTCTTACACAATGCTTCGTGAAGCATCCGCTGCCAAGTTAACGCGGTAACACAGGAAGCCTTTCGTGGATCATTTTTCAAATGTTGCAGTAGGGGGAGCAAGTTTTCAGGCCGTCATTTCTCAACCGTTGGTCTGATTTTTTCCAAGTTTGATGCATATGAATTGACTCAAGATGTATATGTATACATCAAATTTTAATGTAATAGTTCATATTTGACTATTTTACTCATTAGAGGGAGTTTTTTTTTGTTGTTGATGTTTTGCGAACTTAGCTTCCTAACCTTTGGTCCATTTTGTTCTAAATTGCGATGCATATAAATCTACTCCAGGCGCTCTATCTTATATATTTCATGATTTTTCTCTAATTGTTAATTTTTTACTCACTAGGGGGAGCTTTTTCATGAAAAACGCTGTATTTGGACAAAACTTCATATTGAATGTGAGGAATTCAATCAGGGGGATTTCTTGCGGGGTATTGGGAGGTTCTTCAGATATACCCATGCTGTTGGGGGTGTGTAGGCCCAGCAAGAACTTGCAATGAACTGGCAATCTGGAGCAAAGCGTGATTTGACCGAGAGAATTTGTCTTACATGCATAAATAAGGTTTTTGGTTTGTCCTGTTGAGGCCTGACATTCTTGGATATGAGAATAAACACTGAATTCCAAATAACGGGAAGAACTGCGGCTGTTTTTCAATTAATGGGGGGCACTAGGCTGTTTTGAGAGTTATGGGGGGCAAGTAGAGGAGAGCAATGAGTGATTACCTCTCCAACTGGTTTGTTCATAGAGTGCGGTGCGGCCCAGGGTTGCCATGTCTGGTCACAGAGCGTGGCCTGTGGGACCTGGCTGAACTTTCTGACCAGACTGTATGTCTAGCCTCCTGACCTAACACGAAGTCTGGTGTCTGTTTTATCACCCGAGCTGTCGTTACCTTTCTGTCTGTGAAATATGTGTCGGTAAATGGTTTTACATGGCCTTATCCTCCGTCATCAAGCTTGCATGGTCCGCCAACGTCCCACTGTTTGGAGAGAAAACAAAAAAAGGCTTGAGTGATACATAGAATGAAAAAGTTCTGGAAAATGCTTGAACATGTTAGACCCCACCTCAGGCTACACTTTACAGTGAAGTGGTTGTAGAGTTTATCCGTTCAAGCTCTTAGCTATCATTTCAGCTCGAAGCATTGTACTGATAGTTCTGTCTTTCTGCTAATTTAACACTCAAAGCCTTCTGATGTCACACAACATCAAAGAGTGGAAGAAACGGACAATCCCAGACAGGCATTCAGTGGTTTCCTAAATCTCTCTTTACATTTCCAACATAGTTTTCTCTTCCCAATTCTTCATTCGTTGACATCCCATGGTTTGAATAGTCTTAAACTTGAGGGCTGAGGTAATCTTTTTGCCCTCTGTCTGCCTTCTGCAATGAATCATGAGGTTTTTTGCATAGCAATTAAATCAATAACCCTTGATGCCGACAAAATGCAGAATCAGTCATCTTTGAATTCCCCCTCCATGCGTTTCCTGGATCACAACACAGACAGCTAAACCCTCTTGATGTGTGTATTTTCACTTCAGGAGGCCTTTTCCTTAAACAGAGGAAACTTCTCTCGGAAGAGGTTTCTTCTTCCGATAGAAGTAGGAAACGGGATCTCATTGGTTTAACAGTTTTTTCGAGTGTTGCGGCCTCATGAATGGTGATTTCGAGGGAGCTTGTGCGGCTCTGATTCTCGGACTGCCTCAGCCTGGTACTGCTGCAGAGACGAGCACAGGCAAGCACAGCCAGCTGGGAAGAGACACCATCACAGGAAGACAAAAAGAAAGACTCAAAAAGAGGGATGTCAGTGCAGAAGCAGAAGACAGGACGCTGATGCTCTGTCATCTTTAGCCTTTCTCTTCTACCCTTATGACTGCTTTGTGCTGTTTAATCTCTGTGACGCATCTCCTGCACGTCGATAACCAGGTGGACTTTGTGCTCCTGACTGCTGAGGACTCTTTCTTCCTGGATCCCTCTCTGAAGAAGGAGTATTTTTTGTGTTACCTCTTTGATAATCCTCTGAACAGGAATTGTTCCAGCTGATAGGATGAAAGCTGAGCTCCCAGATGCACACAGAAAAGCACACTTTGTCTTCTGCTGACGACTCCCTCTCGCTTTCTTGCATCCTCCTCTCCTTCGGGGTGGCATCGAGGAGCACCACTGCAGCGGGCTCCTAACGGGCACAGCGTGGTTTGAGTCACACTGCTGATGGGCAGGTTTCTGGACAGCTTGGATTTTTTTTAGCGCAGCATAAAATGGCTCATCTTAAAGTTCTTGACTGTATGATTAACAACAATTGGAGTCTGATCTGTGATATGTACTGCGCCTGGAACAGTCAGGTCAGTATTCTCTCATTATTAAGCATTTGACTTGTATTTGACTGACAGGGCGAGTAGGGATTGGAGCTTGCAGCGCAGGTCAGTGAGTCATGAAGTAATAACGCATTTATATCACTATTGATGTTGTTGCAGCAGGTTTTCCTCCACCTATTTATACCTCCAGGTTACAGTGACCCTTCATGAACCCTTTTCATGAGCTTCCTCTTCGTCCCCTATTGCTCTCTTGAGATTTCCTGGAATGTCATCCCTGACATCTCGTGTATTAATAGCCAGCATTCATTCAATTGTGCAGTGTGGAACTAGAGATTGTGGATTGCGAGGCATGCTGACCGCTGAGTGTCCCCGCTCTTGCAAGCAGAGTGCATCACGCAGCCCCTGGTGGGCCGAGCCTCTACTAGAATTTAGAGAATCAGTCTCATAAAATTATTATTATACAAGTGATAAATGATCTAAATAGAACCTCTAACTCTTTTGGCTCTAATTTAAATGAACATTCATAAACAATCTTTGCTTTGGTCATTTTCTTCGTTACGACCTTTAGTTATTTTTCCCATTTGCAGTTCGTAAAAACTACACACTTATGATGTGTTAGATCAAACGCTGACTGGTAAAGTCCAATTGATGATGCTCATTATTAGCGAGGTGAGAAGTTAAGTGCAAAGGTTCAAAGTTAAAAACCTTTCCATGTTGGGAAAGTGATGTAACTGCCTGTGAATCCGAGCCCATGAATGTGGACTTTCTCTCCATCATACAGCACTCTTTGTGATCATTTATTTCAATATGCACAGAAGTCAACTTGGCACCCTAACAAACACTTCATATCTCTGATATGTATTTTCATCTTCTGCACTAGAAACTCACACAGAAAGCTCATTGTTTCATGCATTTTTTTTCATCCCCTTCGTTCTTTTTCATTTGGCCATGGAATGCCTGATGCGAGGACTAAAGAAGTATTTCCATGTCGGGTGTTGCAGCAGAGCTGCTCTCTGGTATGCCCCTTCCCCTAATTTAATTTTAGCAGTGCTGAAAATTGTTCGCATCCCAAACCGAACTGATAGGCCTCTGTCTCCAGAGAGCCTCTGCCGTCCGATACGCTGAAAACTCTCATTGTGCTCCGCTAGCACAGCACAGAGGCCTCATGAAATATTTACAGGCTAACACCTGGTGTGAGACCAAGAGAGAGGAGCCAGAGAATCAACAACACCGCAACCAATAACAGCAAGGCCAGAGCTTTACTGATCTGTTGGCCGGACTAAACTATTTGGCTTATTTATGGCCTTTAGCATTCACAAGAACAACACGATTAAAGTTATTCTGAGTAAGACAACAAGTAAAAAGTAGTCACAAAACTATGTGGAGTTAAAACTATTGATTAAAGGATCAATCCATCTCTACAAACAACAATTAGCAGCTATTTTAAATAACATAATTTATTTGTATTAGCACAAAATGTTTGGAAAAATATCCAAACATTATCTAACTCCTCTGGGGAGAACGTCTACTGCTCTTCTTATGCATATGTAATTGTAAATATAAAACCTTCCATATCACTTCCATTGTCACCTACATCCAAATCAATACCTGAAAGGAGGGAGGCATTGAAACAGCTTATGATGGAAACACAACCGGATAATAGGTTGAAGAAACTATGAAAAGGGAGGGACGGTGCTCCAGAGCTCAACCAGGGTGCAGAAATACTTAATAAATCCCTACCCACTGATACCTACCAGGGGGAGTTATATGTTTGGTTCTCATAAGGACTAGGGGATTCAATCCTGTATTTGTTACTTAAACCCGAGACTTGATCCTGAGTGGGAAGCAGTGGGGTTGGGGTCCTGCAGGAGTGAGGGCTTGGGTGGAGTTGGTTGCTTGGTGCGGAGAATGGATCATCAGGAGGTGCCAAACCTTCACTGAGCGTTTCGGCCGTTATCCCAAACACCCTCCATTTGTTGGGCCGGCAGCCTTGGCCAAGTTCCTGTCCCTCTCAAAGTTTATAGTTATGAAACTCCAAGTTAAGTTTATTTATTCAACTGCAGTGAGACTCATTTTGGACAATGGAGTTTCTCTTTCAAGATAAAATGCTCAGCCCAATTTACATATGCATAGTTAATGACCCCTACTACGTCCTTCTATCAATGTAATTACCACCTGATACCAACATCTGCCCCAAACAGATTGGTCAGGTTCTAGTTCAGTCATAACAGAGATGTGATAAATGCAAAAAATCATTTCAAGTCACCCATTATGGACTATATTCCTAGTTAGAGCCACTCCTCTCCTGGTTATTGTGTGCCATCTTGGATTTGTGTAATTGTCCCCACTTTGTTCTGACGAGTGGTTATAATATGGGACTTGGGGGTTAAACAGGAGACTGTGTCAGAGGACACACTGCCACCGCCCCACTCTGTCAAAAACCTCAAAGAGCAACCAGGATTAATAATTCATAGATGAGGAAACCAATTATACAGAGCTCTGCTCGCATCTGGGTTGGGGTACTCTAGGGACTCTAATTGGCCCACCTGCTCTCTGTCTCTGAAGGGTTGTCGGGTCGAGGTGGCGGGCTGGATACGAGGAAGATGTGTATGCCCTCTCTTTGTTTAGGCGCCGCTGGCTCTGGGGGGGATGGCCCATTCTGGTAGTCGCTTTAAGTGACATCGCCGTAGTGATGGGCCACACCCATCACAGCAGGAGAAGCTGCCCATGAGAGAGACAATCACAAGGGAGGAATATTCCTATAAAATCTCTGTTCTAAACACTCGATTCTTTTGTTGATTGATAGAAAAATAATTTACAACTATTAAGACACTTGATAAGTATTTTTTTACAGCTCTTAAATAAGATTATTTATCAGTATCATGACACTGCAAACTAAATGTGTTATAAAGGTCAGCTCTGGAAAAGCTTGACGGGCATTGTTTTTTTATTTCACAATAATCTATAGACTACATCATGAATAGATGAGTGCATTCATTATTTTAAGTTACAGAACCTTTTGATTAATCCAAAAGATCCCAGTGACCAACCAAACTACCCAAAACCAACAAGTGTTAAGTTTGTGTTAAGTTAATGTGCAGGTTTACATTACATTTATATAATCAGACTATATAATATATTCTATGTCTTCATGTTGGCTTTACATGAGTGAAAGTTGTTTTGAATCTGAACTGTTACATTGGACTCAAGTAAGAAGATCTGATGGAAATTTTACAAGTGATTTAAATCCTTTACTTCAATGTGAAGTGAATATTGTTAGTTTTTTAGCAATTAAGTCCCTGATAAATTTGTTATTTCTCTATACTTACTGACATAGCATATGGGGTCTTCGTACTCTTGTAGCAAACCCTCTTTGTAAGGTGATTTTGTTTCATCTGATGTGCATCAGCCCACTTTTGTCTGGACTCTCTCTCCGTCTGTCTGTCCCTTTCTTTCCTCTCTCCTTCCATCTCCATTTCTTCTTTGTGGAGAGAAATTCCTTGCTCACACAATCGCTCGCTCATTAGCATATGAAAGCGGCCGAGGAGCAGCCAGAACGGCGGGAAAATGGAGGGAAGGGGAGTCATAAAACTTCCAAATCAGACCCAGGCAGACATCAGAACTTAAATGAATCTCATTCTAGCACTTATTCCTATGTGACACACATTCATGGAACCAAAAGAACGCACCTCTTTGGTTTTATTCATTGACACTGAAGAGCTGTTTTAAGTAGCTTTGTGATATCATTAAAGTTTAAATTTCAGCTCAGGTTAATCTTCAACCTAAGATATCCGAGCCCTGATCGGTATATTGCCTTCTCTTTACGCAATTATCTCATAAAATCACTCTGTCTGATGGATTTGCCTCGCACATTTGAGATCTTAATGTCGACCCGGGCGATATCCTCATGTCGCCGTCAGGTGGCGGAGATGTTTTGTTGGTCATTCGAGAAGTAAGACAGAGCTGATTATGCTCCCAACAGGTTAATCTTCTGATCTGTCCTTAAAATCTGCTTGATCAGTGTTTTATTCATTAAGAGATACTTTTTATTGAACTTTATTCAAGCATGACGCCTTTATCTATATGGAAGGCCATAGCAGAGGGTAAATATGTGTTTTTGAAGCCCACTGCAGCTTCACAGATTGAAAAGCTTCCGTTGTGTCGTTGAGTTAGGATGCACTGAGGCATTAAACTATGGCGTCATACCTCCCACTGAGAAGGGTTAATGTTTACACACAGAGGGCAGATTTATCTCCAAATACCTGAACCTCTGACCTGCATCATGAAGCATTTTGCCAAGATTGTGTAGCAATCACCGGCCGTTGGAGGAATTTGGGGTTTTCATTCAAATGATTTATACTATGAAAAGACTTCAAGCATGTGTTACAGGAGAAAAAAAATGTTAAAATGTCACTCATTGTGAATTACCACCATGAAGACATTCGGTACCAGCCAGATGTTGGACACCTCTTCTCATTCACTTGATTAAGACCTGTCTCCGTCCTGTACATCTTGTATAACCGTGTCATTGTCGCTCTCTAGCGTTGCGGACTGTGGGTTCACTAGGGTCGTTTTTCCTGTAGTTTTAAATCTGAGCAGGAGTGCCGCAGTCCCCAGCAGTTGGAAAACCTGCACGAGCAGAATGCTGATTCACCTCATGCTGCCACAGTAGCCCTGCTCTCCCCCTCCACATGTTCGCAAATAATCCCTATTAGCCTAAGGTAACCCCACAGTGGTCCTTTTGTGATGGTTCATTTGTGTATCGCTGAATTTGTCTCAGCAAGACCAAGAAACACCTCGTCCTTGGAGTGTAACCTTAGCAACACGGATAAAGGTGGCATATAAAAGACGCTTCTGTTCTATCGGGTTCAAGTACAACCCAGAGAAGAGAAAAGGAGTGTGTGACTGAGGAGACAGCAAAGGATTTGAGTTAGTAGTAGCCGGATGCTGCTGAGTCTCCTCGGAAAGGATGCAGCTCTCTTTGGTGCAATGCAGACAGGGCTGGGAGGAGTCTCGCCTGTGGGTGGAGCTGAATGCATGCATGTATGTGTGATTATGTCAGGAGGTGTTGTTTTGTTTTCATCTATGCGTGTTCACACACTGGATCCCGAGCCTCTCTCTGGAGACGAGGTTCTAAATTACCCCAGCGAGCTCGAAGCCAAGAAAGCTTGTTTTATTTTATTCCTCTTTTTCTTTTTCTTTTTTGCATGTTTTTGTTTTCTCATAATTTGAATGCCAGACCCGCCACGGTGTTGCAAGGCAGATCTGAACTCAAGCCACCTACTAAGAGCTGTTACGTCATGCAAGACAGTCAGAGGGTGGAGCAGGAGGGAATGAATAATCCCTCTGCAGAGCCCTGACAGAGAATCCATAGATCACTAGTGTGTGACGGTCACCCTACTCTAACCCTCTCTACTGCCGCTCTGGTAGCTTGTCATCCTCGATCACATTTAGCCAGTATGGATGGATCAATAAACGTCAGGCGAAATGTTTGGGAGAGTATCGTTGCAAAAATCTGAATATTGAAAACCACCATCTTGTCGATGTCCTGTGCTTCCAGCTCTTCCATAAAACACCCAGCCTGGCATATTTCCCTGTTCTCCTCACACAGCCCTCATGCACTGTTTTAATAGAGATGTTAATTGGCTGTTTGTCCACTTCCAAAGCTCCCAATTTTTTTCAAACAGCACACGGCGCTTCACAGAGAGTCAGATGGCGATAATGATGCCCCACGTCCTGTCCTGTGTAAGTCAGTGTGCACACGCCTTCTTTGTTCTGATGCTGATGAGACGACACCACATTAGCATTCAGAGCACTTCCAACACCTGTGGTCGTCTGACAGACGAGCTGAGCCCTGATTTACTAATCAACAGTGATGAATTGCAACCAAAACCAATCTGACAGCATCACAGCAGAGGCCACCAAAGGAAAATAGTGTTGTTTTTTTCCAGAACTGTATAGCATGCTGCTCGCCATAGGAATTCTATTCAGTTTCCTTTGTCTGTCTCTATAGTGCAAATGACATCCATCTGTTTCTCCCTCGCTGTTTTCCTTTGGCTTTTATTTTTTAAAGGGGCCTGTGCGTGCATGCCAGAGAGAATGGCTCACGAGTTGACTGAGTTGTTACTGTGGTGATGGAGAATGCAGTGGACACTCCCTCCCTTTAGCATGGGGCCTAAGCGTGATTAGAAAACAGTCTGATAAACAAAGACAAAAGAGCGTGCAGCGCCAAAAGAAAGACTGAAAGAGATGAGGTGAAAAAGTCACTGAAGATTGAGATACTGAAGCGATGTGAAGTGCAGAGCAAAGAGGCAGCAATAGCAGAGAGGGGATGGAGGGGAAAAGGAAGAGATGAGGTTTTTATTGTTTCCAGCTGGTTCTGGGTGTGGTCATCATGGCCTGGAGACCTGCTGGGTTCAGTTCTGCTCCGGGTCCTCCATCACAGTCTGTAACTCATCTGCCAAATGGCTTCATTGGGTGTTGTTTTGTTTCTGCATATGGTCAAGCACATGTTGAAATTAATGGAAATTTAATTTTACTGTTGTGTGATATTAGTATTATATCACATTGAAATTATTTACATTCTAGGGATTTCTGTGCGAGCTGAGGCAGTGTGAGGCCGCGTGATCCACATCAGCTGCAGCAGGAATCAAACTGCTGTTGATTTGTTGAAATAGAACGCTCATACAGTGAAATATGTGACTCCAGGCTGCGAATCGATTTGGCATCTGCTAATATTTATTATTGTTTGCTGTGACTCCTGTCAGGCTCTGACATGTTTTACAGTCTGATGTGATTTAACAGAGACACCCTGGTGTTATATCCTGTAGATAATTATTTGCGCCTTCCTCTTTTAATTTTGCAGCTCATTTTCTTACTGTTGGGAAAAGGGAGTGATTGTTAGGAGATGGAGGGTGTAGACAGCAGTCAGCTTGTCTATGAGTTAATCAATCTAGTATTGTGTCATACCCTCAGATGGATAAAAGATATACCAAAAATACTGAAGCAGATTCCTAAATATGTTTGTTTAAGCAGCATCCAATATACCTGGACTGTCTGCCCAAGTCTATAGCCCTGTTTTCACAACCTATTGAATGAGGGCCTAACACCTTTATTCCGGCCCCTTCATTCTGTATAAACACTATGGAGGCACAAAGAGGAGGTAGCAACAGAGATGAAACACTCATCTGCATAAACGGCGGATAAATTAGGAGAGCAAGACCTAAAAAACAGTTAGTAGTAGTAGTAAGCAGTCAGATAATATGAAATCAACTGAAAATGGAGAGCTATCGAAAGTTAAGTCAGGAAGACTATCCCCTTTCATACTCCGGCCACAGTTACTGCTCATTCCGCTCTGTTATCCGCACATATGCTCAGTCTCAATCACTACTTCATGATCGGGGGCATCATTGATCTCAGCTGCGCTCATTCAGGCATTTATATCCATCCAATCTCAGCGACACAACGTAATGCCGAGGATATCATCATTAGGTATTCTCCAGCCATCAGTCTCAGCAGAGTCATCCACCACCACTACCAGTCCTGGAGTCCAGACTGGTAGTGGCGCTAATCAAAATCTCCCAAAATCTGAGCACCGAAGACTTTCTATTATTCTTATTTTAACATATCAGCTATTTTAATAAATCATTCATCTTTTCTTAATTCTCTGTTTCTCCTGATGGAAATTGAAATATTTTTTAATTGGAGCTGAGCAGAGGGCAGGATCAGCCGAGCTGTAACAGAGAAAGTAAATTAAGTTTTTGCTTTGTTAATCCATGGTCTATAAAGATTTGTTCAACGCCCACGTAAGACGCCATAATAGAAATTTGCACCAATGTGTAATTAGTATGTCTCTTGTACTTGTGGAAACCCTGCTTGCTATGAAAAATGACACCGGCGTTGTGCTGTTCCACCATTGTTCAGTTTTAAGCCACCTCTGTGTAAAAATAGTTGGAAATTTGTGCCATTTTTCTGTTTGGGTGTGTGAAAGAGCAAAAGTGGAGCACACAGCTATAAAAATACAAAATTAATATGTTTAGTAATCTTGATGCGGACCACCGTGAATAAATGAATGTTTGTACATTCTGAGCGCTGCTTGCCAGGGAAGAGTACTTTGTTTCACTTTCCCAAAAAGCAAAAAAACACATGGAAATTAATTAGAACTCCAAAGGTAATTTGCATGTAGACATTTCCTGCTCTTGTGTTGCGCCACATTTGGAATCAAATTCAATGTAGCGTACAAAGGGGATGGAAAAAGGCAACTAATAAACCCAGAGCAGCCAAACATCCGAACAACTACAGGAAGAAAACAAGCAGCCAGATGCACAGTGAATAGCCTTTATTTGTAAAATGCCAGTTAACCTGGATTGAATTGGCCTCAGTTTACAAAACTAAATTATAAAGCCTGTATTTAATTACATATCGCAGTGTTACATTTAGAGCATCTGCTCCAGTGATCACATTGATGGATTGAGTTTGAGAAAGTGGTCAGTGTTTTGCTCCATGCAGGGTTTAGTTTTGGCATGTATGAAAGATAATGTAATTGTCTCTGAGTAGCACGGAGCTGCGGTGCTTGTAATAAGGCCGCTGAAACCAAAGTATTCAGCCTCCACTGATGCAATCCTTGGTCATGTGGTTTTTCATCAGTTCATTATTCAATTAAGCAGTAAAACACATGTTAAGCTCCACGTTAACCACATGGAGGATCCCCTGTTGGTAAGGCAGCAGTAAAGATGAACCGTGAGCTCTTGAATCATGCTCCATCAGCTGCGATTAGATTCTCTGCCTGACTCCCATTTGGGCCCCGGGCGAACAAAGTTTTAGCAGGATGAGCGCCCAGTAGAGGCGTTCTGATGTGCAGGGTGAGGCTGGAAACAGAAAGCTTCCCTGATCTGGGGTAGTTGAGCTGCACATTGATGCCTGGAAGAGACATGTTAACCTAAATGGAGGAGAATGTGATCTGCAGAGGTTGATAGCTCAAGCGCTCAACCATTATACTCTGTTTGTGCTTGTGTTGAAGCTAATAGGGTAAAGAAACTGTTTGGTATTGAGCTGTAACTTAGCCGCAGAGATGCTCACGTCCCAGTAATCCCATTGGGGACATCAATCAACTGAGCTCCAGGACTTTTTCTTCTGTGATGTGATTGATTGTTAATGACCAGCACCAATAGACATGTGGCTGCATGCAAACATGTGGCACCCACAAATGGCCGCATGCACATCAGCATGCAGAGTATCACATACACATTGTAGAAATTCACACACCTCTTAGACAAACTTATTCTGGGCTTTTCCACAGTCTCAACATTCCTCTGGCCGTATCTCACCAAAGGCCCCAACTGCTTTTAATCAGCTGGATCACGAGGCACTCCAGATGGTCCTCAGCATTGGGTGGGACTGCCACGGACGTGTCAGAGGAGGAGGGGGGAATTGATCACGTACAAGTCAACATATTTGTGCCCCCTCTCCTCCATCTTCAACATCCCCTCCCATCCTGTATGGCGTCATCCTCCTCAGAGACCCATACTGGACAGCTTGACTTACACTGGTCTTGCCATATTCAGCACACGCATTTCTAAGGCCTTCTTTTTTTCCCCAAAGTTTTACTAGCTAACATTTTCCATCACCAGACCGAACACTGTGTGTTTTGAAAAGAGCACTGTGTGCTTTTGGAGAGCGTCAATGCAGGACGTGCCGTAGCAGTAAGTACAGGAAAGCTGTAGGTGTATATTGCATTTTAGTGTTTCTTTTCCTCACACGTCTCTAATGTTGAGTTCACTCAGGGCAGAGAGTCTTCGTCATGCAAATGTGGTTATACGGCAAAATATGTGCAGAATCTGCATGGAATTTGTAAGGCATGTGTAATCAGAGTACATATGAGACCTCATGGATGTACTAGCTTCATTTCTGTTCAGCACCACACACGTCCTAGCTTGGGAAGTTGGGGGAGAGCACTAAAAGATTGTTAAAGGATAATGTGCGTCCAATCCAGGGCTGAATTATGTTAGCTAGAATTCTTTTGGCAGGTGTAATACTCACTGTCTGTTTAGCAGCCCAAACAGCCCATGACATGCAATAAAAAAGCAAAGTAATGCCATCTCTTCAGATGTTTGACTAAAACATTGTGGGTTTTTGTCAGTATGTTGATTCGCTCCATGTTCATTATTAGTTTGACAATGTTTACAACTGTTACCTGGATACTGTAATACTAATCTCCCCTTTCCTGTCCCCCTCCTTGTCACCTCTCCCACTGACTGATGAGGTATCATGTTACAGGGACCGACGGTGCCTCATTCTCAGCACAGGTCTGTTGGGTTAATACTCACAGGACGCACTCCCCGGGTCAAGGTCACAACACATCCGCACTGCAGGAAACGTCTGGGAGAGTCTCACATATTTTGAATGGAATGGGATATTACATAGTGCTGAGTCGTTCCTCAAAGCACTTCCCCAGCGCAGAGAATCCTACTTCCAATACTTAGAATGCAATTTAGTACCAAAATGTGTCAGGGTGAGCTTACCTCATGATCCTCGATTTGCAAAACAATTTGAAAAGTGTAGAGAGATTTTAAGTCACTTATTAGTTAACACAAAATACATGTTCTTACTGGATTTTAAAGACTTATTCCGTCAAATGCCCTTTAGTTCGAAATGTACCTTGGAGTTGAGGTGTTTTAGCTGGTTCACCACATGAAGGAATCATACAGCTGATCAGGGCTTTAGAATGACTTCTGCCACTATTCCTGCCGTGTTGGTGGAACATTCTTGTCAATGGGATTGACTGAGTACGGTTTGTTGAAGTTAGCAGCTAATCTCACCTCTCCTAAAAAGATTAGTATAGTTACACTTGTTGGTTGCTGCTTTGGCTTTAAGACTGCCATGCTGTCCTAAACTCATCCACACTTGATGTCTCTCCTCGCCGCTGTCTCTCTGTTACTCCTTACACTTTCTCCTTGCCAGCCATTTAATCAGGACTTGTTGCCCTGTCGACAATCTCCGGCCCCCTTATTAGCTCCACTTGGATGCTTGATAGCCACTTAAAAGATGATCCATGCACCCTAGATAGGATATGAACAGCTCGTTTGATCGCCACAGCTGCTTTTCATCTGTTATCTCTGCTTGCTCTCTGGCAAAGGAGTCAAATAGGTTAGAGAAAGGAAACCCTTTACTCTGATGTGATAGTACTTTTTATGGGAGGATACACTTGTAGCAACAAATGAAAAAAAAAAGGAAACAAATCCTATCTGTTTGATGTCCAGGATGGACTTGAGACGCCTTCAATGTCATCGGAAGCCAGATATGATATTAAAAACACCTTGTGTACAAACTTATGTCGTTTTCTGGTTTCATATGTGGTAGCAGAAATTCTTCAAGTTTGTAAATCTTAATTTGTTAATTAATTCACCTGCCGGATTTGAGACGGCAGAAATGTTTATGAAACAATGGCTTCATCTGCTCATGGCTCCTGTCAGTTTAAAGTGCCTCATCTGGTGTTACTTACAAACGACCCTCCACCTTTAACCTTGACCTTCAAACTTTATTCCAATGTATTTATTTTTCTCGCAAAAAATTTTACTTAAATGTCAAAAGTGCTTTTGGGGCCTGAAACGCAAAACTTTTGAAAACAGGTCCCTGTGTTTAATCTTTTGAAAATTACACTTACAGTCTCTGCGTAAACTGGCAAAACGCATCTTGATGATGTCACATGTGTCCACCTCACATGTCTCTTTGGGTTTCAGACCAATAACCTGCAGGGTGGACAAACCAACAACAAAAACTATTTGCTCCAGACTCAGTGGAATTTATTAATGCTCCTTCAGCAAACTGGATAATGCAGAAATTTAACTGTTCTTCTGCATTGCTACCAGCATGTTTGAGAGGCAAAAAACCAATGTTAACATTTAATGTTAATGTGTAGAAATCATTGTGTAAACGGGGCCTTTACCTCCAACACTTTCTCCTCATAGGATTCGAAACAGAGTTGTAGCTCAAACTCAGCCCCATCACCATCACTGACTTCTTCTACTGCTCGACACAAACTCACACACTTCCCCCTCCTCCAACACCCACGAGCAAGTGGCAGTCGGTTGGGTCTACTGGCGAAGCCATGTGGCCTTCAATCTGGCCGCGCAGTCCCACCACCACGAGCAGCACTTTCCCTTTCCTTCATGCAGCAGTATTTAAGCCCACACATGTGCCACATCCCAGAGGAAACAATGGCTGCTGAGTCACACTTCTGGACACCTTTTTTCTTCCACAAGTGCATGCAATCATCCCGGGCCTGTTTGAAAGTTATTTCATGTTCCTGTCTCGGATAATTTAAAGTTTTATCCTCCTTCCTCTAGGCCTCGTTTGTTGCTCTTGGATAGTCGGTGTTTCTTTAGGAGGCAGATTGTGTTTATTTGTATTTATTATTTCACGTTGTGGATGTTGACCACATGTGGCTTTATTTTCAATCATCTCTCCAAGGCGAGGATCCTGTCAAAGGTAGAAAAGTAGTGAGGATTTAAATATTTCTCTTTAGTGCTTGCCGTGATTCAAAATATTTAGGATGTGGGTTTGTTTCCATTACTGCTGAGGTAATATTTATCATAATAAACTATCTGGATCTGGATATATTTGTGCAGCAGAGCTTGTAATGGGCTTTAGCTGGTGGTCTTAAAGAGGCACCACTGATAGGAGGACTGATTCGTGCACATTTAACAATGCCCTCTAACTTCTTTCAAACTGTGTATTAGCCGATGTAGTTTTAGAACAACAATAAAAACTAACAGTTATTTTTGATTCCCCGCTATACCTTTTTACTCGAAGACTGTCGTAATCGATTGAAAAATGAAGGTGAATTAATCACCGTAATACCATAAGTTTTAGACTACCCATATTTTTACAGGAGTTAAACAAATGCATGATAAATCTGGTGTTTTGATGATTTCTTCATCCCAACAGTAAACATTCTGGGGACGTCTTGTCACATATGTTACTTATATTTGTCAGATGATAGGGTGGACACGGCCCCTGTGTGGCTCCATTAGTGCTTCTAAATGTGCGAGACTGTCATATTCAGCAGATGTTAGCATGGCTACGATTTTAATTCCGAAGCATGGCTAGATCCTGGATGATTGCCTCCTCTTCTTGACCATTAGAGGATTTCTGACCATTCTTCTCTGCTGTGTTTGAAGTATTTTGCTTGAAATTGCTATTACACAGGGGACTTTGGTGAAACACATACAAAGCAGTTGTTACATTGCACATCATGCATCTGCATGAGTTTCACTCTATGAAAGGCATCTGCTCCAATAGCTGACACTATGCTATCAAAGACATCAAAATTTCCATCTGAAAGCTTTTGAAAATGAAATGAAATGAATGTCTCTTGAGTCATTATATTTTCTACATTTAGTACGCCCATGTGTAAGTCGTGCCAAAATGACAGGAACATTACGGTCAATATGGGTGATTTGATTATCTTGCATATAACAAAAAATAACAAGTTAAGATTTTCAAATTAGTCTCGAAAATGAAGGCCTCATAAACTTGACTAACCTACTTTTTACTTTTATTCAGTTGAAATAGATTTGGAGTAAAGAACTTCACTGGTCATGTCTCATTTCAGCAGAAAGTGTTTCTCTTGTCCTCCAGACTCCTTTAAGTAGCGTGTCAGAAGTGATGGCCGTGTTGCTTTTTTAAACATTTGAGTTAGAGTTTGGAATGTGAAAACAAATCTGCACCAACTGGACTAGAACCATAGATCAATATAAAAACATCTTAGTCCGTCAAAGTATAGTGTTTCCGTTCCTCCCCAGGTGGAGATAAACAGTTGATTGGTTGGCCCAGCTTTACAAATTGCTCATAATATCACCTTCTTCCACATTCTAAGCTCTTATATGTGTAGAAATCATGCATTCAAAACAGAATGACCGGAGTAGACGCAGGGAAAAGTAATTATTCACTTGACATGAGTTCTGTGAGATGATGTATGAAAGAAAGCGTCTGGTGAGCAGACGTACGAACTTGGCGTCAGGATAGAGTTTTTGTAATTGAGCAGCTATGTGGTGGAGCAATAGATTATTTAATAGCGTCATCTTATCATCGTGTCTTGATAAAGGTTGCATTAGAGAGAGTATTTTCTAGACATGTTTAACAGAAGAAGTAGGAATAAAAAAATCTCACAGTCTTATAAACGAGTCAAGAAACACGCCATTATGTAAACTATCATCCGTCATGCCATCAGGCCGCTCATAGCTTATTATGACGTTTTTATATTAAATCACATTAAAAACATTTGCCACACATTTTATGTTGAACATTTTTTGTTGGGTTTTTTGTATAATACTGATTGTTTTCTTAAGATGCAGCAATGACTGCATTTTTATTGTGTATGTAACATCAGATCAATCAGTTAATACTCCTAAAGATTTACTAATCAGTCAACTTGGATTCAGTTCCCTGACATGCGGAGAGTACAGCCAGACAAAGACACTGATGCCACTGCTTTTTAGTTTGGGTGTCTCGGTCACCGTGGGCAAACATGGGAGGAAAACATTCCAGTGGAGAATGGCCGAGCTGATGCAGTCTGCAGCGAGTGAGGCGTCGAGCTAAATAGTCTTTTCTTCCGCTCATCTGGCCCAGGTCCTCATTACATAACTGGGTTTTGTGGGACAGACACAAACAGAGCTGGCTGAAGGAACGCTAGGACTGTCGTTGCTTTAAGGAGCCTTGGATGTCATCAGGTAGAGGAAGTGTAGCTCGGGGAAACACTCAAAGAAGACTCTGATCCTGTCTGATGCTTGTGTGAACGAGTCAAGCTTTTCACTCAACATGTCAAAACATCACACGTCTGGCTACTTGTGAACAAGCCGTCAGACATCATGTAGCCCCAGAACTATTCTCCACCGTGTGACGTTAGTGCCCTGCCAGAAGACGCTAATACAGGACCTGATTGTTGGGTCATACCTGCCTCGCCCTGAATAAATTCCACGTCCGTTTATGTGCCTGCACCAGGTTACATGAACTCTCTTGAACCCAGCCCTGAGTGGCCATCCCACAACAGCTATGCTCTGACCAAAATCTCTGGAGACGCTCAGATTTTCTGTATCTCATTACTTCACTCCGAATTCAATGCCTTATCTCACTCACTTCTTCTCCCGACGCCACTTTTCTTTTCAGGACATTGACCCTTTGCATCAGTTTTTTTTTTTAATTTCACTATATCCAGCCTCTTATGATTCAGTCAGTTGTTCCCACCCATTATCCCAATCCTCAGGTCCAGAACCTTGACTGGCCCCAGTGAGAAGCACCATCTGACATTAAACAGCAGCTCAGACGAGGAGAGAGATTAAAGAAAAAGTAAAAAAAACAACAAAAACTACAATTTCCATTATCAATTTTAGCAATTGGTGGTTTGTTTTCTGACCTATTAAATGCCAGAAAAGATGAATTTTGAGTGTCCAAATCATGTCAAAGGTTTTGTTTTGCCTGAAAAACTGTCCGAACCCAAATACATGTATTTGATTTCATTCATTTGATTAGCTGCAGACTTAAGACTATTTTATGCGCACTGGTAATATGAATATATTCCTGTATTTCTCTGTTGGTAGCTGATCTAGTTATTGGACATTCTGCTGAACCCGTTGAGCTGGATCTGAAGTTTTTCCAGTTCAGAGTCTTTACATCCAAACGCCACCCTAATCCATTTGTTTGGATGCAGCATGACTTCACTGAGTTTCTGGGCATAAATATCAACATCTGAATTGGTGGAACCTCTAATTTTAAAGTGAGAGGTTTGATGAAGTGCAGCAAAGGGTGTCTTCTCTAAGGGGGGAGTTCAGAGGACGCACCCATTGGCAGGAACGTGAAAGATGAAAGGAAGTGAAGAGAGGAGGAGGGGGGTAGATATACAATGCTGCATGTGCTCCAGCTCAGGCCATGTGCAAACAGAGGAAAGTACCATGGCGTTTTTCAAAGACCTTCATTCCTCCCTGACTACGGGTATCCACTGTGACTCCGACCACACATTTTCTTGGACTTTTCCTATCACTTTTTCTGTCTGTTTGTCTCATTTTCCCTCATTCTCATTCTTTCATTCTCCCTCACATTCCCTCTCTCTGGCTGGATCATAAGAGGTGTCATTTACAGCTCTTGGTCAGCTGAGGCTTGTGTATGTCTGTGTTGTTTAAAGGGCGTGTTTCACATCCCTCATCAGTGTTGGCTCCGGTGCAGAGCACTTCTCCTCATAACCAATACCAGATTGGTCCCATACCAAATCTGTTACAGTCCGCTGAATGCCTTAGCATGAACGCCGTGGCATCAGCATCTCAAGTCTTTAAAATGGAAAAGAACAGAATATATCCAGCATATTCATAAAACATAGAGCAGTAAATCTTTGAGGGGAAGACGGAGAGTCGTAAAACAATAAAAAAATGTCATTTCCTAGGATAGAGAGTGATGCCTTCAAATTCCTTATTTGTCCAACAGACAAAAAACTATTTATTTTCCACATAAAATGATATGAAACTTATATGAAGCGTTTTGCAAACGTTCAAACTGAAGAGGGCGGGACAAAGACACCGTGGCGATTTTATTTATTAAATTCCTTGAACTTAAAGAATCTAAACAGTTTTTTTTAATTCATTTTCTGTTCTGGGACAAATCACCTCAATGTATTAGGAGAAAAAATGTGACAGGAGTCAGAGCCTTAAAAACTTAGAGTCAGTGAAAGTGATCCTCCCTCTGCAGAGCTCTGAGTGAGCCCTCTATTCTGAGTAACGAGTTTCTACACTGGAGAGAATAGCAGCTGGTGTTTTGGCTGCAGCATTCTGCGGCACACAATAGCTGAAACACATGCTACAGCCGGCGCACGTGAGAGAGATAAACACGAAAACGCCGGACATGGCATGAGAGCTCTCATCGAGATGAATATTTCATACTCCATTACGCTGTAAAGAGTATTTTTAGAATTTGTCAGCATCTCTCCTGATGTTTATGAATTTTTAATGGCAGTTGGGAATATTTCACCATTCAACCAAAATAACTGGGGCTGGATGCAGGAGATTACACGTTCAGTATTTTTCAGTGTGGAAGCAGCAAAGGTGCTTCTTCTCCTTGCTGTAGAGTTCTGCACGTCTGTAGACCTGATGTTGAATATGATGGATTAGTGGTGTCGATAATTCTTAAAGGAACTGTCTGACAAATATCACATGTGAAAGCTGGAATTGGTAGGTGTGAAGCATTTTGTGTAGCATTTTAGCTAGATAATTTATCAATTAATCCTTTACTTTAATTGGTGAAAAGTAAGTCTCTGCCTCCTGTCTACTTCAGTTGGTTCAAGAATCCATTCAGCACTGCGTACAGTGTGATCACTATTTGAGATACCTGAAAGTAGTGTAACATAATACTGATATACTTGAGTGTCTCAGTATTGTTGTCTCAATCCTGAGAGTGAGTCCCATCAGTCTTTGCCAGAAGGAGCCTCCTTCTTACGCTGGCTGGCATCAGCCTTAGAGGTAAGGTGCTTGAAGCCGTTGCTCCTTCGCATGGAAAGGATCCAGTTGAGGTGGTTCAGGGCATCTGATCGGGATCAGGATGTATCAAAGACGCCTCTCTTTAGAGGTTATCCAATCACGTCCAATTCGTCGGAGACACTGGCTAGACACAGAACCCGCTGGAGGGACTGTATATCTCATCAGGCCTGCTAACGCCTCGGGATCACTCAGGATGAGCTGGAGAGGGTTGCTGGGCAGAATGATGTCAATAGTTTGAACAAAAAAAAAAAATTAGAATTGGGACACCTTCAGAGGTTCATGCCCTTATTTGTCTTTTCTAGAAGGTTATGTTGTATTTTGTTTTATCTAAACATCTGTCAGCTACAGACAGATGGCTGTTTAGATTAAATGAGCTGGAGGGTGTTGCTGATGAGAGGGATGTCTGGAATAGCCTTCTTAGCTTGCTGCCACCATGACCCAACCCTGGATAAGCAGAAGAAAACACATGGCTGTTTTTTTCCCTCATGGTATTCTAGTCATCTGTTAACTAATCCCAGCAATAATAAAACAAGTTTTAAATGCTGGAAGGGGAACCGGCTCACTTTTGGCTTCACTAATCTCCTTATTTGATTGCTCATGTAGTAATAGTCATTATTTGTGAGTCATTCGTTAAACTAGTCTGCTTCCATGAATGCACTAATAGTTACTAAATGAATTTAAGCTGTGCCTACCAACCGGACTGTTTTATCACCTTTTTAACGCACATTTTCATGAATGTTATTTCATTATGCTCCACTGAGATAAATGCATGTGAATGATTCATGCTGTCACCGCTCAGACCAAAATTCAGCATCAGTCAGGTATGCATCTGGAATGACTGGACCCTCCACCCTTCTCCTTTCCCCAGAGTGTGCAGCAGTCCAACCTCAAACCTCAGCCAAGGGAATTCCAAGATCAACTTACCCCGCTGCTATATGGGATGTTTATGAAGCACACACTGGCTGTGTGGCTATGTCACACTTTCTTAAAGGGGCCTTTTCAGCCAACTGGAAAGTCCGAGTGACTCAGTTTACATTCAGGGCGGACAGTCTTGCCTATACGTCCAACGCTTGCATTTTAATAGCCTCGCGTCTTGAATCAGGTGTTTGTCTCACTGACTGGTCGATTAATGCTATATGGAATTTCCAGCTATGGGTGGTTGATGGTGTTGGGCGGGTCCTGGGTGGAATAGCGGTATCCTTTGTAAGGTGAATCTTGCATTACTTCTGTTTTTTTACACCCTGTAGATTGACTTTGACACATAAACATTGTGCCTGGCGTGTTAATCCTGACCCATTCATGAAGACTGCTCTCAGTTTAATCCCTGGTCACACAACACCTGCCTCCGCAGTTAAGATCACTGCTAAAACAGGCCTGGTGTTAATATATTTGGTAGGTGAGAGCTGCCAATGTTAAGTTTATTAAAAGTGGTTCCTGCAGTGCTGACACTAGAAATAGAACACAGTTGGCAGCGTGGATGAAGTCCACAGCTTGTTTCACATGATATTCAGGAATCTCTGAGCAGAAGGCTGCCAATCACGTAACACATCATAGCATTGTTGCATTATTGACCGTTCATTTGTTGTTAATAATTATTATTAACTTATAATAAGGCCAAAAATAGATATTACATGAGTCGGCGTCAGTTGGGCTGGTCTAAACGCTGACGACTAAAGGTTGGTAAATGATAATAGTCTAGGTCCATGATGATCTGTAGCCCACTCAACATTTCTGCCTGAAGCTGGGGGTTTTAAGTCCACATGTGCTGCTGTGAGTATAACACCACTTTCTTCCACTGGACTGTTGGTGGTTGGGAAATACGATTTAAATCAACACCAGGATCATTTCAAACTCCCATCTCCATCCATCCATCCATCCATTCAGTTCCCGGATGGAACCCCCACAGAACATGCTACTAACTCCAAAAAGAAAAGCCTCAGATCACCAGTTGGATTTGAACCCACAACCTTCTTGCTGTGAGTTAACAGTACAAACTGCCACCATTCTCAAGCTGTGCAGCTTCTGTCCCAATTACAACCCCTAAACAATTATTTGTTGTAACCTTTTTTATTTTTGTTTGATGAAGCCAAAATGTGCCCAAAACGCGCACACACACACACACAGACACACACACACACACACACACACACAAACACACACACACACACACACACACACACACACACACACACACACACACACACACACACACACACACACACACACACACACACACACACACACACTGTTCGGTGACTGAACTCAGTCAGCGGGTACATATGCGTAATTACAGCGGGGGATGGCTGATTACATGCCCCCCATCCTCAAAAAAAAGCTGATTTACTCCCCTTGATGGAGAGAAAACAAAGACTCCGGATGTGAACGTCCTGTCGTCAGTGATCGCAGCTGAGCCTGGTGCTGAAGCTGGGACCCATCCTGTAGGTCCTGTGGGATGCTGCTGCATCATCCTACAGCGTCTTGAGCCCGGCCCCTCCTGATCCTGGTCCTCTGAGGAGGTAGTTTATGTAACACAGCCAGACTAAACGTGTAGCTTGGGAGCGAGGTGGGAATCCATGTATGAGGAGTCTCAGGCTCTAATGGATAGATTTTGATTCCTTTTTGTCTGTCCTGTGTGAGCGACTTATAATATAGGAGCATTGTTTTGTATTTTCTTATTATTCATCTTGATATTCTGTATTTTGAAAAGCCTTATCATTCTTAAATGACCAAAAGTGAAATCAGCACTTCACTGAGGCAGTTTTTTGAAGGCGGCTCAGATACTGTATGCTGACCTCAGATATTGACCTCACATCACTGTCAGTTTGACTGGAGAATATCTCAATCTTCATTAGCACATTCTGGTGATCCATGGATATATCTCTTTCTACCTCTTTTCAGCTATGGGCTATTTCCCGAGGGAAACTGTCAGTGTGAGGAAGAGATGCGATAATTAATCATAAACAGAACCAGAGGGTTATTTTTTTTTACTCCAGAGGCTGGGAGGGGTTGCGCTGTCATCACAAAGTATGTGCTCCTTTTTCCGCTGTCTGAGAGCAGCTGCTGAGGACTGAATGAGCAGGACCCTGAATGCTTGATTGGCAGAGACATTTGTCTGGAAGTGTCAAGGGACCTCTGGAGACAATTGTCCAGTTCTAGCAGTGCTCCCTTACTGGGGAGCTCACTAGTACACCAAGCTCACGCAACCACCCCCTCCTGGGTTTGGGGGGCTTTTGTCTTCCCTTGTAGATTTTGGTTGGAGTGTTCAAAACACAACCTCTCCTTTCTGCAGCCACAGCTCCATCACGGAGGAAATCCCCTGCATTTCTTCTGCCGGAGTTTGGTTCTGTCCTGTGTTTCTCGTCTGCTCCACACACATGGTCTCCATAGCAAACTGAATCTGGATTGTTGTTTTTGCCAGTGGAAGAGAAGTGATACAGTGGCTAATAAACATGTCGTGAGCGTGACTCACGCGGAGTCAAAGTGGTAGCTTTTGGAGGAGCTGCAGCGAGAGTTATGTTGGATAAGTCTTTAAATGAACAGAAAGTTGTTGCCAGCTCTTTCCTCACGATAAAGGCATGTGTGAGAAAATGCACTCATTTTATACTGAGAGAGGATCTGAAAATGAGGTTTTATTGTAGATTCAGCAGTACTTGTAGGAAGGTATTTTACTTTGTTTAATGGTGAAATTTAGATCTTTGGTATTTATTTAATGAGACAATATTAAACTTTTGGCAATTTGTATGATATCCATTCATCGGCAGTTCTCCAGGAGGATAATTGTATGTAGCTATTAAATTCTGTGCGATTGGCCTCCAGTGCATTGGACACCGACGTCGGTAGAAATTGGGCTATAATAAAGTTTTACTTCATCAGTTCAACATATCAGGGCTGCAACAAACATGTTTATTATCTGCGAAGCCTTGTTTGCCAACAAGCTCTATTGTGAAGGAGCACTGTTGATTATTTACTTGCTCATAATTCTTGTTTTAATCGGTATCATAAAATGATTTAAAAAAAAGCTGATCATAAGAGACCTGTGTGATATCTTCGTGATATATCGTTTTGTTTCAATTTTACATTGGGGGATTTTAAGTGCTGTTTGACGAAAACAGCGTCCTGCGTTGACCGAAAATGTGGCAGCTAAAGCGGTTAGAGTGAACCTAAGTATTGAAGCTGCTTGTCTGCAGCTAAACAATGGGCTTAAACTCAAAGCCTAAGCTGGAAGCTGAACCTGTCTATAAAGGTGGGAAGGTGAAGGGACTGAAAGATTCATGTGACACTGTCTTACTCATATTGTAGTCATTTGTGGTGAGTGTAAAAATATCAATCGTTGACACGCTAATAAATACTTGATTGTTTCAGCTCATCCAAAGACTTAAAACTTCTTGGAACCATATTATTATGTGTTTTTCTGTTGTTGCTGTAGTTTTTTCTTCTCTCATTAAATCATCTAGATTAGAAAGCTTGCCAGGCCTTCATATTTTTATTTCTTAAATTACTCTAAGCAGACCCTTTTATAGTTTCCCCAAACAAACAGCCTTTCTTTCTCCTAATTTGCTTTCTCCGTTTCTTCTTGTTGCCTTGGGACATAAACATCTGACTCTCCTGCTTCTGCTATATTGGCAAGAAGCATTTCAATAATATAATCAGCTGTCATTTGTTATACCTGGCTCCATTATTGGATCATTTTACTGAGTCTGGGAAAAGATCAATCTCCAATATCTGCCTGATCAGCAATTTTTTAGTCTCCGACCCTTCCTGCTTTGCTGAATGTTGGTGCATACCTCCCCGGTACCCCCTGAGGACTGGATGAAGAAGGGCTTTATGGGTGTGAATGCGGAGTAAGAGCAATCTGTGCCCTGGCCCTCATTAGCCAGGCCTTTGTTACAGTAAGCCATACCTCGCGGAGCCCAGATGCAGCATGTCCAGATTAGATCCTACACCCGCCAGGAGTCCTGAAAGTCCAATCGAGCCTAATCCTCCTGCACGACTTTCTCTTTTCTTTTACCACACACACATTCCCAACCGCAGATACACAAGATTGGTCACACACAAACAGCGAGTGGAGACTTCAACATTAGTTATTGTAGCTCTGTCGGTGCCTTGTATCTTTAATCTCTGTCCAGAGATCCTGTCAGCTGCTTACAGACCACGGGCCCTTTATTTCCTTTGTTACACAAATCAGAGCTGCAGATAATCATCTAATAAATCCAAGACTCCTAGACATGAGTGGATTAAAATGCAACTAAATCATGGAACCACATTGTTTTCCCTGTGCAATGTTACCCAGAAATCTAAACATCTTAAATGATTTTCACAACTCGGGAAAAATTTGTTTTTGGTATTTATGGTCGGATTTTTCTCTGGCGACAGAACCAGATGCTTTTTTAATTGTTCAGCCTTTTCAAAACTGGCCTAGTCTGTTCTGTTGTTTCACCATTACCACTAACATAATTCTAGCTTAAAGACTGAGTGGTCTTGAAAACCCCACGCCAAGCTCTAAAAAGCTTGTCGATTGCTCCATTCTTTTCTTCATTTTACCACAGACACAGTCTGGATGTTGTCTTTGGGCCTGCATGTGATGTTGTGTGAAGCCACAAGGCCATTTGCAGAACTCCACACCAACTGGCAGAATTTCACAGGCGTCTCTGGTTATGCTAGACTTGATCTTATCAATCGGCAGTCATCCACTGTGGTTACGTGTTGTCGCTGCTATTCTGGGATGAACAGTGTTGCTTACAATTTACGCGTCAATGCGATCTCATAAATGTCCTCAAAGCATTTTCCTCGCTGCTGTTGTAGAGCTGCGGCCAGTTTGTTGTGTGTTTGAACACGGTTGTTCTCTCATTTACCTCTTGCTGCTTACTCGGTTTTTTATTAAATAAGACTGAATTTACTGTTTGGGTTTTTTTCATCCAGAATAAGCAATTAGATGACGTCACATTGGGCGCTGAGAAATTGTGTGGATGCCTGTTTTCAATTTTAACAACGGATTAACTCATTGTGTTGTAAACAAATAGTGTCAACAGATTCCAAAATGATCCCTCTTTGCACTCCTAATTTCCAGTGTCTCTAATTCTAATAATGCAGTTAAATACACTTGTGTTTACACATGTTCTGTGTTTATTTTCCTTATTAAAAATGTAAAATTGAGTTTGAGTTTCCTTGAAAGTGAAAGTGTTGCTGATTCACCTGAAGTTGCAGAGGAATAGATTAAATTTACACTATTTTATTTCAACAACTCATTGACTTGTGACATGAATTCCATGTCGCATAAGTTTCTGCAGCCGTCCTTCACACTGTCCTCCCACCCCTGGATTGTTCAGTGGTCGCTCTAATCAGCCATCAAACGCTGATTTGTTGTTGTCACCTGCAATTCCATCTAATTTATCTTCATATGCCTTAAACACATGTTCAGATCATAAATTTGCTGGGACAGTCACTTTTAGTTAACTATTAACACACAGTGCTTACTGATGGGACTAGCTAGCGGGCTAATATGTCTAACACGTCTTTGATTATTGGGATGAGTAAGTTGCCGGATCTTCCTAAAATGGTTGAGATGAAGACATGTAAGGCAAGGTTCTGACTCCACGATATTTATGTCTTTGACAATGGTGTCATTTTGGGCCCAATAGAAAGAAATCATCGGCTACTACCAGAACGTTTTAAAGTCTAAATCAGGCATCGTTAGACTCATAGTAGTACATGTAAAAGCCCCGTTTTATGAAGTATGTAGAACTCGTTTAGTGTTTTGCTACGTTGACCAAAAATGCTTTTTGATATAGATAATTTTAGAATATGTGCCTATAAAATTATTGTATAGCACTTATATTGTGCTACGCCATCTCTTGTTAATGAGATATATTATCGCCCTCTAACGATGTCAGTGGAAACAACATCTGTAAGGGGTATGTGTATTTTTATCTGGTCACTTTAAATTGAAACATTCAAGGAAAAACCCTGCATGTCTTTTGAAATGTAATTTGTGACAGCATTTGTTATGTCGCGCCATTTATCAAAGTCTGCCGAGTGTGTTTCTGAACATTTCGTAATTTGGATGGTTTAGGTTCCGTCGTGGTCAGTTGATGAGTTCAGAGATGATGAAATAAGTTAGTGTGTAACGGCAACCACTCGTTTGAGCAAAAGCTAGCAGTTTGAACCCAAATCACTGCTGTGTAAACGAGGACGACCAACATCTTGCAGCTAAGTCTGGATGACGAGGCTGTAGGTATTTTTTGCTATGTTTGCTTATGATGTTTTTTCTCTCATGCTTCAGTCATTATTTTTTGACCTTGTGGTGCTGTGACCAGTTGCCCACTGCTTACACTCTCTTTGCAAATGAACAGTAGTTTATCCTACTAGACTTCATGAAGCAATGACTGGATGCACTAAAAACACATGTGTGTTTGATTGGTTTAGGCAAAAGTGAGTGACATACTCGATAATGTCAGCTCCCACATCATTTGAACCACCACAAAGATGTCATTGTAGACGGTACATGGCACACCACTAAGCAGTGGGTTTTCTGTCCTTTGTGTTGCCATGACAACTGTCTGTAAACCAAGTTCCTTCAATGTTTACTGTAATTCATTTGGATGCCTATAGTTGAGCTGCATCCTTCATGTTGTGTCAGTTCTGCTGAGACATTTAAATATAATCTGGTAGATCTAGTAGCTGAATCCAGAACACACACAAATCCCTCCTTTCAACTTTGGTCTATATTTGTACATCAGGGCATAGTAAATATCTCCATTTCACTTATGTGTGACAGATCTGCTAGAACGAGATAGATGCAACTCCAATCCTCAGTCTATTTTCTGCCATTCAGGACGTGCCGAGACACACTGATCTTTACACAAACATGAACACAAAGACACGAAATCCATGAAATCCCTCGCATCCCCTCAGAGAACACCCCAGTCCAGTGGCCGACATTGTTGTGGTCAGGGTTGTTGCTACAACAACGGCATAATATTTCTGGGCGGCATGGCTAGTTTTTCTGTCTGTATGGCTCAAATCCATTTCCAGGAATTCCACTCGGTGACCTTTTTTCAAATCATGTGTTTTAGATTTAGAGGAATTTAGAGCCTATATATGATGTGGTCTGAGACCCTTAAACAGTCTGAAATATATTAGTGGAGGTATTATTTGGTTGGAAATTGTACCCTTAATGGTAATATGGGCTTTATGATGCTTTTTAAAAATAGAAACAAAAAATATTTTCACTAATTCACTTAAACGTGTGCTGTAAATTGTCTGGTTCTCATGTATTCTTGTGAGATTTAAGCTTAGTAACATTCACAAGTCAAGTGTCTCAAGCATCTTCGTAGGGCGACTGCTATTTCTGCCGTCTTTTCCATACGGAATACCGCAAGCTAAATCGAGCTGGTTGAACGCGGTAACAAGATGCTCATAACAAAATCCTGTGAAGGAACATTCCTCCACGGGGTTCCTGATGTTGTTGTCATGGCTGTTACCATCTCAAGTGGCAAATACTTCTCAGAATCAAAATAAGCTGGTATTTATCCTTTCGTCACTTTCATTTGGAACGATTTTTCGAGGAATGTTTGGTGCAATGTAATAACTGCGTGGAGACAAAAGATGGATCCATCGTGCCTTACCAAAGTAGGACAGACCTTTTCAACATTTAGTAATGGGTCATAACACAACAGGGAGTCCTGGTGTTGCTGTTGGGGCAGCACAGATGATGATGAATGCAAGATGGTCCCTGGTGATACATGAAATCTCAAATTGAATTGAACAAGAGGTGCTTTAATTGTTGTTACTTTGCTGTGTTTAAAGGGCCTGCCAACCCTGACATAAGTCTTCAATCACTAATAATGAGGTCTCAGGTTAGATGATGTAATTAAAACTTTGTAAAACATGATACACTGATAACAGCTAAAATTAGCCAATCTTAACGGATGCAATATAAGTTGTAAGGAAGGTGCTGATCAAACAGACTGTTATTCACACATTAAGCCTGTAAAGGTTGAAAACATGTGAGGAAATAATAATAATTTATCCTTTATTAATGACATACAGTCATACATTGTACAACATAGTGAAATTATTTCTCTGCATTAGACCCAACCCTGAGGGAGCAGTTGAAACAGCTGCCTTCCGATCTTTCGATTGGGAGGTGGCCGCTCTACCTACTGAGCCACAGCCTCCCCGGAAATAGACTAAGTTGATGGTATTTTATGCTGAGTGCAGTATATCTAGCTGGAAAAAAAAAAAATTTTTGATCATTTTATGGTTGACATTCCTTGAGTTCATTCTAGATTTACTTCCTTTTCCTTATAAAGACCGTGCTTTTGTAACTAATAGAGACAAGAGCAACAAATTCCCAGCGTTCATGTATTAAATACAGGCGCGCTGGTTGCATTTTCTTGGCCGATCAACGATCATTGACTTCTATAAAGTCTGATGCCGATACCGATTTTCTTGAAAGTTTTCAAAGCATAATTGACAGTGTACATACATACATACATACACACAGAGGGTTCTTTTCTGGCTCCGCGCTCTCGCTAGCTTTAGCCGCTCCGCCAACGTTAGCTTCTAGAAACTTGGTATATTCCTCGGAGTGAGTAATTTTTAATTGTCTGATTAAGTTAATTGTCCTGAACCTTTCCCTGGTTCTTCCTCCACTGCATAAATAAGCCTCCTGGCGCTGATCGATCAGCCGGCCAATTGATTGGTGCACCTCAAGTATTCATTTATATATAAATGTTCTCTAAAGTTGTTTCTTACAACATTTTACTGCATCTTTTCATCTGACCTACACTAGTTTCTTTTGCATTGGTCAGCAGGGGCTGATCTTTATTTCTTGTCAACAAGCCTTGGACACCCATCACCCTGTTGCTGATTCACTGGTTGTCATTCAAACTATTTTTAGGAGGCACTAACCACTGCAGACCGGGAAGACTCCACAAGACTTCCAGTTTTGGATATACCCTGACCCAAAAGCTATATCCATTTGGCTCTGCTCACAATCGCTCTGAACCTTACTCTGGCCCATTTTCCGTTTCACATCAATTTTGAGGACACAATGTTCACTTGCTGCACAATATAGCTCACTGAGAGATGCTGTTCAAACTACATAATAAAACATTATTGACATCATCTGTTAGTGGTTATAATGTTATTGCTCATCTACGGAGCCCTCTATATACAAGAAACAGAAGAGCAGACTCTTTTGCTGCAAAACGGCTAATTATGCTTAACTGTATTAAATTATATGGTTAAAATAATTCTAACCAGGGATTCATCGGTTGCTTATTCGTATAGAACAATGTTTATCTATACGGACCCTGTTAAATAAACAGAAATATACTGTAGATTTCATTCAACTCCTGATGAATCTCTCTTACTGCCAAATGTTCCACCAGTACATGAGTTCTTTGTGGTGTCCTGATCAGATGCAGACATGCACAGGAGCGTGGCTCAGCTTTACATTTTTGTGCCTTCACATAGTTTACCGCATCCATATGCTTCCTTACGGTGTTAACCCTACTTGACTTCCATCGCCGGCTGTGAAACAAGTTATCCGTGTCTGCTGGCAGGTAACGTCAGCTTGTTTTAAATCGTCTTATATGCTCCCGGTGTTTATTTTTCAGCACATGTTGTCCTCTCCCTGCATTTGTTCTGATGATTTATTGATGTGTCTCGACATGTACGTCTGCTAGTGTGTTCGTGGTGGGGAGCTAAAACTTTTAAAGGCAGTAGGAGAGGTGAGTGAGAGAGAGAGAAAGAGAGAGAGAGATGGTGGGGACTGAAAAGGAAAAACATTCCCTTTCGGCTGGCTGATGTGTGTATGTGAAAGCGTGTGTGTGTGTGTGTGTGTGTGTACTTCTGAGAGAGTTTTGTGCAGTGAGTGGGTGGGTGCGTCAGTCAGTAGGTCTGGGCTCTCTGCAGTGCTCTCATCCGCCGTGCTCTCCCCTCGGCTGAGTGGAAACATCATGTGTCTGTGGGACGCCCAGAGAAACAGCCCTGTTTCTCCAGACTGAGACCAGATTAGAGAGTCACAGCGGAACAGAAAGCAGAAGAAGGTGCAACATGGACTTGAGCAGAAACTTTGATTAGGCTGACTTAAAGAAAAGTGGAACCGAAACCAACCTGGTCCTTTTTGAGGATATTTCCTGCTATTTTGGTCTCACCACTTTAGATCTGGCTATGCCATGCTGGCTCAGAGCAACGGGCTCCCTCCAGGCAGTAAGCCAGTCCCTCTGAAGGATAACCCAGACCTGCAGGATGTGGATGTGAATGCTGAAGGGTGCTGCTCCCTCTCTTCTTCCCCATCATCTAGAGGTTGTCCATGGGCTCGCTTGGCTGGGGTGGATGGCTGCCTGTCAGAGCCGTACTGTCTTTGGTTCCAGCTTTTGGCCAGAGCCTATTGGGGAGAGGTTGAACTGGGGCTCACCAGTCCAAACCGCAGGGTGTCCTGGGCTCGGATCAGGGAAGCCTCGAGGAAGAACTGTGCCCGCTCTCGGGTAAGGTTGGTCAAGTATGAGAAAGATGGAGAGCATCTCTGTCACTTGAATTTTGTTTTAGAGGTTCAAATGATAGCTTAAAGGAATTTATCAAAATGCTGCTTTGCTGTGTTTAGGTGATATCAGGGGTATATAGGCTTACATAGGAAGCATGTGACAGGGGACCAAAGGTGAGGGATGTTGTGCTGTCTGAGGAATTTTGGTGTGCGTCATCCTGCTCTTCAGCAATACTATAGTTCTGTTTCACTGACTGATATCTTTGGGTGATAGGACTTTGTCTGTGTGTATGTATGTATGTGGGTCTAATGTTTGGTTTATTGTTCGTCCCAATTGGTAGTTGTATTTGTGCTGTCAGAGGAATTTTATGTTCCAGGTGTGCTTATACTAAAATTCATTACAACATGAAAACATCCAAACAATAGGAATAGGCTTTTCAATCAAAACTGCAAATCAATAATCAATCAGAACTAATTGAATATGATTGACATATCTCACAAATGAGTATCGCATTAGGCAAAAAAAAGTGGGTTCCCCAATTTATTGAATCATTAACAGTTTTTGCCTTCTTGTGGTAATTATTGTTCTAGATGGTACCGTAAACTCAGGTCCAACAAACTTCATCCAAAATGAAAACCCTTGCCTTCATCAAAACTTAAAGGAATCTTGTAGTAAGCCGTCATTTTTGAGTTGAGGAAGGCTGTTTGTTCTGCACGTCTTACATCTTATTACATCATCTGCTGCCATAAATTGTTGCACTGTGGTTGGATCTTTTTCTGCTGGATGCTTTGCTCATAAGTGATGATGGGTGTGGCTATTCCCCCCGCCCCCCTTTATTTCATTATATGAGTGCCACACCAAACTATTGGATGACTGTAACCTGTTTCTGCTGTTGCTCTGGTGTCATAGCAATTTACCATTACCAGCGGTAAAGGAGGGGTTCTTCGTCTTCTTTTGTTAATAGTGGTTGCAAACAGCTCGTAGTCTCATTACCACCACCAGCTGCTGGTCGTACTGCATGGAAAAAAAAAACATTTATGACAAAACACCCAAACCATTTTTTCGACCCATCCCTACCAAACAGCTACTTTTTATTATGTACAATGACACTTATTCATCAAGCTAGGTAATTTTTCAGGATTGTACCAAAGTAGTTATTTTCCACAACATAGTGAATGAGGGGGACTAATGTTAAAAGCTGTGGTTTGATAGAGAGGGACGTTTTTGAAAGAAAATGCAGAAGAGGCTGAAAGAGGTCCAAAACGTCAGATGAGTCACTCCTGACTCATAGACTTAAAACATAAAAACAGAGATGAAGTGGAGAAAAGATGAATCCACAAGTAATGCCTTTCAAGTTACTCATCTCGTATGCAGAAAAGAGCTGGGACAGGCATGCAAATGCACCTTCCTGCGGGCTGCAGCACCATATGGCCGCTCGCCATTCAAAATCCAGTGTGTGCATAATGTAGACTGGTATGATGAACAGATTGCATGAATAATTGAGTAGTATTTATCAGGTACTGTCATTGTGTTGGCTCGTTTGGAGCACATTTACTGTATTGTACCTTTTGATCATAGCTGCCTTCTACTGAGGCATTGTGGGAATCTATAGTAGCCATAGTTTCCCTACTGGTGCTTCTCCCTCTCTATACAAATACATTTATGGGAAATGTCTGTGAGCATGTCATCCATGGGGCGTTTCAGCCCTATGTTTCAGCTGTTACATAATAAGACATAAAACTTTAAGCATAAAATCAAAACAGCGGGCTGCGCCGGAGCGACAGCTCTCCTCTCTCCGCAATATTATGTACTGTGGTTCTTTTCCAGCTCACTTGAGAATTGGTGGTGATTTCACCAGTCACACCATGAGGCCCACACCCATCCCTCTCTCCAGAAGCCCCTACATCTGCTGTTCCCAGACGGGCGGAGAAGAGGTGTGGATGGAGAGGCGAGAGGGACGAGAGGGGAGACCGTCTTTGTTTTGGATCCACACCTCAGATGTATTTGAGTGGGAGAAGAGCCTGTGGAGAGATCTGAACTGAGGCTGAAAGTCTTGGCATGCTCTCGTAGCCTGGAGTCACTTCGGTAGTGTTAACAGTAACCACTAACGCACAGCCTGTGGTGCAGCGGTTCAGCTCCATCATTACTTTGATGATGGATGTGACAGAAGTTTCACTGCTCGGACTGCTCAGAGCAGCAGGAGAGGTTAGAGTGTTTCTCATTGATGATGTCATTCTGAGTTGTAACCATTAAGAGTTATAAGTTATTTCCTAGTATAGGATAAAGTATATATCTGGAGTCTAGTGTTGAAAAACATCTGGAATGAAAAAAACTGAATTGAAGTAGCTTCAAAATGGAGTTGAAGTATCAGATATGTATTCTGAGGGTGTTTGGGCTTTTGCATCACTTGACATTTCACTTTCTTCTTCTTTCACTTTCAATGTGAAAAATGACAAACTCTCACAGAAATTGGTTCTTGTTTGCATCATATGACTGCAAAACTCATTTAGTGTCAGTATCTCTTCATCTGTCAATTATTTACCCTATCATTTAACCAATTTTTAAAATGTTGCCCATTATAACATAAATAAATGATTAATTTATCACTACAACGGTCAAAACCCACAGGCGTTCAGTTTTCAATTATTTACATGAAGGAGAACAGTCATATTTATTTATATATGAGAGCCTATTGCAGTATTTTTCGGAGGTTTAGCTATAGGAATGAATTGAGCAATTAATTGATTGCCATACTAATTTTCTGATTACGTTTCTCTTAAGAAAAATAATCAACGAATGGAATAATTGTCTCAGCTTTTAGTCCTCTGTTGTGACTGCGAGTTGGAACAATCCGCAATCCTGTGTTACAAATGTTTTCTACTAATAATAATGATAATAAATGCATTAATTGATAATTAATCATCAAATGTTTTGATAATAGATAGCTCTGGATTTAAATGTGACCACTTAATGATTAGCTGAATGTCTGCGGTGAGTTTGATTAAGGAGGCGTCATGCATTGGAACCACTGTCAGCACCAACAGCATGCACACTTAAAATAACCCTGATACAAACCAGCCTGATAATCTGAGAATATAATTGATGTCAGTTGAGCAGGTGGAGCAATGTCAACATCGTGGAAATATATATATGTTTTCTTTCTTCTTCATTTATTTTCCTCAAAGCAGGCAAATCATTCATAAAGGAATGTACAAAATATGAAAGACCATCATCAACTTAACATCCATTTTAATAGAAGCATGTTGGTTAAAAACCTGGAGAACCAGCTCAGCACCGGGTTCAAAGAGCTGGTAGCTGGTAGCGGCTACGACTAACTTTGCAGCAAACACTGGTGAAGTGGTAGAAGATGTTTAGAGAGAACCTACAGTCTGTAAAAACTACGGAGGAGTTTACCCAGTATTGATGATCAGACATTCTTGGTTGTAGATAATATGGGATTTTGTCCTCTTCTCAGCAGACTATAGCACAAATAAGCAACAATCACCACGCAAACGCTGTACTACGAAATCTGCACAAATCATTGAATCATTGATGTCATCTTCCTGTTGCAGCACATCTCTTCAAAATCTCTTCAAAATAACATGATGTAAATAAAACTTGTCTTGAATGCAATGTTTTTATGAAGTACTCGTATAGGTATCTGAAATGTAAGTACACATAGTTGGTGAAACAGTGATATATAGATAGATAGATACTGTCTGCAGTATATTTTGTCCCTGAATTAAAAAATGAAGAGGATTGTTTGGTTTCAACCGTTCATCATGGAGCATTTCATCAAAAAGCGATAGAATTTATAAGATTAGATCTAATATGTGACCACCAATGCTCCATGTGTGATTGTTTGCGTGCAACTCTTATGTTTAGGAAGCAAAGAGTCACTCGTGACTCACTGCTATCTGATTCCTCATAATCATTATTTTTCTCAGAAACGGCTATTTGTTATTGAACATATAAAATTTGTTAAAGAGCATGTGTCGTGTGGCGGGCATCAAAGTAAAGTTATGCAAGCTGGGAGCTGTCAGCATTTAAAGGTTGTTTTCATCCTGTGTTAGTCACAGTAGGAATGTAGAAGATAAGTCTGTCATCGGGCAAACATGGCAAATAGCTCTGCAAAGCCCCAAACGTGCAATAACTGAAGCCATATGGATGTTTGTGTGGGGCTCTAGGTAGCACAAAATGACATGTCCGGTGAAACTGACAGATAATGGGATCACTGACATGAACCACAATTTAGAAATGTGAGACTGCATCTTTTTGGCCCTCTCAACATTTTAACAGGTTTCATCTGAAAAAACTAGATTTGCTGAGTGAAGGGATTTTTTTAATGTATTTGCTGACAGGCTATATATACTGAATGTGTGTGTTATGTGTTTCTGACTCATGCAATGTCTTAATCTTCTTGCGACTGCGATATATTTTCATTGTCAGGACAAACCAGTTAGAGGCGCTGAGTTTCGGTGGGAATATTTTCACATGTAATCTTTCATGTATGTGAATAAGATTATTTAAAGTCCAGAAAACAACTACCATTCATCACATGACAAACTGATGATGATGATGTTGTGGTTGAAACGGTTGCTTGAGAATTTGAATTTTAGATATTTTGTAGGTTGAGTGGTTTCATATAGTTAATAATATATCACAATTCTTAGCCATTGCATTATAAAGAGTAACAGGTGAAGTGAGTGACATTTATTATCTTCTTACCTTATCACCTTTAAGTGGGTTGAATTTATTAGGCATGTAGTGAACGTTTTGACCTGGAGTTGATGTGATGGAAGGAGGGAAAAGCATTTTGACACGGCCCAAATTTTGAGGGCTTGGTTAGTGCGAGGACATGTGGTGAACAAGCGACACGGTCGTTGGTGCCCAAAGCTCATTGGTACATGTGGTGAGCAAATCTGCATTGTGTTGTCCCATAGAGCTGCTGTAGCTGCAGAAATAGCTGAAAAAGTTAATGCCAGTTCTGGCAGAAAGGTGTCAGAACACCCCGTGAATCATAGCTTACTGTGTATGTGCTGTGTAACTGCAGAGACGTCAGTGCGCCCATGCTTATCCTTTGCCAAAAGCACTGATGATATGCACGCCAGCATCAGAACTAACCTACAGATCAATGGAAGACGGTGGGAAGGTCTGATGAATCACATTGTCCCAGTTAGTGGTTACTGTTAATCACATTGTCACTTGCCTGGGGAGGAGTTGTGTACCAGGATGCACTGCAGGAAGAAGGCAAGCCAAGGGAGGCTGTGTGATGCTTTGGGCAGTGTTCTACTCAGAAACCTTATGACCATCCATTCACATGGTTGTTAAAATGAAATGTAACACCAACCTAAACATTCTTGTAGACCCAGTACACCCCTTCAGGGAAACAATATTTCCTAGCTGCAATTTCAGCATGATAATGCTAATTGGGACTAAACTAAAATGGTTTAGGAATGGTTTGAGGAGCACGACAAACAGTTATAAAAGATGATTTAACCAAATTCCCCAGATCTTAATCCATTCAGCTGTCTGTGGGATTTTTCCGGACAAACAAATCAGATTTTACAGGACTTAAAGGATCTGTTGCTAACATCTTGGTACCAGGTACCACAGCTCACCTTCAGTGGTTGTGTGGAATCAATGCTGCAAGGGGTCAAAATGGTTTCCACGTAAAAAGGGAAACCTACACCACATTAGGCAGTTGTTCATAATATTATAGTTGGTCAGTGTAAATGGAAAAATTATACTAAAATTGTCCGCTTTGACTCTTTCTTCACTGCTACGCCATGCAAACGTTTGACAGTCAGTCTTTTTTCCGTACGTACCCTCCTTATTCCCATAACTGTGAAACTGAACAAATAACTGTGATATCCAGTTGAAACAGAATAACCTTGACTGCTACACTGATGAATAGCCACTGGTATTTTTTAGATGAAGTTTATTAGGATGATATGTGCTTAGCCACGGGCGCGCTCATCTGTGAAAACATTTTTCTTTGTTTTAGCAAAACCCCTTTAGTACTACCACCAGGGTGAACTGAATGTGTTTCACAACACTGAACATGTGGGAAGGGACAGTTCTTCTCTCAGTGTGTCATTATTTACACAACCACATTTGATTTCTATGTTGGGAAACGCAGCATCATCAGAAGTTCTCAAAGTGTCAAGTAAAGACTACCCAAATGGTCCGAAGACAGTTCTTTTTCTGATTTTAATCGTTTCCTTTTCTTGTTGAATCTGAAAAGTTTGAACTGACACCCATCCTCAAGTCCTTTCAATTAAAAACAAAAATACTCCTTTGTTCAACTGTTAAAGGTTTTAGTAAGGCCAGAACTTGTGATTGCGGGTCACAAGAGGAGACATTAGGAATATTTTCGCAGTTCTAAGAACCCTCTTATTTATTGTATCCGGATTTCAAGAATTAAAAAGGATTGTAGTTCTTCGAACTCCATTCGAGGAACTTTCTTAGCTTTTACATTGTAGTCGGTGGTTTCACAGCACAACAGGAACACTGAGCGATGTCAGTGTACGGTGATTGAACAGATGTTGCTGTACTGTCCACAGGCTGTCCTACATAATCTTTTTACTTTATTCATGTTTAGTGAGATAGGGTTAAAGCATAAAAAATATAATTTTAAACAATGAATCCACTTAACAAATTTCATGAATCCCATGAAATTGTTCTCATGGATGCTGTGAAAGATAAGCTGTAGTTTTCTTTTTTTCTGACCACAGTGATAAAACACTTTCTTATCTTTTATTGTTGGTTGTTTAATTCTTTCTATCTCTTGAGGATCACCAATGTTAATGCTACATCTATAGTTATCTATGGTGTCAACATCTCTTCATGTTTGCCTTCTTGATGCTGGCATCTTCCTTAAATAGAAGGTAGCTGGCACAAGCCTAGGCTAGCTGACAACCCATGCTAAAATAAGGTCCATCCACACATCTAAGTTCAAAAACTAACAAGTTATTTCTTGTCTGTTCATACTGAGCTTTTAAGACCAACTCAACGGAATCCCCTTTTGTTGCTCCTCATGCTAAGCTAACTGGCTTCTAGTTGCTGAGCTGTATTTCCTATACAGACATGAAAGTGGCATTAGTGTCTTAATCTAACAAGAAAGGAAAAAAAAAGCTTATTCTCATTCTGCCCCTGTTTTGATTATCAACACTTACATTCCTGTTTGTGTGTCCTCCTCTCAGGCCAAGCAGAAGGATGGGCGCGATCAGAGCGAGGCGTCAGCCAAAACGTCGCCTGTCCCAGAGGAGGAGCCTTTCTCCTGGCCAGGACCCAAGATGCTTCACCTGTGCCGAACCTCCCAGGGCTTCGGCTTTACATTGCGACATTTCATCGTCTACCCGCCTGAGTCTGCCGTCCACAACTCCCTGAAGGTGAGAAAACCTGGTCTCTTTCCCCCTGAGAACTGTGGAACTAGCATAAATATAACAAACAAAACAACCCTCATCATGTCTAATGCAATAAGTTTCGTGATATTTAACAGAAACAAGAAATCCTGACAGCAGGGAAATGAAAATACACTAAGATTTCCAAAATAAATAAAGTTTTGTTGAATCAAGTGATGTAAGCCTTCGGCCAGCATCAGGATCTGAGTTAATTTAAGACAGCGTCGTGAAAAACTTTGCTTTAAAAGACAATATATTAGTAACAGATTGAATACATTTATCCTAGAGACAGTTTTTAAGGAAAAGCAAAGAATGTTGATGTATAGTTTACAGAAAAATAGAGTTCCAGTTACATAATACAGTACCATTATTTACATAGTAAGAGAATATAGTGTGTAATAGTTCTAAGGCTTGGTGAGTCTTGAAGTGTGAGGAGGCATTCTATTGTCTTCCTATCACCAGTATAAATTCTCCAAAGGATCAAGGTACTCTCCTTAATTAATAATTTTTGTATGGGATTTTGCCATGTTCAGTAATTTTAAATTGGTTTCCAAGAATCATTGTTTTGTCAGCTTTGTCGGCAGGTTCAAATTCAACAAAAGCCAAAAAGTCTTGGATGTCCTTGCCATATCGATGTGAAAATTACAGCTGTAGCACATTCAAAACAGTTTATTGTTGTTTTTGGGAGCAAAACATGGCACCACGGTTGTTCAAAGTTTTCCTCAGAAGTCGTAGTTAAAGTTTTAGCATGTAGGTTTTAGGGCCTGAATCATTTTTATGATGATAGAATTGACATCCTGAGGGAATCAGGCCGTTTTCTACAGGCTTCAGTGTTTCAGTGTCATGTTTCTACATTTTACGATTGGTATGAAAGACTATCATTTCGTCGTGAAAATGTTTTACGTTTATTTTTACTGGCGCCCATTAGTAGTGTGGTACTGATGTTAATGCAACTACAGGCCTTTGGCTATTGATTAAAGAAGATGAGCAGTATTACCACCGGTAAACAAGTATGACGCTACAGCAACAGCAGGAACATGATACAGCCGTCAAATAGTTCAGTGTGGAACTCATTTAAAGAAACAAAGGAAATGAGGCGCAGCATCAACTCATCATTGGAGACCAAAGCCAATTCTAAAGCAAACCGCAGCCAAAATGCTAGATGTCTGTAAATCCTAAACTCTGGACCACAACCAACTCAGCTTAAATGTTTATGTTCATGATGTGCATATGTTTTTAAAAACATGTTTTAAATTGTAAATGGACTGTACTTATATGCCGCATTTCAAGTCTGCTTTATGAGTGAAAGCGATTTTTACCACACCAGCTTGCATTTATCCGTTCGTAGACTGGAGGCCAGCCATCAACAGCGGGGGTTCAGTAACTCGCTCGAGGACAAATCGATTGTTTGTACTGTAATGATTCCTCTGGGAGAGTTTCAGAAGACATAAAAGTAGTGCAATGTTAGATGTCAGAAATAAAATAGTTTCTTCAGATCTCTTCTCTGGTCGATTCATCTATCAGCTGGAAGAAAATTAGCAACTTTTTTAGTCATTATTAAGGATTTTAAGTAATTCTTCAGCTAAAACTATTGTGATTCCAGTTTCTCAAATGTGAGCATTCACTGCTCCATTTCAGTTTGACACGATAGTAAAATTAACATCTTACTCACTGAACTCTAGTTATTCACATTTTTTCCATCATTTTAGAAGAACACAGTTTCCATCAACAACAAATTAAAAAACAATGTTCTTTGTGTACTAATATCTTCTAATGCTTCATTTAGTCTCTTTACCACTGTTGACACACAGTAAACCCTCCAAATAGAATAAGTGTGCAGTAAATAAAAACCATTTAAATAGTTTAAACATCACCAATAGACAGCATAAGCACTCAGTAATGTAATCCTTATTTATCTGTTAAATCTAATTGATGAGTCGTCATTTCCAGTCATCACTTTCACCTGACTCAAGAGCCGTAATGTTGCTGTAAACTGTTTGTTGTCGGTGCGTTCAGCGGGAGCCTCTCTAGCTTGCTTTATCCTACCTTGGAAGATTGCCAGCCGTCCTCTGGACAACATCAGCACCAATCTGCCCTTTGGCATTAATCCGAACGTTAAGGTACTTCCAGCTCCTAACGGGCACAGAACAAAAGAATAAAGGTCTCTGGTTTAATAGGAAAATGCGCTGGTGCTGGAGACTAGTTTTCTCAAAGCTTATCCTGGCGTCCTGACAATTAGTTTTTGTTAAGTGACAATTCAGGATAAGTTGGGTTTACTTTTCTCTGAAGTGTATTTTGACAACGTCCCATCTTTGCGCACAATGATTTCCGACAAAGTTAGCATAGTGCCTTGTGTTTGTAGCTTTTGGCTTGGGTTTTGCATATGAAAGAGAAACTGTGGCACGGCAGTTCGGCTTTTCAGACCTTTGTATAACCAAAGAGATAGAAGGATTGCCCCAGAGGCTTTCTTGGTATCACAATGTTGTTTCAAACACTTCACCTCGAATCTGGACTTCAATGCGCTTCCTGCTATATCTTAAAGGATAGGAATTTTGGGTGGAAACTGACATTTGAAAGTTTGTTCTGTAAGCTGAAAGTCTAGCCGAAGGGACTAAGACGCAGACCACAAACTTTGTAGCAGTAAATTTATCAAACAATTTTTCTTCTACAAAGCCTGTTCAAGGCGGGACTGGTGCACCTCACTGTCTGTATGAAGGTTAAAAAAGGCATAATGGGGGGTCATGTTCCCTCTGCCTCTGACCCTGTAGCAGAGGTGCCCAGGATGAATGCATGAATCTGTATGAATGGCCGAGGCAGTGGCACCAGATGGTAGCCTGTTCTTTGATTTTTTACAATGTATTATGTGTATGCTCTCCAAATGGAAGATCAAAAAAGCCGCTAGTTTTGAGTTAGCAGCTAACTGTAATGTCTTTGTTAATAATGGCTACTGTCATCTCTTGACAAAGCAAAATTAAGTCTTTTAATCACCGCGGCAGGAAGTGTCATTACATTCTGTGTATAACTGATTCTACTATATTCTTTTATACAGAATTATTGAATAAAAAAGAGCCGTTGCTTAGCAGAAAGTCTCCGTCTCGTAGCTACAGTAACTGTCTTGAGGTTGCTGTAACGTTGTCAGACTAAGAGGGAAATCTGTAAAATATGATTTTTAAAATCTTCAATTATAATCCATCAGGTCGGAGTCACTGTAAACCCTGACCAGTTCTTCCATTACGTAACCCAAACCAACAAGGGGGAGGATACGAAAAAAAGATCGTCATCCCTCAGCATTCGTGGCATTTTAGCTTAATTACTTTTAGGGTTTTGGATTGGACCTCTTGATTAATTTCAGTTTGAGGATATTGGGGTGAGGTCAGAACGTCTTAAGGGAAAGCCTCGGGAGAGTTGGGAGTCTTAGAAGAGACTCGGAGAACATATGTGTGACTGATGGGCGGTGGATTAAAGCAGGAGTGTGTGGATTTAAACTGAGTCTGGCAGGGAAATGAAAGTTGTTAAATATTAAGTAATGGAAAAACACAAACATGGTGATGAAGGGGATTTTGTCTCACTTGCTACACTGATTTAAAAAAAAAAGAAGCCTTATTTAATGATAAATAACTCTAAACCTTCACTTTCAATGGTTTGATTATCGGTAGGATTAGGTAAAAACTACAGTCAGATCCATGAATCTTGGTGGAAGGATGGTGCGTGGGTCAGAACATAACCCATTACATTTTTGTGCTAATCCAGATTTCATTAACATACAATATGTTTTTTTCAACAACTTCCCTAATTACACAAAATCTACTGCTAGAAATCAGTGGACAGGTGGGGCTCCTTCCAGGAAAGCCAAACATCTGTACGATTGTTTGTCCTTGGCAGAGATATCCACATTTATGTGAGCCATTCCAATTGTCTATATGCATTTGTGGGATTATTGATGAAACTAACATTATAAAGTTGGTTTTCTAGCTGAAATCTGACCATTACTAACCAACTAATTAACAAACAACTATTCTGTTTGCCAGTATTCACTCTCCTTTAACTTTCTTCTCACTCATTTTGGTCTCTACCAATGCCTGAGGGATAGACTTTATCTTTCTCTTGACCCGTTTTATATCACTCTATTTTCTCAACGATGATTGTGAAGTACGTTAAAACAGCAGCTAAAACAGTAAAAAAAACGTTTGGACTGATGGTAAATATATTTACAGCTGGGTAAGGTCATATTTAGATAAAAGCTTTATGTTATTGCACTACAGATGCTCAGTGCAGCAAGCAATACTATCTTCAAGAGATATCTTCTTGATGAGTGACTCGAATGATGAATCACTTTTCAGTCTTGTTGAAACATATTGTTGAGCAAAACAAGTAAAAAGTTTTTTTGAGTTAGGTATGTATCCTAGTGGAGGTGTCTTCTTTTATGACAGGGTCCCAGGGCAGACAGAAGTGGTGACTGCTGAGGTTTCCAACCATTATGAGCTCCCCCAGTTTAACTGGACCTCTGTAAACATCTTCAAAGTTAGGCCTGTGACAATATTATCATCAATTCAGTGTCATCACTTGTATTCAGACTCAATTCAGAATTGGTCTTCGGCTGATTGAATGAATCGATGAGGGGGAATTATTTTGTTTTCAAAAATGAATTGATTACTTTGAAAGCAAATGTATCCTTCCTTCCTGAAAGGACACAGGGTTCCTGAAACGGATTGAGCATGCAGTAGTTTCCTTTACCATAGAGTTGGTCAAAGTCTTTTAGTGTGTGTTTTCAGCGGGCCTTGTTTGTTGCTGCTGGAGTTGCTCCACCAACTCTGAGTCTGACAGCTTAACAGTGACCCGGCTGTCACTCTTAAGCTCCGTTAAAGTTGTACCTCAGTCCTGAAGTATTTGGCAACATCTCGTTACTGCGTTAATTGGTCTAGTTAATAACTACAGGTTCTAAAACAACCCATTGTCGTTTTGATATAGAATTCAATCAGTAGTCATTTGTGTGTAATCTATGGTTCTGCTGCAACCTAAAGGAAGAGTAGTAAGAAACATTAAGGTTTCACATCTCCTTTTTTTCAAAAAGTCTAAAATCAAGCTATTCTGTATGAATAAGTTGAGGTTGATCTTGAATACAGTATGTTATTGTATTTAACACTACTTTCATAATGTCTGTTTTCTCTTTTTCGTTTTGAAAACACCCAAACACACTGTTGTTTACACACTTCTGTGAATAATTTGCAGGGACTCTGGGTTCACTTTTTTTTTTTTGCCAGTATGCACATCTGGACATGAAATAAGGTCGTAAATTGAATTTATAGTAGTCTTAAATTTAAATTGTCTAAACCTGCAAAAAGTCTTTCCTTATTACGGGCATCTTAGTTTGGAGTATTGTTTTGTTTCATGAAACAGACAGCCGGGAGACTGAATCTTGCAAGTTCCTTAATTGAATGAGTTTTAACTCAGCTCCTTTTGTCTGAAAAATAATCAAAATATGCTAAAAATTTAGAGGACATAAAACATTTGTAGCAACATGAAGTAAATAAAAGCTTGAAATGATCACATTGTCAGACCCAGATTGGAGATTTTGTCTTGAGTAATGACCAGAATGATTCATTTGTTATAAATCCTTCGATATTGATTTGATCTGTGTTGTTATTAACTTGCAAAAGTCGTATAAGTAACTCTAAGTGATGAAAAACTCATGAATGAATTGAAATCAACTTGTCTGACATTTACTTTTTCTTTTTCCTTGCAGGATGAAGAGATTGGCAGCCGAGGTAGGTGTACAAATATCTTTTTGATAAATAACTCTGTTTACTCTGTGATCAGAGATGCTGGTTGCAGTAGGAGTAGCACAGGAACCATTTACCGACAGCTCTTCTTCAGTTACTCTCCAGAATAGGGATCAAAGTAGGATTGACATCCTATTAGTCTTATGTGTTCTCTTTCCCTCTGGATTGAAATGGATGCAGTTTGACGATTCATCGAGCCTCGGTCTAAACATTTCATTCAGTCCTTGATGAATGAGTGCTGCAGGTGAAACTGCCCGCTCTGCAGGCTGTCAGGCGGACGCCGTTTTAAAAATGTCAGACCTTCATCTTCAGAGTAGCCGTCCGAGCTGCGCTGTTAGCTTGGCAAGGCCTCAGCATTCCTGAGAGCATCCAGCTCAGTCCCTCCAGTCCCTCAGAATTCAGCTCACGCCTGCAGACCAGCAGGCAGGAGGTTTGCTCTGCTGCGCTTCGTCAAAAGCCTTCTGAAACCGGCTGGTGTCTCATGTCTGTGGTACATGTAGGAACACAAAAGGCTTGTGGGGCTCGTTGCAACAGCAACAGTGTGGTCTGAAAGAAATAATCCAGGGCATTTTGTAAAATTACCCGTACCTCAGTTTGTTTATCCAAGTTCAATGTTTGGTTCATTGTTCAGCAGTTGTTGTTTTTTTGCCTGTGATGAACACGATAAAGACAGAGAATGAACCACACGGCTGTGATTCACTGGATTGTTATGGACTGCGTGGACGGTGAAAGTGAGGAATCCAAGGTTAAAGGGTGAGGGCAGCACTTTCGTTATCATTCTGATACCTAAACGGCTCTGGACGGGAAATTAGGAGTTTCCAGTAAGTGTCCCTCATAATCCCTCTGTGTCACATTCCTCACGCTACCCCCTCCACACCTATTCTAAGCCCCCCTCCACATGCAGCAGCCTTATTCAAGACGGGCCTCTATACATGTAACAACTCAGACACACAGCCCTGCTGTGGAGGAAGCCCTGCTGGGGATTTGTACATTCTTACATTTATATGAGTTTTGAATTCCTCTCTGTGACATCATCACGTTGACGCCACGTGTGAATACTCGTGTGCATCCGTGCCAGTAATCAGGAAGTAGTAAGTGCAGGAGAGCCATTCATCTCTACCCTCAATAGATGGTGAATAATGATCCCTGCCAGCAGAGCCCCTCTTCCCCCCCGCTACCAAATTCAATCACTTGGCTTGCCTCCATTTTCACGTAAATCCTTTTCTGACCCTCGTCAGGCTCAGAGGCCCAGCCGTGATGACGCTGATAGGTCGTAGTAGTAGTAGTAGTAGTCAAAGTAGCTCAGGATAATCAGGAACAACAGGAATCTCCCTGAAATGAGCTCACGGCTACAAAAGCATCAACGATTAACAGGAATTTATCAAAAGCACCTGCAAGTGGCAATGGGGGTAAAGATGACATCAGGATGCATTATGGGGAGAACATAAGCCAGAAGAGCCAGTGTCATGCTTTGCCCAATGTTCTGCCCGGAAACCTTGGATGCTGCCATTGTTTTGGATAGTAATTTGACAGGGACCGCCTACCTGGACTTTGTTGTTGGGCAAGTACCCCCCTTCATGGGAACAGAATCCCCTAATGGCACTGGCGTCCCCCAGCAGGATGATGCTCCCTGACACACTGCAGGATTGGTTGGTTTGAGGAAGACAAAAACAAGTACTTGGCGTTACTTTGGCCCCCAAAAGAGAATCTATGGGATGTGCTGGAAAATTAAATCGGATCCATAGAGGTATCGCATCACAACCTACGGGGCATAAGGGACTCCCTGCTAACGTACAGGTGTCAGACGGCACATCAGCACATCTTCAGAGATCTCCAGGAGTCCATGCCTACATGGGTCAGGGCTGTTTTGGCAGAATATAATGCAACTATACATCTATTAGTAATATACCGGATTCTTCAAATGCCAAGCGCTCTTCTAACCTTTCTGACCTGCTTCATCTCCAAACATAAGGAATACCAGCTCACCTCAGAAAATCTTGTCAGACTTTCATCACATTTCTACGTCCTCACAACCCCCTACAGTTCCACTCAAAATACTTTTTTTTTCCCGTCCTGGATTCCTGAGGCTTAGCCCACAGAGTTAGATTTCGCAATCCACTGTATGTGCATTCTGCGTCTAACCAGTCGCTTATTTACAACAGGAAAGTGTTGAAATATGTCTTGAATACACAAACAACCCCCGAGGTAAACGCTGCTGTCTTCATGTAAACACTAGCCGTAGAATGTTGCATAGTAGTACAAAGTCATTAAAGTTAATGAGTTGTTTTTTTTAACCCAAGTGAGGAAACGTTCATAGATCCAGGATGAATCAGGATGAGTTTAATACATTTCCAGGTCAAAATTCTTATTTTTGTAAATATAGTACTGAATTTCCCAGGGAGTATGATTTTTTTTTTCTATGGGAAAGAGAAAAAGTAGAAACACAATTATCGGCCATAACATTATAACCACTGATGGGTAAACTGAATGATAATAATAATAATAATACATTTAATAACATGGATTATCTTGTCATCCTGGTATATATTCACATTTTGTCATGAAATCGATGTGTTGGAAGCAGGAGAAATGGACAAGCATAAGTATCTGATTGACTTAAACAAGGCCCAAATTCTGATGACTAAACAATTGGAACAAAACATCTCCAGAACTGCAGGTCCTGGTTATTCCAGGTGTGACATGTTAAGTACCTACCAAAGGGGTCTAAGGTGGTCAACTGGAGAACAGGTATGCTCAAAACTCAACAAATCCTGTAGGGAGTGAAGGAGGTGCCCACACCCACAAGTTTCAGTTTTGGCTGTCCAGCAGCTTTGGATCATTTTTTTATAACTGAACATAATTGAATTTTAAGTAAATTCCATTTTTTCTTAAAATGTTTTATTATACATTCCTGCATAGATTCATTGTGTGTTTTATATAGTAGAAATTGTTCATTTCTTACTGATGCCTCTGTACCAGTTGCATGATGGCATACCGCGCACGCCGCACAACACCCATAACTCTGACAATCCAGTGACACACTGGATCACACACAGACTCCGAAAATACATTCCATGTGTGCGGATATTTGAGTAGCTTTTGTTACGTTGCATTCTACAGCTTTCTCTGAGTCATTTCTATGATGTCGTCGGCAGCCTCCACAACAGTTTGTTTGCTTGACTGGAGGCCAGTGTGTGATGAGGCCGTTGGTGTTTGGAGAGAGAGAGAGAGGGTGGGAGAGACCACTGGCCACTTGTGGATTGAGCCTTGCTTCAAACCTGTAGAAAACACACACACACGGATTTAGATGCACAGATAAACAAACATAAACATCGATTAACAGTATGTGGCTGCATACTTGAACCACAGAAACAGGGGAATGATGATGAGCGGGTGTGTGTGTCCAGTATGGATCTGTTTGTTTCCTTTCACAGCGGTTGTCTACATACCAAAACTCAAATCTGCCTCTTCTATCTCATTTCCTCTCTTCTTCCCTCCAGACCTCCCTCTATCCCTGTCACTCCCTTTCCTGTACGTCTCTCTCTTCAGCCGTGTGTTTCACTAAGTTTAGGACAAGAGTATTCAAAATGAGAAGTTTTGTGCTACTTGCACATTAATAGGGGACAAAGTCCTCCATCCATTACAACAGTGATTTCATTCAATACAAAACACTTTTCATCTTTCTCTCCGCTCTGTTTCTCACATAGTTTGTTCTCATTGCGTTTGCAGGGAGAATATAATGCAGCACAAGCAATCTGAATTCCCCACAATTCTCCTGCGGCCTTTGAAAGGCCCCACCTTTAACAAAGCTGTGTCCAAAGTCTCACTGCTCTCCGCTCCCTCTCTCTGCTTCTCCTTCTTTCCTTCCTGCTGTCCTTCCATCTCTATCTTCATCTACGTCACTGAACTTTTTCACTTCTCTAATCTACTTGTGTGCAAACTTCCCGCCTACTTTAGGCTTTTTATCTTTCCTGTGTTTAACTTATTGGAAAGCTGGCATCTTATTGTTGTAGCAAACTCCCGCCCACGTACAGTCAAAGTTAGATCTGAGTCGTTTCTGCTTTCTTACAGAAAATGAAGGTACTGTTGACCACTGAGGCAGATTCAGAACCAGTTTAGACACTCTACTTTTTACCTGGACAGAGAAACATGTCTACTTAACTTATCGAGGATTCTTTAAAGGATTGTGACTCAGTTGAACTTGGCGTCTCCTTCAGTGGTTGGTTTGTAAGAGTTGGGCGAAGCACAGTGGGATTGAAAAGCTTATTGTCTCTAACTTCAAATGATCAAATTCTTGCCAGAACTCTCTCGCCACAACGGTCATTCAGAAGTATATGATTGGGTCTGTATTTCAGAAACATCTTTTGTGATATGACTAAAAAAAAACTAACCCTAACCTTTTCAATTTCTCTAAAATTCATGCAAAATGGAAAACTTTAACATGTTGCGTTATTGTTCTTCTTGGTTTCTGTTGCCTCTTCACAATCACAAACTTAACAAGTCTTTGTTAAAATAGGCCCCTCCCCCGAAGTGTCACAGCGTTTCACACTCACCTTTTGAACCTTTCTGTATGCCATCCAGGTTCTTACAGTTTACAACATTTTGACAGACTTATAGGCGTTTTATTTTCTTCTTAATTTACTTATCTAATGATACTGCAGTTATTGTTTGTTCTGATATTGGCAATCAGAAGGCGTCGCTCAGATTGCTGTTGGAAATAGAGACTGTGATGAATAGAAACAAAGATCCCTCTGCTGTGATCGTAAAAGTAAAGTTTTGGTAGATTTCATAAATATGTTGGGGTTTGTTTTTCATATATATTTTAAGAAATCTCACCACAGGGCATTATTTTCTATACAAACCTCTCTACTGTGATGAAGATGTAACCCCACAGACAAATAACGTTTCTGGTTCTTACTGAATCCAGCTCCTAGCACGAATGAAGTTAGCTGAACATGCGATTGCTGCTGACGTAGGAGGAGAAACACACACAGCTGAATCCATTCATTTCACTTTTGATCTCGTGTTTTTAGCTTTATAAAGACTTGAATAAACAGTTACCAACCCCAGCACTCTTTAGAAAGCAGCACGGCCAGTTGGCTCATTTCGCACATTTCTTGAAGCGAGAAACAGCGTTTAAGGCTAAAGTGACTCCATCTCTTTCCAGATTCCTGTCTCTTTTTCCCTCAGTTGAACCCAATTGGTGGATTGTTTTATTAAAAGAATCAAAAATCACTCAAAAAAATTGTTTTTCCCTTATTGTAAGAGTAAATGTCACTTCAAATCCTCTTTTCCCTGGGCGGATTTGGTATTTGGAACTCCTACAAGAAAAATGATGGAAAGTGTGGCACCACCTTCCTGTGTGTGGTGGAAAAAGCTCCCATGTGTTTGTGTGTGAGTGTGTTGTGAAGAGTGGACTGATGGAGCCTCGGTGTCAGTCGAGCTTGTGTTTCTCTGTTTGCGTGTCTCTCCCAGGTTTGGAATGTTTCAGTCGAGGAAGCGACTTTTTTTTAAATGGTGGCATGCCTCCTAGAGTTCAGGGTCCATACATGTGCAGGTTTCACGTGACATTATTTGTGGTATGTACACGTTTTGTCCATGTAGTTTTATCACAGATTAAAGTGATATATATTGGTAGTGTACCACAAATTCCATTATGAGAAAGGTCAGTGAAAAGTTTCCAAATGAAGCTTCTACACAATGGTTATTTTAAGACTCGCCTGAATTACATACGTAAAATAAACTTGAAATAGGTTCACAACAATCAGGTGTATTCATCAGGTGTGTTTGCATAACCTTGGTGTCTCTGGACAGTTAAGGGCTAACAATAGGACCAGGAGGACTCTCCATTTGATACAGTTAGATAGCCAATGTACTCAAAATGTTCCAGAAATAGGATTTTGGCTGCACAATACCACCCATATCCACTAGAGGGAGCTATATGCCCGTACCACAACCTTTGCTAAAGGTGCAAAAAGTTATGTCAACGAAAGTTTATGGAAATGTGGACCATGGCGAGGAAGCAGTGGTTAGATTTGCTGGGCCTGTTTATTTGGTGGATGTCTCGTCTTTTGAGGCTCGAACGCCAAAAACCCCAACAAATCTGATTTTGTTGCAGCCCTTCCACTAGACGGGAAGGGCTGCAACAAAATGCAACAGACTTTTTTGAAGAGGTCAGGTTATCGGTCACAGCGAAGACTATGGCGTGACCAATGTGAAAATGTGAATGCTGTAAAATATTCCTATTTCAGTCTCGTTATTATGATTTTTTTACCAAGCTCTCAAAAAAAGATTGTTTTGCTTTCCTCTTGAGCGCAGAATCATGTTCCTTGTTTTCTTTGTGTAACGGCTGTCTATAGAAATAAAGTTCCCCTATGTCTGCTGACAGTCGCTCTAAGTTGTTTTGACTTTCCTCATCCTCATTGGATGCTGAGGTTTGAGGAAGCATACAATGGTCTGTTTAGAAGAAAACATTAATCATTTCTCCTTCCAACAAAGTCTATTAAAAACACAGTTTGTGAGGATGTGGCTTCATCACTTCTACGACGAAGGTCAGGACGGGGCTACGCAGGTGTTTTGGACGAGGTTACGTTTTCAGAGGAGAGTTGTATCTGGACTGGTTTTTGTGTGGGAAGTGTTTCTTCATGGGAATTGGTGAAATGTTAGACTGAATTACAGTATTTATTTTCTTGTTGGCTTCATCCGCCGCCTTCATGCTGTTCCTTTACTTAGAGAAGAAGTCTGAAAATGAAGCACACAGTTCTTTTGAAGTTCATGTACTTATGTAAAGACTATTTCTTCTTTGACCTTCACGCAACCTTAGGGAATACATCAGACCAGGATTACATGGCTCACATTTTCATATTTCCCCGCTGGAAGGGACAGAGATAGCCATCTTAACACATGCAAAGTCCTCCACTTCCTCCTGAGGAGTGTTTGAAGTGTTGAGAACCTTGAAGAATGCCTCTTCTCAGTATTACAGTGAAGAAAAAGCAACAGATCTACTTTTTTTTTTAAAATGTTTTTGTAGTCCTACCAGAGATAGTTACCTGTGTTCTGTTTAGGGGCCCTAAAGGCGAGCATCTCATAATCAGTTTCTACAATTTCCTTAATTGTTATTTAGTCTTTAGGCACATTCATGGGCAATTTTTTCTTTTATGTTATTATTCTGCTCTGAATGAAGTTATAATAATTTCAATCAAAGAATGAAGTAAAGATGAATTACGATGTGGGATAGTGAGTCTATTAGAAAGTATTTTTCTGCTCAGACTCTTCTTGGAGATTTTGATTGAAGGGTCTCTGCCCCGGGCAGCGGCTTAGAATATCCCCTTTTGTAGTTTGGGTAATGGTGGTGGTGACTGATGACTCCGCTGAGGCTGATGAATGATGAGACTGATGGATCTGTCTGGACTAGGTGGAGATCCTCCCCACACTGTGGGGTAGTTGAGACTGAGTATGTATGAAAGGTGAGGATAATGGGTGAAATGAGCAGTAACTACAGCCTGAGTAGGCAAGAGGATAGTCTTTCTCACGGAACTTTTGACAGATCTCCATAATAAACTCGGTCCTCAGCCTGGATTGAGGGACGGCTAACAGAGCCTTGTCTGAGGATCTCAGCATACGACCAGGCATGTAAGGTGCCAGAGACTATCAATAAAACTTTACCCTCAAATATTTGGCCGCCTTCTGCACAAGCCGAAGTTTATGTAGTTTCTGTTGATTTAAACTCATGTAGACGGAGTCACAGTAACCAAACAAGATAAAAAGTAAATCACGAGCGACCATCTCTCACTTATATCTGGATGAAACCAAACTCATCCTGGACAACTTCCTGAGCTACAAAAAACAAGACTGACGACCGGGGTCCATCCACGTCAGCACAAAAGGAATATTCCGCTAGCAGGAATATCTTGTTGTTCGTTCTTGTGTGTGTCGGAGAAGCACAAATGTTAAAGAAGAGCATATTGGTTGAAGCGGTATCACGCCAGGGTTAATACAGCGAGCAGGCCGATGGCCCAGCCCTCAGAAGAATAACATTATCTGACCCAAAACAACAGGGGAGCAGGTAGTCAGCCAACAACACCGGGCCCAGCTGTGCAGCCCGGGACCTCAGCCAAAACCAGGGCCCAGCGAGGCCACACATACATCCAGCTATTTAAACTCTCTATACGTTAAATAATCTGCTTGTCCTATAGCTGAAGAAATAAGCACCTTTTCCGTCCATTATGACATTTCTGACATAATCAGTGGATAATTCGAAAAAATAACCATCGAATAACGCAGGACTGGATTACAGGGGGCGCCTTTTACAGCAACTTTAACGCGGGCTAGTTCTAATTTAAGAATAGCAACATGATAATTTCATATTGAAGAGTAAGTTTTCACATTTCTTTTTAGTTATTTGAGTCTTTTGAATCATATATTGGAAAGTATTTGTCACATGAATTCAACCTGGTATGAATCATTTACAGCTGACTACACTGGCAACTTTCATGAAGACATACTAAATCCTGTTCATGTTTTAAACATGATGTACCTGCAGTTCTGCAGCAGGAATCCACCTGCTGCTGTTTATCCGACACTCAATCCGTGTTCTAGTCCAGCCCAAGGAATATTGAGGCAGTTTGATTTATTGCATTAATCCCCACGGTAGTTTGTGCTTTGGTAAGACAGTTGGGGCAGTAAAAGTATCCAAAGCTTGAGATTTAATCCTTTTCATCCAGCTGCAGGGCATGGAAACTTTCAGAATGCAATTTGCACCGCAGAGCTGGAGCTGGTTGGGTTTGGCTCAGGACTGGGGAGGGGGCGCGGTTGTTGACATCTGTACCTCCACCTCCGGCTTAGTCGCAGCCGACATTCTGCCAGTGACGCCAAACACATATCATTTATTTACATCAGGCTTTTAGAAGTGACGCAGTGAAGTTGTGTCTTTTCTTAATGTTTTTATCCCATAATAAGTCACTTGGTCAGCCAGTAAGACCTGCAAGAGAATGAATGGAAAAATGAACGCTGCCCTGACAACAGAACACTGTTCCTCGCGGAGTCATTTTATGAGCTGCACTGCCTTCTACTGGATCGAAAACAAGTCTACAACCGCTTTCAACACCCCAGTCAGACCGTCAGTGAGCTGTTTAATGACAACAGTAAAGTCTGTTTGTGTAGCCCTTTTCAAAAACACAGTTACAAAGTGCCCACTAGAACAATATAAGACAGAATTACACAGGCAACGGATAATTAATGAAACAATGAATATTTTTTTATTTAAAAAAAAAGGAGCAACACAATATAAATAAAAGAGACACGATAAACAGAGAGTGTAATAAAAGCATAAAAGTAACAACAGAGAGATAGAAAATATTACAATTCCTCATGTAGAAGTAAGTTTTCAGAAGAAATTTAAAAGAGGGAGTCAACTTTGCCGACTTAATTTCCTCAGGCAGGGAATTCCACTGCTGCGGAGCTCCAATTGAAAAACACCCTGTCCTTTTTTCAGGTTGGAGAAACTGTGACTCTAGGAGTTGGATCATTGGCTGTAATGAATGTTGAATATGTGACTTGATATTGTAGAATTGTCTTTGAAATGAATCATTTTGGGGCCTAGGACATGTTTGTTAAGTGTAAAGAGGTCATTCGGTGCTCCTAGATGTTGTCAGACAGCCCATCTCTGAACCAGATCAATGTTTGTATTGTTTTGCAAAAGTCAATTATCAGACTGTGGAATATTTTGCTCCCATAATGTATCTTTTTCTAGACCGAAGGAAAAGAAACATCAAAACTATTTTGTTTTTATTTTTTTTGTCAGATTTCTATTCTTTAAACGTATTCAAATAGCAGACTACTAGTTATTTTAACATAACTTTTGTGAAATAAGTGAGGTTTTCCTCCGGGCCTATTGGCTTGTTTGTTTTTCTCTAATCAAGATTGTGGAAAAAATATTTGTCGGATTTTCATGAAACCGTTGAAGGTTTGGGCATGTAGCAGGAAGGATCACATCAAAAGTTGAAGTGGATAAAGGGAGTGGATTCAACATTTTTCCACACGGTTTTAGATCATTATTTGACTGCTTTTGTCAATTTTTTCATAAAGTGCTAAAAGGATTTCATGAAACGGACAGGGAGGGCAAATTGCAGGAAAGAGCAGATTATTGTGAAGACCCAGGATTCACTGGAGTTAACATTGTTTCCATCTATTACGCATAGTTTTAATTAAAAATGGCAGAATGGTTTGGCATGTGGCAGAGGAGAAGTCATTAAATTTTGGAGCGTATCCGGGAAAAACAGACTGATTCAGGAATAATTTCCCTTTTGAACACTGCAAGATAAGGGTTTAACCGTTTTTATCAATTACATATAAACTGTTTGAGTCTTACTTCTCAAAGGCATGAGTCTTAACCCGAAGCCTTTGTATACCATATTAAATCTAATTCTCAGAGCCGCATCAGCTTGATTTCCTCACTTTAATGTAGTGTACTGACATACTGCACTGACAAACATGTAGGGTTAGGAGTCACATCTGGGTCTTCTTAGACTCCAGAGGCTAAAAGTCACTGTTGGACTTTAGCAGAGGTGTGAGATCTTCCCCTCTGGTTTACCAGTTGATACTTGGAATTTCAGAAAACTTCAATACAAAAAAAAGTTCTTGTTGATATTTTGCCTAAGGTTGGTTGCAGTGATGTTTTTATCCACAGGAGGGAAACAACAAAAAAAACACTCAGCATACAATCCTGTTATCATCACTAATTGAAATACTTCGGTCTACAGCTTAAGCTTCGGCAACACTTTGGGTCAACATCTGCTGCAGTCCAGCTATTCTCACTTTGGTGACGTTGTTGGTCCTAGAGGTTGCCAGAGAATTCATACCCGCGTCGGATCCATGTGAAAAAGCGTGCTATGCACAGATCCATTTTAAATCTAGACTATTTTGCTTCCATAATACGTCTTCTTTCGGTCGAGTGGAAATAAATCATCGAAACTACACATTAATGTTTTTAGTTCTTGATTCATATAGGTGATTACATGATAATGCATCATTACCTCCGGCTGCTGCTGGCTCGACAGAACACCGACTGCACTGGTCATAACTCTCCTGAGAGGAGCACAGATAGACGGAGTCGGCTCTCCCTGAGGACAGAGTGGTGCCATGCTCTAATGTTGCACTTCCTCAGAGCCTGTGGGCTGGAGGAAGCCAACTGACATCGAGGCTTACAGTTCAGGGAAAACCATTGTGCTCTTATCTTACACACATAATTATACAAGCTTTAGTTATTAACGATTGTCTCTTACTATTAATTAGCTTTATTTGCATCATTAGCTTAAGTCATGCACATCACGGGGATAGTTTGTGTTTCTCTCTTCCTCTGCCATGTGAAACCAAGCTCCCTTGTGGCTTGTTCACAAGGCGACCTTGTCGACCCGCCCTCCTCTCTCCATCCTGTTGCAGCTAAGGACAGGTTGGACCCATGAATGGTGGGACAGCAAACGTGGAAGTGTGTTTGAGACGTGAGGAACTATTTTTGAAAGGCAGAAAGATACGTTTCCTCGTCTTTCTCTTAAAACAAATGAGATAAATGATCTCTTGGTTTCTGGAATCTGACTATATTTGTGGATAAAATTAGAATAAGTAAAAAAAAAACGTCAATTATCTAAAAAAAAAAAAAAGGAGACCTTTTGAGAACATTGTTGAGCTCTGTCTTGCGGAAATTTTTTTTTTTCCTCACAGAAGATTCTTCTCATTCATTGTCATTATTTTTTGATTGTTGCCGGTGACATAAAACATTGCTACTGATATATTCACCTTCAGCTTAAGGAAATCAAAATTTATGTTTTCTACTATGACGATCAAAAAGAAGCTATCAAGACCACCAAGCATGGCTCACTTTCAGAATCCACCTGAGTTTGCAGGACGATCGTCATGTTAAATTCATCTTTAACTTTGATGATTTAATTTAACTCCTTTTTGACAAATTAATTTCTCTCAGAATATGATTATATTATATAAAGATAAGGACAAGTTTGTTACATTTTAGAAAAGACTACAGAGTCCACAAGGCCTTAATCCAAACATTATTATATGGGTACTATTAGCATGATATCAGTTCTAAATGTTTTTATTTTATATGTCACGTAACGACTACACCTGAGTCCTTGTCCAAGAATTATGAGTGGCAAGGAAGTGTGTCTTTAAAAATAAATACATTACTTTTCATAATAGTTGACGCAAGTATACGTATTTGCGTTGTTTAAGTGCCTTCAGTAAAATCATCACACATGTGGAAAAATTCCGACATAAATATGTTCTCTGACGCTACAATGTTGCTGCAGTTGTGTGTGCCCTAGTTCTGCTTCTGCTGCAGCTCATCCTCACTGTGTGCTCTCTCCCTCTCTCTCTCTCTCTCTCTCTCTCTCTCTTACTCTCTCTCTCTCTCTCTCTCCTCTCCCTCTCCCTCTCTCTCTCTCTCTCTCTCTAATTCTCTCTCTCCCTCTCTCTCTCTCTCTCTCTCTCTCTCTCTCTCTCTCCCTCTCTGTCTCTCTCTCTCTCTCTCTCTCTCCCTCTCTCTCTCTCTCTCTCTTACCCTCTCTCTCTTACTCTCTCTCGCTCCCCCCCTCTCTCTCTCACTCTCTCTCTCTCTCTCTCTCTCTCTCTCTCTCGTTGCCAGGGAGACAGAGGAACCGTCTGGAGCCAATGGACACCATTTTCGTCAAGCAAGTGAAGGAGGGAGGCCCCGCCCACGGAGCTGGACTCTGCACAGGTAAATGCAAAAACACACACTGGCCTCAAAGAAATCCCTGCATTTCTGGTAACTGGCGAATCCCACGATAAACTCCCATCTGACCTCAAACTCTCATGCCAGGGTTCACGTTTTTACTGGAGGTATTTCCAATCCTTGTAAACTGCCAGGCAAAACAGATTTGTGTTACGAAATAACAGATGGCTCCTTTGTGGGAGGTTGAACAAAGTGTAACATGCACTTTGTTTTTCCAGCATTCCCTAGAGTCTCCAGCTGTAGTTTTTCTTTTTTTTTTCTCTTATCAAGCCATGAATCAATCCTAATTTTAAGCAGTAATGATAAAAATAATTGAACCAACTCCCTTCTAGGTGAAAAATAGAATCGGCTCTTTCCATTTTCCCTGAACTGGAGCTGACAGCTGAAGCTATGCGCTCTGGGCTTCCAGCATTATTGCCAGGTTATCACTCAGCCGCACAGGAAATGTTAAGTGGCCTCCATGAGCCCTTTAAACTATCTGCTGTTATCCCTCACTCTCCTCTCCCGGGACAGGGGAGTGCATTTCCCACAATTATCTGGTTGCTCTCCTAAACTGTCTTCCTGTAGGAAGTCCATCTTCAGAAATCATGAATGGATATGGATCCTCACATGGGGTCCTTTAAAGGAATTATCGGTATTTTCCTCTTGATCTAAACAGATAGAAACGTCCTGAAGGAGCACAGAAACAAGCGTAGAACTGATTGTTCATGTTTTTGTTAGCAGGAAAAATCAGGTTAGTAATTTGTTGTCGAATTCTCTGCAGGGGACCGAATAGTGAAGGTGAATGGAGAGAGCATTATTGGGAAGACCTACTCACAAGTCATAGCCTTGATCCAGAACAGGTAGGATAACCATCATTTCATTCCGTGGTTTATTTAAGGGGAAACGGCCTAGACAAGGTCAGTCGTTGTCCTAGACCTAATGTGAAACATTATTATGAAAAGACACAACTTTTTTTATAGATAAATCCTGTCCTTAATTTCTAGATAGGTTTCAAGTTTGACAAAACCTCAGAATTTAAAAAAAAACACTATTAGCCAAATGCTGTACTGTTACTACAACAATCAGACTAATAAAAAAATCACAATTCTAAGTTTAATTTTTGTGGCTAAGGAATCATTTTATTTGGGTCAGTTCATCATGTGACTTACTTTCAGTGTATTTTTGAATTTTTTATATTTTGCATCTTGCGAGGAGCTAATACAAGAGCTGGAACCATGACAATACAGTTATTCTATTCTATTCTAACATTAACATTATATCTAACGCATAATAAACCACTGCCACAAACTCTCAACTTTAAAGGTGCATTCCACCACTTACTGCATTTGTCAATGAAAGCAATGTGTCTGTCATTGGGGATTTATTTATCTGAATTATCTTAATTTGCTCCAATAAGAATAAACATTTCTCGCATAGGGCTTATTGTGTACCCGCTGTTTTTGCATATAAATGACTAGACATCCTCTTTGTTTCCAAATGACTTGTAAAGCAGGGAAATATATCATTAGTTAAGGTAAATGCGTTTCATTCAGTCATCTGTGGCATTTTAACCCCCTCTACTCCCTATAGATCCAGAGGACACCAGATGATTTATCAGATGGTGATGAAATGATAACAAGTTATAAGGCTACTCTGTCGTTAACTATTGTTTGCATTCCTCTCTTATGGAAAGATTTCCAGATCCAGATCTTCGTCTGAAATGAAGGTTGTTTTAAATTTAAGAAAACAGCTCCTACAATCAACCACTATTTCATTTCTTCCTAGAGCAGAAAATAGTTTTTTATGCATGTAAAGGTTAGATTTTTACAAGTAATACTCCTGAGTGGTGACTCCATTTCTGACTGTTAGACTCCAGTGTTGTAACAGAGTTTCATTCTCCCCTCCACCCCCCACCCCCCACGCCCTCACCTTCCTCAGCGACGCCTCGCTGGAACTCTGTGTAATGCCAAAGGATGAGGACATTTTGCAGCTGGTAAGCAAAAGATGCTTTCCCATTTTTATTCTGTTTATACAGCAGCACAACCCACTTAAAAGATCTGCGATAAATACATTTGTATCTAACAGGAATTCAAATGTCTCTCAATGAAGGATATTACTTGGCTGTCTCCTGTTTGTTAACCTGTACAGGAACATAAATCAAGCTGCACCATGTCTGACTATGATGTAGGTTGTCAGATATGAGGACATTATCCTCCTTGAAGGTGTGTCTTTGATCTGTTATAACCATATTTCCTGGCTATATGCTATAGGCTATATGACAAAGCTGGTGAAGCGGGTGAGTTTCTTTCATGTAATCTGATTTGGTGACGGTGCCGAACTTTCTGTCCTACAACCTGGAAGTTTCAGGGTTAGATAATTACAATCCCATCACCTGTGAGGATTCATGGCGAGACTTTCCAGATACCCGTGATGCAAACGTATTCTGTATCTTGATTATTACGAATGACTTTGTCTCAAGTCAGCTTCATGGGAATATCCGAATGATTCAGGTATCTATCCACGAGAGATAAAACAGCGGAGGCAGACTACACTCCCTGCTTAGCCGTCACGCTGATGAGCTCTGTGATGCAAGGAGCCAGCTCACGCCATCAGTCAAGCATCAGGATTCACAGTCTATAAAACGGCATTAAGCCACGTAAAGCCAGTCACCACACGTTATTCACCTCTTTGCGGGGAAATTCTCCCGGAGCAGAGAGCTGAGTCAGCTCCCACTGTTTTGCTAAATTCCACACATAACTTGATAGCGTAACCGCAGCTCGCCAAAAGCCACAGAAACTTGCTTTTGGCATTTTTGAGTGAGTTTGAGGACGCACAAGGCAAAATGATTGAATAAAACTATTATTATTAAGCAACTCTCTCTCTACTCGTTGAGGAAAACACGAGGCAGAATGAATTTATATCTCTGGCAAAGTTCTACAACGTGTAGTAGAAAGAGAACTTAGTCGTCAAAATAAATCTATAGCAATATAGAGGAGATCCTGAATGCCTAACTTTTATCAGATTTACACAAGGAGAAAGATGGATTTATTGATTTTGACTGCCTCCGCTCTTGAAAGAATGAAACATTTACCAAATATCTCAAAATGAGATAATGGCATTAACATTTTTGATCAGCATGAACAGAGGAGGGACGTAATTGTTCATAAATGTGTTCATGTTTTTGTCTGTTTTGTCATTTTGGGAGACATTGAGCCCACTCGCTGTCAGAGGGAGTGCAGCTGCAGTCAGCTGACTCCTCTCAGATCCCTGTTTACAGCAGCGAGCGAGGGAGGACGTAGTGCGGATCAGGCAAGCATGTTTCTAATGCTCATCCAGAAGTGGGCGTATGATGGAGCGGCATCTAAACAGATAAGCGACAGGCTGGCACGCCGTCAGAAGAAAGCAGCAAAAGTGTAGATACAGGGTTTGTTGTGGAAGATCCAGAGGCATGCTTGAAGAGCCAGTGAGGGGGAGGGGAGATACCTCAGAGAGCAGGTGAGAGGGACAGAGCAGAGGAAGGATATGTATTTTTAAGAGAGATTGGGTCATGGGACGGAGGAAGAAATATTTAGGATGAGCAGCATCTAACCCGGACTGAGACGGAAACCAACATCGCTGACGTTCTTCCCTTTTACTCTTCCTCTCCATCTCTCTGACTGTGATGTCTCTACTCTGCATCCCCACAGAGGAATGTATTTTTAGCCTTTTCCTGCCCTCCATCGATGGGGTTGTACGTCTCGCTTCTCTCTACTCACCTGTTTCCTTCTCTTTATTCCCTTTTTCCTCGCTGCTTGCACTCCTTATCTAAACTGTGGACTCCAGTTTTCCAGGGATATCACTGCTCTGGTAAGAGGGTGAACTATACTAACACAATCACTTTCCGTTAAGTTCTCTTTGGTTACTTTTTACACCAGCCTGTAATGACACCAGCATGCCAAGAGCCTTTCATGCATTTATAATTTGGAGAACCCAAAATATATTTCCCCTCGTGCGTTTTATGTGTTGTGGGTTAGTAAGCAGGTGAAATCTTTGTACCTTGCTGAGTAGCAGTTTATGACAAGATCATAAATGGTCCGACTATAAAAATTTGGCCGTGTGCTTTCTGCTCCTTGGAAATGGTTTTGCATTGAACTGTATGCAAATCCAGAGGGAGGCAGCAAACTCCCTGCAGCCACTGTCAGTGCAGTGGTAACTTGACACCTCAGGTAGAGTGCTATCGATTAAAGTCCAACACCACAACTCTCTCCCTTTCATGTTCTCAAGAGCTGTTGCTGGCCAGGAGGGAGGAGGAAATAACAGCATGTTAGGCGCACATCCAGGTGTTATTTCTCTGAAGCCTTCCAAGAAGAGGGTGTTGACTTATGACTAGCTAGACTTGTGGGTTCTTTTTTTCCCAAAGTTTTATTCAGTGAAAGTACCTGAGCTCCAAAGACAGTATCGCTTAGGAGCTATGCTGACAGAGGTCGCATTAGTTGCCAACGGCAGACACAGGCGTCCCCCGTTCATCCTCTCCTCATGCCTTAGGGGACACTCTCCAGTACCAAAGGTGGGTAAACCACTGCTAGTTTTGTCTTGAGCTTGGTTTTATTATGGGTTTCCGCTTATATGCCCTTCTAATGCTTGTTTTCCATCCTTTAACATGTGTTGGGTGTCAGAGTAGGTACTGTTTTATCATAGTATGATGTAACGTTTGTTTGCAGTCTCCTGTGAAAGGTTGTTAACAGAACGATAGCTGTGTTTGATTTGGAGAAGCAGTACCGGAGTGCTGTTTTTGCTTTTAAAATGTTTTATTGTTACAGACTGGCTGAATCCAGTTGTCTATCCATGACTTACAGTTCCATTCCACAGAGGGAATACAGGAACAGCGTTTTTCTTGTTGATAACCTCATCGGCTCACACAGACTCAGTAAATGGTGCTTGTAGTCTTTCTCGAAGCAGCATTGCTAATGTGCTGTTGAGGTATTTTAGAAAGAAATGATTCATCTGTGGCTGTAATGATGGATGATGACAAAGATAGCAGCAAATACGTCATCTAGAATTGCAAGAAGTTGCCCCAAAGGTCAGCAGAGACAGCACTCCCTGTTACACAAGTCTTATGTGTAATGTGTAATTTCTTACTATGCCTCATTGGATGTGATGTTCTTCAGGGGTTTAATGTGATCTATGTCAGCCTTTCGACCGTTCCACATCCAACGTGACATAATACCCTATAATCTCTTGCAGGCGTATTCCCAGGATGCATACCTCAAAGGAAATGAGGCATACAGCGGAAATGCCCAGGACATCCCAGAGCCCCCTCCCATCTGCTACCCTCGAATAGAGGTTAAGGCTGCAGGCATGGCTCAGACATCAGAGCCTACCACAGTTACTGAGACCCCCAAAGGGCTGGCTCAGGGACCAGGAAGACGAGAAGGAGTCACGGAAAAGAGCTACCGAGGTGAAATCCCTGTTCTTCCATCCCCTCCACCCCAACAGACTACAAAGTCTCAGACAGTCGTGTGTGTCTGTAATGAGAATGTGAGAACAGTGGCAATGCCTCTTGATCCAGTTGACAGGGGGCCTCGGGTGGCATGGGCCGGACCCAGCCACAGGACAGAGGAAAACCGGTACGGCCCCCCAGCAGATTCTAGCTCATTAAGACCCAGACCCCTCATACCAACCATCCCTGGAGGTGCAAAAATGCAACAACCCTCTTCTTGTCCTACAGAAGCCCCAGTCTACTCCCCTTCCTCAAGTTCTAGACTCGGTCCCGTCTATGCTGACAAATTATCTCCAACTGTACGGGACCCTCTCACGTCTGCCTCACCAGACACATTGCCCACTGCCATTTCTCCCAAAGCTAACCATACCTTTGCCACAGCCCCCTCCACCTCCCCTCATCAGAACATTGACTGGAAAAACTACACCACCTACAAGGACTATATTGATGCCAAGAGGCTGCACACCTATGGCAGCCGCACTATCCAGGAGCGCTTAGACAGCTTGCGTGCGGCTGCAAGTTCTAGCTCTGCCTATGCCCAGCAACGCACACCTCCTCTTTCAAGCACGAGTCAAAGAGGTGCACTGGGCTCCCAAGTCAAACGGAGGAGCACCTCCACGGACCGCGGTGTTGACGCAAGTAGTCAGGGTACTACAGTTACTCCTTTCCGCAGTTCCTCCCAAGAGAGGCTTGTGGGTGGGACAGGGAGGACAATACCAAACAGGAAATGGCCACGCAGTGCTTCGGAGGACGCTCTGCCTTTTTCGACCCCCACGGGAGTTACCAAACCTAGGGCAAAGTCCTGTGACTACCTGGGACAGCAGCCTGGAGAGACAAATGGGGCTAGCTTACGAGATATGGAAAGTTTGGATGACAGGCTGCTGCTGTGCCCAGAAGACGAAGCCAGTGTTAACAGCCAAACAGCAGGCCTGAGAGCTTTATCTCAACTGAACAGGAGTCTCACTGGACAGGAGGAAGGACGAGGAAGAGGATTATCTTATTCACCGTTAGCTGCTCCTGTGTTTACTAAAGGTACAACGGACTCAATGCTAAAATCAAGGGCAGACAACGTCATCATGAGGACCTCACAAATTCCTGTCAGAAACTCCATCTCAGACCCCTCACCTGCCTTAACCTCCATCGAACCCACAGATCTTCTTAAAGACCAAAGAGCTGACACCATGGGCAACCCCCTTGGCTACCTTCCCACCCTGCACCCGCAGCTCAGGGGTAGGGCTGACAGTCTACAAATGGAGAGTAACTCAGAGGCTGGAATGGTAGCCAGGTCCTCCTCTTGCTCTGGACCCTCGGCTAAACTGTTCATGCAGAAGAACTCACAAAGTGTAGTTGTTACCTCGTCTTCTGCTTCCACTAATGGAGCTGTGACCCAAAAACCAAAAGCCAACATCCCTGTACGAACAAATGGCGGCCTTGGACAGGGTGTCGAAGGACCGGAAACAACGGTAGTTGTCCTAAGAAGGGACAAAAACTGCGGACCCCCTCACGTTCGTCCTCGTACTCCGTCCTATGTAGTAGCTGTTAATGAAGACCAGAGAGGAGTGAAGGCAGTGCCATTGGTGAAGGCTGGCTCTGTAGATGGTGCCATGACCTGGTTGTCTATTGACACCTGTAGGGAGAGGCATCTAAGGCTTGGAGACACACGACAGATGTCTGGCTCCAACAACTTGGATGACTCCCTGGATTCAATCCCCTTCATAGGTAAGTCTGCACTCAATCTCCAAAACACTTCCCTCTTGTTTCTGTACCAATGACTTTGACTGGGTGAAAAATGATGTGTGTAAGTGTGAGTGAAAAACTGTATGTTTCAACATGAGACAGTTTTAATCTCTACCAAATCACTTATGAAAATGAAACTTCGGCTGTTAGTTTAATGTTCTCACTTAACCAATTAGGGCTGGGCTTTGAACCTTGAATCCTACCGTTGTATAAGGAGTCGAATTACACATTAGAAGGTACCACTTTAAACTTATATTATTATTATAGTCTTTCATCTAAAAGCTTCAGTACATGAACAGATGTCTGGTTCATGTACTGAAGCATTAGGCAGTCAGAACTGAACCATACCGATTGTTTGGTTCAGTCCTGAGTGCCTATGTCTAGGTAGAGTTAGGGTGGGTTGGTGGATTTGCCCACTAAATTTGGCTTCAAAGTTGGCTAGTCAACTCTTTCATTTAGTTTCTCATCAAAATGTGTCCACTGCAGTGCTGTGGTGTTTGGCATTACCATCATATGATCTGTAGCAAACACCTTGAGAGATAAGCTGGTATAAGTTGGTCTCACTACAGGTGCTCCTATCGTAGCAGAATAATAACAGTAGCAGTTCAAGCTGTTTTTAAGTACAGCACTTTCTGTATATATATTTACACTTGCCTTATGTATAGGAAGCAACAATTAAAATGGTAAACAAACCTATAGATGACCCATGATATGAGAGGATTACTTTTATACGTCAGACACTTTATATCCAGGGCCACTTCCATCAGGTCTTTACATTGTCTATTGCGTCTAACCTTAATCGAGATGGAATGAACTGACCAGAGCAGATGAGTTGTTTGTAGGATTGTATAATATACGACAGGGTTTGGACTGTTCATGGCGCATACCAATACCGGCAGTAGCACCCCATGTCCAAATCCAGATCTACACTAAACCTAAGCCTTGTGATATAAATTCAAAAATCTTTCCATTAACTGTGAAGGATCTACAGTGACAGTTTATCTCGCCATTGAAACTAGATTACAAAAAATAGCCCTAACACCCTTTTCATTTACCTCTAGAGTGAAGAATTCACAAAAATCTCAAGTCTGTCCATTGTTGCTCTGCTTAAAGTACTACAAAGCAATCTATTGTTTCCAGATGTCATCCTTGATATGCCGGGGATCATCAGACATAATAATTATCTGTTACTGGAAATATCCCAGGAATTTGGTTGCTTGTTAGAATAATGTTGGATTGAGTGCAAAAACAACAAGGCTATGTTATTCAATGTGTTGCCGGTTAAAACGCCCATCCAACTTTATGAAAGCAGACTAATTTAAGTGATAGTGTACATTACTCTGCAGTCACACTACAGAATGTTATATTGGTCCATAAATCCTAAAATAAATTAGTTCCTTGTGGCATTTTCCATTCAGGCATAAAGTATGTGATACTTGACAGCCTGATATTGTACTGCCGACAACCATGACGTATTCAAACCACCCTTTGGCATCTGAGTAAGGTTGTACAGAAACATTAGTCACAAGGTATACACACACACACACACACTCCTATACATGTCAATATAGCCTCCCTCAAATATCTCATATTTCCCCAGCAATAGGAACCTGAGACCGTCGCCCTAATGGACAGTGACATAACAGTGAAATAACAGTGAAATAAGAGCATTCCTGCAGAAAACTGCCTCTATTAGATTTGAGAGCATATTTCCAAATAAGAAGTGGGACAACTGCTGTGCATTAAGTGTCTGCCAAACATTTTTGTACAGATCACATGCAAGATGTCACGTCCCCTCTCCTCAGTCCTCCCAGTATCTATGTTTTCCACAGACACAGAACTGAAAACATATGTGTCATAGTGGGCAAATGAGCGCTGTGTTTGTGTCATGCAACGTTTTGATAGAAGATATGAAGTAATATTGCAGCACACTTTCCACAACTCTGTAAATTTTTCTGACTGACATACCCTAACAAGCGTGAACTCGACCTCGCATCCTCCATCGTCCCTGTTGACTCATCACCAGCCAATCAGAGCAGCTCGCATGGTTTCTTGTGCCCCAGAAAATTGCAGGGGTTAATCTTATCCTCTTCCAGCACCAAACATACCTCAACTCTCACTTTTTAATCCCCTACATTTCCAGCCTCAGATTTTAGCCTGTGATTTGCTGTAACAACTTATTTTTTTGCTCACATTAGGTGGGTTTACAATGACCCCTTTATTTTGATCTGAATCAGTTTTAAAGCCTAATAAGAATGAAAATGCTTGATATAAACACCCCATTCCAAATAAGAACGCCCGATCAAGTTGAAATTTCATTCCTTTGCACAGAGTTTGAATAAACCATTTTTTATTAACCAATGGGAAAAACAACCGCAGCATGAAAAATGGTGGAACATTGGTCCGTGCATGCATCACAGCAGAGTGTTTGTTTTTAATACAAACTCTTAAAGAACCAAGTGGAAAAGTAAGTAAGAATTAATGAACTCTACAAACGTGTCCAAAAAAACTGGCAGCAGAAGCCAAGATAGACCGAAGCTGTGAACAAATTAAAAACCGCTGTAAAACATTGAAGCCGCCATATATAAGGATAAATCCCACAACTACAAAATGGATCAGAACCGCCAACTAACCCTTTTTATGTAACAACGAATTAAGTAATTGAAGAAGAGGAAGACCACTGAGGAAGGTCTCTGCGTGGATCTGGGTTTGCAGGTTGAGTCGTTGGATGAGGAGTTCCTGTTTTTAACGTGGATTTGAATGATGGAAATGTTAACCTAACATTTACGGTGAATTGACCACACAATACTGGCTTTATAAAAACTCAATGTTAGGTTTCGCTGTAACGATGTAACATTAGTCAGAGTAAAACCACTCTGAGGTACCATTAAGAAAAGAAAAAGGAAAAAACATACTAATGTAAGTTGAGTAAATAAAGAGGCTAAAGATGTGGCAATAACGTGTTCAGACGATGCTCAGTGAGGACATTAAATACGTCCGAAGAGGTTTTTCTTCTTCCTATTTTTTCAATCTCTTGACTGAATTATGGCTACACTGTCCCCAATGGTTCTTTGCGGTACTGCTCTACGTGTGCGTGTACAAATCAAATGTGCACACTACTACCATACAGAGAGATTGTGAACATATATTTATGCAACTATTTGCGTAAATTAGCATAAATGGGTCTTTACCCAAGCATGTGACCTCACCTCAACTTCTTTTGTTGACATTTATGGTGGTGAACACTCAGTAGTGTTGTATTGAGCCATATTGGTTTTTCCATCTCTTCAGGTATCACTTTGTCATGAGTGTAAGGTTCCTGCAGCACATGTGACTCGTAAATATCACTTTTGAAGGGCATATAGCTTTGATTTTGTTACATTTGTATGGAACCAGGGTTGTTTCTTCAGTGTTCACAGTCTTTATACTAAGCTAAACTTCCCATCATCTGTAGCTTCAAAGTAAACAGAAAAAGTTTGTTATGGTCTGAAACCTGGCTTGATAGAAAATAATTGAAGAGTGGTGTGGAAGTGGAGAAACATTTAACAGCAATCAGATGTATCAACAGAAAAACAAGCTGTGCAAATACAATGTGCATTAGTGCTTTGGTAAATTGAATCAATGAGATCTTTTGTCCTTTACTTCCTCTTGAAACCATTTCATGAGATGCAACTATTACAACATCACATTACGCAACAACTATTAAGAGCTATTGCAGATTCAGTCCTTCAAGTGTTTTCTCATCTTAAGTGTCTGGTTTTCATTTGTTTATGGGGCTACTGATACTATCGAGTATCAGGTCGTGATGTAACGGTGATGTAACGTTCGTTGACTACCACACGATTGTGTATTTTAGAGGAGAGGTGTGTACCAGCTTACTGGAACCGACATCTATCTGGTGGCGGGGTTTCCACACACTTTGCTTTAGCCCCATCCGTCCTTTTCACACAATTTTATTTATGTTTGCGTATTGTTAATTCTGTCTTATATAACGCAAATGAATTATACATTGTGTTTTATGAGTTCATCTACAAGAGATATTTGCATTATCTCGACTTATAGCCAAATTTGTATAAGGATGTTTGCCAGAACTGAATCCTGGTCTCACATGTCAAATGTTCTCCTCTTGTACATCGCATTAATAGCGATGATATCAGCGGCAGATATGCCAATAGGTTCTTGATGTCAGACAGCAATAGACTGAAGAAGGCTCATTATTTATTGATTTATTGGTTTCTATAACGACTATCAGACTTTATCAACTGTTTGGCAGCTAAGGAAGTTCGCGGTAGCTTTATAAGTTTGATGTAATTGCTGTGTCCAGCTGATTATGACTCTAATGTTTCAAAAGGGGAATGTACACCTGTAGGGTAATAGTCCTGGTGTCATGGATAATAATAATAGATTTATTTGTTATGTTGTGGAATCGCCATCACCGCCACAGATCCTCGGTGTTAACACGATAACTCAAAAAGTATTTCATGCTTCTATTTCAGATTTTGTACCCACATAGGCTTTAGTGCGAGGTAGAACTGGATTCAATTAAATTGGTGGCTTAAACTAAGAGCATAGGCTTAGTTTGTACAGCAGCTAAAAAACAGCTCAAAGTGCTTCACAACGATGATTTTACTTTTGTCTGATATTTTATCCTATTCATTTTGAATGTTTTTTGATACTATGTTTATCTCCATTTGTAAAGGCAGAGAGCTCTACGACTGCACTGCTGTCCAAAGCCATTATCTTTTCAGATCTTATCTGATCTGATCTGATCTGATCACAACAACAGCAACAAGTACTTAAAAAACAAAGACAGATCATAAATGGAGTAGATAAATAATGTTAACCTGATGATAATAATCGTAAAACAGAGGTAATAATTGAAATGAAAATGAGGGAAAATAAGGATGTGAATGAAAAACTGAATAATTTGAAGAAATACATATATTGTACAGTATAAAATGCAGTATTTAAAAGTTTCGCAGAGGTTCAAAACAAGGCGCAAATCATTTTCGAGCCTCTATAGCACCTATCAGCCATAACATTAAAAAACACCTGCCCGATTGTGCGCAACTTCAATCAACAGGACTTTATGATGCACATTTCTATCAGAACCAGCATGAGTTCAGAGAACACAGGCTAACCTTCTCTCCCCACGAGCATCAATGAACCCTGGGTGCACACATGACCCTGTGTCCAGTTCACCATTTCCATATACAGCTTTTGTACCTACTAATCACTGCAGACCACGAGCATCTAACCGGACCTGCAGTTCTGGTGCTGCTCTAACCCTGCCGTTCAACCATCACAATTTAGTCCTTATCAAAGTTGTTCAGATCTTTACTTTTACCTATTTCCCCTGCTTCCAACACATCAGCTTTAAGGAGAAAATGTCTAAAATGTCTGTCTAAAATATCCCACCCACTGACATGAACCACTTTAATGAGTCATTAATTATGTCATTAACTTAAGCTGTTGGTGGTTATAATGTAATGGCTGATCAGTGTATTGGCTAGTTGTGCTAAAGTCAGCATCTGCTGACACTGTGTGTGCGTACATGTGTGTGTTAGTGTGTGAGTGAGTGTGTGCGTATTTCTGACTGCCGCTGTAACGAGGGAATTTCACAATTTGGGATCACTACAGTACGTCTAAATCTTTTGTCTGAATTCCACATTTTTTATGCAGTTGAAGTATTTATTAAAGCAAATACACAATTCTATTCATGTCAGTCATTGGGTCTTCAGAAGACGTTACTGGGAGACAAAGCAAATATTTGTGTACTGGAAATGTGAACATACCTTTAAAGACTAGATGTAGTTAGGTAAAAGTTCTAAGGTGTTTATATAAACACCTTAAATGTTGGCATTTTAAGTAAAGCGCTGGCAGGCATTGCTTAAATTCATTTTCACATGTTACCTGATAAAGATGTGTATTTTTTGTTTTTGTGGCGCCAGTAGAGAACTTCTTTTGTAGGATGTATGTAGGATGAGGACTAATTTTATTACTGTTACCTTATAGATATTTACATTGATTAAATATTTCCCTTGTGGTATTTTGTGAGACCATGTTGTATTTAAAAAGCATTTATACATTTATTGATGGATGTTGCTTTACATTTTTAATGTGTTCAGGAGAAAAATAATAATGATGAGTCAGCGGCCTCTGAAGTAACTTTAACACTCCAGTAAAGTCGCACGTAATCATTTTTGCAGAGTTTCAAGGGATCAACGCACTGAAAAAAAAATGGTTGGCATGTTTTCATAATTATAAAACAGATAAAAGGCCCTTCCTTTTTTCCCCCCATTCATATTAAAAAAATGTCTAAAACTGAGGTTTACTGACTTTAATCCCAGAACTCTGGACATAGTCCTCTTCCGTCATGCATTGAGGAATCGTGCATGACCAATATTTTTCAAAAGGATCTCACGTATCCGGTGCAGTACCTCAAAGTACCAGTAGGTGTAAAACATACCCCCCTTAGGAGAAACACTTCTCTAGTACACATCTCTGAGTCTGAGTAAAAGGAAGAAAAAATGACCCCACATCAACAACAACTGATTTAATAAACAACAAACATTTTATCAATACTACCTGCTGCTTTCAAATATTTACAATCACTTACGTTTTCCTCGTCAACATGCAACAGGAATTGAACCGAATATTAGTTGCATTGAACTGAGTAACTTTTGGGATTATGTCGAGTCAATCAGGAAACTAGGAAAGAGGAAACTAACCTGTAACAAAATCTACGGCCTCAGCCAGTGGAAATATCTCAGCGGGCCTGCGGTCCCTGGTCCTGTTTGTAACATAAAATGTTCGATGTTTTTCTGCCCGGTTAGTAAATTCCTCGCTCTCTGCCCTCAGATGAACCGTCTAGTCCCAGCACTGACCAGGACAGCACACGCATTCCTGCCTCTGCTGTGATATCAGGAGCGGCCATCATCACCACCGTCCCAACCAGCCCCACCACTCCATCCCCTCTCATTCGGCGCCAGCTGTCACATGATCACGGTATGCCCTAGTTTAAATAGTTCTGGGCATGACGAGACCCATTGTTAATGTTAACGTAAAATTATTTAGACATCTCTGGGCACACCCTCACATATACAGCAAGTCTTTCGGTGCAATACACTTTTACTTGTGCAATACGCTGCTAAGCTGTGCAATTTTTGAACTCGACGACGCAGCGCTTATGCCGGTGTGATGTGTGTGAATGTTGTGTACTTGTGTAATGTGTGTTGTCATACTGCTCTCAGGGAAATCTCTGCACGTATACTTGCTTGCATTTCTGTGGAGTCAAGAACAAATTTACCTCTGGGGACAATCTAAGTATATCTTATCTTGTAGATTCTCTCCGTCTTGCAATAATTGAGTCGGATTCTGTTACTAAAACAGACCGATCCAAGTCGTGTGACGAAGGCTTGGATAACTACAGGGAGGAGAGCAGAGGGTGAGCCACACACAAATAAGAACACAGACGGAGAAATACTCTCATCTCAAAATACTTTCTTTATAATCATTGTGTTCTTATCATTCTAGGACGTGTCTAATACCTGGTCTGAAAGGCGTAAGGAAGGTGAGTCCGGTCCAGTTCTTTTCAACATTAGTCTTCTGTGTACCTGCTCTGTGACTGTTTTATCTGCAATTCCCGCTTGACGGGTTTATCAGCTCATTATCTCACTCACACGATATAAAACATTTCCCGGTGAAACATGAATACATCATGGAAATAGGGTCAGCTGTTTGATAAAGGAGTGGTTCATTGTAAGTTGACTGAACATTACCGTCAGACGCGATGCTTTCATGTCCTCAGTCATTTCCTGTCTTAATGCGATTCTCTGCCCTCGTAGGCTGGAGACAGGTCGTCTGAAGACTCAGGATCCAGGAGGGATTCTTCATCGGACATCTTCTGTGACGCCACCAAGGAGGGTTTGCTGCATTTCAAGCAGTTCAACACAGACAAGGGCAAGGTGTGCTCCGACTCTACACGCAAGCATGACATAACTCACACACAGACATAAGACAGACAGACAGACAGACAGACAGAGTGCACCTAAGAAGTACGTGACCTGTGCAAACTGTAGCGGCGCTGTTCTTGTTTATCTTTGTCAGACTTGGTTAAGCACCTGTCTGACCATTTTGAACTCAGATGCAGTTGTCCTCCTTGTACGGGGTCTCGTGTTGTCTCGTCCTAAAGGCAGGGATAGCATGTTAAGACGGCAACAAAAGAGACGTTTACCCAAAGATTGCACTTTTAATTCCTTCCATTTTGTTTTGTAAACCCATTTCCGCAGCGTGCCGGTGGGGGGATGCGGCCGTGGAAACAGATGTACGCGGTGCTGAGAGGCCACTACCTCTGCCTGTATAAAGACAAAAAAGAGGGGCACGCTCACGCCAACTGCCAAGCAGTGGACGAGCCCCTGCCAATCAGCATCAAGGCCTGCCTGATTGACATCTCCTATAGCGACACCAAGCGTAAGAACGTGCTGCGGCTGACCACATCGGACTGCGAGTACCTGTTCCAGGCGGAGGACCGGGAGGACATGTTGGCCTGGATCAGAGTCATACAGGAGAACAGCAACCTGGATGAGGAGGTGAGAATCATTACAGGCATCAGGCCTCATGCTGGAACCGATGTGTACAGATGTGCAGAGATGAAACTCAGGAGCGCTCCAGAGGTGCTGCTCTGAGAGATGAGATGTGAGTGATGACGAGATGAGGCCTCCACCGGGGGAGAAGCTTTTTTTTTGTTAATGTAATGGCAATGAATCAATCTGAATGACTTTGAATATATATATATATAATATATATAATAGTTAACTAAAATAAAACCGTGGGTTTACAGATTCCTGACTAACATTTTTGGGATGCAACCACAACATTTGTTTTTATCAAACTGAGTAGGAGTACTTAGATTTAAGTACTTGCTGATACCTGAGCTTTGGTATGGTTATAAGACAGCAGTAAACAACAAGAACTCCAGTTACTTTTACAGACATTTTCCACCACCTTTCCGGAGAGTTCTGCTCTGTTCGTTGTGGCTGCTAGTGTAAGCAAACTCTTTGAACTTCGGGCGGTGCTGATCCTTGTGCAATGAAAAAGCTCCTTTTTCCACACCTCTTTTCCACACTTTAGCAAAGCATAGTTTCCAATCTGATTTACTTTTGTTATCAAAGCTGAGGTTTAAACTGCTGACATCGCTCCTCCTCCACCAACCTGCCCAGTTCACAGGAGGTGAGGTTTTGTTATCAGAGAGTGGTTTTTCGGTGCTGTTTTAATTGAATAGTTAAAGTACGAGCAGGAATGCACGAGCCCATTTTAGATTGTATGATTTTATAGGCCCAGTTTAACATGTTTGCTTCTTACTAGCACACCTGCTTCAGGGTCTTCATGCAGGTCACCACCCAGGTCAACATTCCCCGTCATAACACCTGACCCACTCTGATTGTCCTGTTGACCTACAATGACTGTCCCGACCCCATGACCTCCTCCCGTCCAAGCCGACGCCCACTTTGCATCAAGCATCTCACTTCATGTCAAACCACTACCTCATCATGTCTGGGGTCACCTCGTAAAGTTACTGGGACCGCAAATGTTTTTGTAATAGTAAGCTTATTTTGGTGAAAAGGGCCTGAAACGGCAGCGTGTGCAGTTTTTCCCTGCCAATGAAACTGAGCAGAGCAAAACATGTGTAAAACATTTTGCAAAATAATTCTAGTCAAGATTTGACGGTTTTCTTTGGCTTATTTGACGGTGAACTGAAAATCTTTGGTTTTTTTGGACTGGTTTTAACTAAAACATTAGAATGACTCGTCGTGGGTCTGTGAGGAATTTCTCCTAATTTATGAAATGATTCGGTTTGGACTATTTTCTTGTTTTCATGACCTGCTGACTACTGATGAAAGCAGTCTGCAGATGAAGCTGCACTCAGTGGCATCCTACAAACCAACCAATCACACAGGCATCTCCTCATGGGCCTGGTCTCGTCGGCTTACATTTATCATTATCATACCTTTTAAAAACAGTTTGATAAATCCGACCTGGAAGTTCGAGCAAGAAATAATAAGAGTTCCAAGATAAAAATATGAAAAGAATTCCCATGGAGAATCACTATCAGACATTAAACTCACTTTTTATCGGACTGATGCGTCTTTAGATAGGCAGTCGTACCCCAATTTAAGAATTAAGGTCATTTAAATCTTAAGCCTCTACCTTTTTGACGACATAACCGCACTGGCATTCCACTGGGCTTACCTGTGTCACCTGAGAGGAGCGGGTTATATAAAGATTTGATACATCCCGAGAGAGAAGGCTGAAAGGAAGTGTTGCACCTGACGCCTTAACCATCATCTATTGTTTCCCTCTTCCTTCCCTTTCCTCTTTCTTTTTTTAGAACTCGCTCTTCACCAGCCATGACCTCATCAGCAGGAAGATCAAGGAGTACAACACCTTGATGAGGTAAGGTGGAGGGGGAGGTTAATGGGGTGGGAGGCCTCCAAACATGGGAGGACCTGGTTGAGTTAACAGTAATTAGAGATCTGGTTATGCGTCTGACATCACCGTGTCACTCAGCCCGACAGGCAGCAAGACGGAGCCGTCGCCCAAACCCTCCCGCCAATCACTCAGCATCAGACACACGCTGCTGGGAGGTAAAGGAGAGACCAAAGGAACAAGTCCACACTCACCTCGAGCCGAGCAGGAGAGGAAGAACATGCACAAAGGTAGGAAGAGAAATTATTTACATGCATTTCTTTTTTCTGAGTATATAATAATGTCTTTTGTAAAAAGTAAAAAGTTATTATTAATTATTATTTAAATAATTAATGGTAAATTGTCAAACTCAAGATGAGACCAGCCCTCCCAGGGACAAAGGGACATGGAGGAAAGGCATCCCAGGGCTGATGAGGAAACCTTTCGAGAAGAAGCCGTCTCCTGGAGTCACGTTTGGAGTGAGGCTGGACGACTGTCCTCCTGCACAGAACAACAAGGTCCGTACTCATGATGACATATGCAGCAGAACGCCGAGAAGAGGCAATACCTCAGTGCACAAAAAGTTTAAAACAGAAGAAAAACTCATCCGTTTTTTTTCAATATACAATAAAACACCAAGACGAGGCAATACCTTAATGTAGAAATATTTAAAATAGAAGAAAAAACTTTCTTTACATATGTCAACAATCTGCCTTTCATTTGTAAATTCTGACAACATAGTGTTTGATCTTAGATGAGTCTTTTCTCCTCATGATTCTGTTTGAATACCCAAAGGTCGAACTAGTACTACCACTCGTCTAACTAGTACTACTAGTGCTAGAGTAAAAATAAACATATAACAAGCATAGATATTAGCTAAAAATGAAAGTTATCCATATGAACAAGTTTTTAATGTTAAATCTAAAAAAGTATCAAAATGAGGAGCAAATAAGTAAGTTATCATTTTATTTTTGTGTGTTTATACATCAATGAGCCATAACATTATAACCACAGTCTGTAGAAGTCAGAAAAACATTGATTATCTCATTACAATGTCAGCTGTCTGAGTTAATATGTTCTGTTTGACAAAGAAATATGGGCAAACGTGAGGATAATCAGACAAGGTTAGGTTATGGCATAACGACTGGGTCAGAGCATCTTCGGAACTGCAGTTCCCGCTAGATGTTCCCAGTCTGCAGTCCTTAGTACCTGCAGAAGTGGTCAGAGAAAGGACGACTGGTGAACTGGCGACCGGGTTATCGTCGCTCCAGGCAGGATTGGTTGATGATTGAAGGCTGGATTGATTAATGTTGTCCAATCACACAGAGGAGCTACTGAGGCACAAATATCAGTAAACAATAATTCTGGTTCAGATAGAAAGGACAACACACTGTGCATGGCAGAGCTGTTTTGGTCGATCAGCCATAATATTAGAACCACCAGCCTAATATTGTGTACGTCTTCTTTATTGCTACAACACTTGCAGTTTTGTAAACCAGCATTTTTTTTTTTTTGTAAACCAGCATTGTACAGCAGCATAAAATGTAAATACTCAAAGTAAAGCACCTCAGCGTGTGAAACCTCAGTAAACGTACAAACACATCCATCACTGCACACGTCTTATTTCCTGTTTTTGTCTGTGTTGTAGTTTGTGCCTCTGATTGTGGATGTCTGCTGTAAGCTGGTGGAGGAGAGGGGGCTGGAGTACACTGGCATCTACAGGGTCCCAGGAAACAACGCCGCCATCTCCAACATGCAGGAGGAGCTCAATAACAAGGGCATGAACGACATCGATATCCAGGATGATGTAAGTCCCTGCATTGATCGATGCTGCTTAGATTAACCTCCCCTTCAAGTCTAGTATTACAGTATTCAACGCCGCAGCGCCGTGACGGGGGATGTGAGCCTAAAAGCATCATGCATTCTGCATAAACACCATCATCATACCTTTATCTCATGTTTTACAGAAATGGAGGGACCTCAATGTGATCAGCAGTTTACTCAAATCCTTCTTCCGCAAACTTCCAGAGCCACTGTTCACCAATGGTCGGTTGCCTTTTAAACTGTTGTGCATGCCATCTAGTGGTTGAAAATAAGAACTACAACCTATTAAAGTTTTTTTTTTTCCTTTTCCATCGTTACCTGCAGATAAGTATGCAGAATTCATAGAGGCCAACCGAACAGAGGACCCAGTGGAGAGACTTAAAGAGCTCAAGAGGCTGGTGAGTATCTTAGACAATTCATTTTATCCCTTTATTGTTATTTTTTCTTTACTTATGTTTGTTTTTAATCATGTGGGTGTTACATAGCATGTCTCAGAGCACATTTGTCAAAGGAAATGCATGAAAGAAAAACTTCTTTACTTCTTTCCAGCTCCATGAGTTGCCCGATCACCATTATGAGACGCTCAAGTTTCTCTCAGCTCATCTCAAAACTGTGGCAGATAACTCAGAAAAAAATAAGGTAGGCAGCTTTATAAGTGTCTATATTCATAGATGTGGGCTTTGAGCAGAGATTCGAAAGTGCAATAAAACAATAAAACATTTTGTTGTTAGATGGAACCGAGGAACCTGGCCATCGTGTTTGGTCCCACTCTGGTGCGCACCACTGAGGACAACATGACCCATATGGTGACACACATGCCAGACCAGTACAGGATAGTGGAGGCCCTCATTCAAAATGTGAGCATCGAGATATCAAAGCCAACTTCACCCGTACAGCAGATCAGATATTAATGTCTTCTTCCATCCTCTAGTACGACTGGTTTTTCACTGAGGAGGGAAACGGAGATCCAGTGGTGAGTTCAGGCATCACGGCCAATACATTATTCATTATAGCTCCATCCTCTCCGCTCCTAACTGTGTCGCATCTCCTCTTCTCAGACTGCGTCTCAGGAGGAGAGCGCCGTGGAGTCTCAGCCCGTCCCCAACATCGACCACCTGCTCACCAACATCGGACGTACGGCTACGTCGCAGGGCGAAGTATCAGGTAACACACAGACCAACTCTTTGGTGGGTCCACCTTCCTCTGCTGTGGTCAAAGAGGGTCCGGCTGTAAACTAGTGACCGATGTTGATGTTGATGTTGATGTTGATGTTGATGTTGATGTTGATGGTGCTTCTCAAGCTTCCCCGCTCGCTTCTTCAGCTGTCGCCAGCAGAGACAAACGTCTGACTAAACCAACTGTACAATGGCGTGTTAGGGCCATCAGTGTCTCCCAGTTCTTGGTTTACAATGTAAAGCACTTTGTAACTTTCTTTTGAAAATTCTTCAGTGATATTGAAGCGGTAATCCTAATCATTATTTCTTCTTATTGATGAAAACTGATTTCTTGACCGTTATTTTTATTTTAAAACTAGCCCAGCTTCAGAAATCCATTTTTTTGTGTTGTAGATTTCAGATTTTCGCCTCTAAATATGACGCCTCCTCCCCTGTACAATATTTTTTTTCCCAGAATTGCCCTAAAACACCATTGTACAGATGCTTGTGTGGGTTTCAGGGTACAATTCTTTTGCATCGCTAAAAGGTGCAAATGCAATAACCGGCTATATCTTTTTCATTTGCTTTCAGAGATTTATCCCCCCCTCCTCCTTCATTTTTATAAGTCTTTTAAACAACAAATAGAATTAAGTGTCCTTTTTGATCCCTCTCTGCGCTCTATTACCTGGTTTTGGTCCCTTCTCCCCTCCTTCCTGCTTACTGTCACACTTATACGGCATGTTCTCTCCCACGTCACAAGTAGATGTTTTTACAGTGAAAGGCCACCTCTGATTCCTCTGTCTCTAGTGAAGCTCTGTCGGGTGTCCTAAAGGCTTTCCCAGCATTCACACATACTGATCTTGACACAGGCCAAGTGGGAGGAGTCTATCGCTCCATGATGACACTGATGGACTCTATAATGTCCGTGATGGACAGCTGGAACTGTAGGAAGAAGGCGGATTGTTGCCCCCAGTGTAGCTGCCTAGTCTGCAGGAACCCGCAGGTCTTTTAAGCCCAGGAAACGCCAAAGACAACCGAAAGAGCTTTAAGCAAAGAATCCGCGAGGGCGAGCGGGAAGCGAAGCGGCTAAACGGTACTGTACGGCGCACGCTGTTGTAGGTTTTCTATCAGAGCATACCTAACTCAGGCCGGTGCTACTGTCTGAAAGGCTCTCCGCTGTCTCTCCTCACTGTCCCGCAAGCTTTCCAACAGGAGAGACAGAACGGTACGGTTTCTACCTCTCCGGTCGGTGTGCACCTGCACATCGTGCTGCCATTTGTACTGTAAGGGGCGTGTAGGGGGGCTTGGCTATGTCACACAAACAAAAACAAATTTTAGCTTGAAAGGAAACATGATGTGAGTAGAAGTGATTACGGAGCAGGTGAGGACTGATTATAGCTTTTCCTCGCTTACACTCTCTCTCTGTCATGTAGTGTCCTCTCTCTCCATATAGCTAGCCCCTCTCTTAACCCCCTGTCACTCTCATCGTTATGGTCCCTTCCATAGCCTTCTCCGTCCGTCGTCACTGTTGTCCTGGTAACTGTTGTCACCTCACGTCGTTTTGTCAACTCAGCCGTAAACCATCGTTTGACCACGAGTGTCAGTGAGGTTTATTTTCACCACTCAGTGTTTATTTAAAGAGAAGGATTCTGTAGAACAGAGTAGTGAGACTCTATACATCGTTTTGTCTCACCTTTATCTCTTCTTTGCATAACTGGATAGAAAGTTCTTAACTTCTCTACTTACACAAAAACTACTGAACTGATTTCTGCAAACCTTGTGATTTACTTAATGTCATAATGTACATTACAAAACCTGCAATAGAATAGAAATAAGTTACAAAACTATTTTTACCCGCCTGTAAAGAGTTTGGATTTTGGAGGTGGAAGATTTTTCACAGAGCTGCAACACCAGGTGGAGATTACATGTTAATTAAAGAAAATGATGTTGGGACCCCCGGGTTTGGAGCACAGCTTTTGTAGAGAAAGCGTAGAGTTGATATTCTTTCATTCATAAACAGCGATGGCCGTCTATGTGTTGCATGACCTGTAATCTGCCTCACTGTCTGATGCCCCTGTTGTGTTCATCGTTGCACTCAGTATCAGTAGAATCTGGACTTGACTTGACTCAACGTTCAGGTGTGTGTCTGAGTCAGAGAAAGAGCGTCGTCACCATGTTCTGTGAACCTGGTTTCACATAGAGCTCATCTGTCTCCCTGTGAAGCATGACCTGTTGTCTGGACTTGCCTGTTCTCATCCGTCTGATCTGTTTTGCAACTTTCCAAATGATTCCTCCCATCAACACGGTTCTCTTCTCAGTTCTCACTTTTCCTGTTAGTTTTCCTCCACGTTTTAAAGTCATCTAACTCGTGTCTGTCTTCTCTCTTCTACCCACAGATTCACCGACTAGTGACTCAGCTAAATCAAAGGTGAGTGTGCCGGGTGCAAACGCCCTCAGGCCTGTGGTAGTGTGGGAGGACAGGAGACGTCGCCTCTGCCTCAAGTCAAGATCCGCATCCAACACAGCAGAACTTAGATTTGTTTCACACCAACAAACAAACAAAGAAAACAAAAACATTTTCATTCTTGGCTCTTGTGTTGTGGATGTTTCTGTTTGCATGCGTCCAGATATAGAAACCACATTTTATTTGTTTTGCATACAGCATTGAAAAAACGTATTTTTTCAGAAAGTTAGCAGCATCCTTAACAAATATACGGTACTTTCACAATTTTATTCGGAGATGGCCGGCATTACCTCAGGTGCAAGTGTTAAAATATTAACTTATAAATACCAGAAAGTGAGGAATAACGTCTGAGAGTGTGATTTCTGCCACAGCTCAAATTTTCATTTAGGTTTAATGATATGTACTTTATCGGATTTGTGTTTTCAAAACGTCGCTTAGCAAGTTGATTATCTTTTTTTTCTAGTCGTATCAGTTCAGCAGACATCCGTGAAAGGGTTCAGCATCAGAACGCAAGTATGGGTTAATAAAGCCGTCATGCCAAGACAGAGGAATTAACTTAATAGATAGCCGAATGAGCGGTTTCCACGGGAACCACTTTCTACTGAAGACAGGGGTGAAAGAAAAGGGTTAAAAGCCTGTTCTTCTCATTTTAACACAAAACAAATAGGTCACCGAGGATAATACGTACGTACATATATTTTCAGTAACCCCTTGTCATGTTCAGGGTCGCGAAAGGGAGATAATAATCGAAATAAACAAGAAAATGTGTTTTGTCATCGGGGAAATCAGCCCCAATAGTTTAAGCACTGAGTAATCTGTCTGGAGCAGAGTCAGAGCCTCTTTTCCTGACACTCTTATCTTAATACCTAACTTAATACTGGCAGAGAAGCTCAGGATTATGCGGCTGCTTCTTACTGGAAAGTAATTTGCTGTCATCAGTAGAATCAGGTGCTTTTCATGGCTGCTGCTCTCGTTTGGCTGCTTTCCTTCTGCTTTTAAGCCAGTCATCCTGGATCTGAGGCTTGTGCAGGACGGCTTCAGTTCTCGCTCTGTTTCTGCTCTAACGCTGGCATGGAAACCGTTTTCTCCCTGTTAATGACGCCTCCTAATCTTCCTCTCTCTGTCCACTTCTCCGGTTTGTGCTTCACAGGAGCAGGTGGAGGACAGGTTTAAGTTTCCAGACAGAGTTTGTGCTCTTGGTCGTGTTCCCTTCTTGTATCTCAGAGCTGGAAATACTCATTTCCTTCTCTTCCCCTCTGTTTCCTCTCTCTCCTTGTCTTTCCTGTCACTGCAGGGTTCCTGGGGTTCAGGGAAGGACCAGTGCAGCCGAGAGCTCCTAGTCTCCTCCATCTTTGCTGCAGCCAGCCGCAAGAGAAAGAAGTCAAAGGAGAAGCCGCAGCCTAGCAGCTCAGATGATGATCTGGATGCCGTGTTCCTCAAGAAGGAAATCCCTGGGCTGAAACTCAACCACCATGTCCTCCAGACTGAGGTGAAGGGTGACACTCGCCCCAGCCCCAACACAAAGCAACCCCAACGAGCAGAGGAGAGGAAGGAGAACGGGAGAGCTGTTGAGCTCACGCCTAAAGCCAAGAAAGAACATAGGAATTCTTTAATCCTGAAGGACACTCCACCCAGACGCCCCTCACCGTCCCCCTCCCCATCGCCAAATATCTACCAAACAGTTCCTAAGGGGAAGTCCTCCCTGTCGGATCCCTCATCCCAGCTGGATGAAAACACCTCAGACCTCGGGACCATGAGCTCCGGAGCATCGGTGCCGCGGTCAAGACCCAAAAAGTGGAGCGGAGGAGCTCCCGTCGATCTTTCTGCGGGAGCTGGTGTTGGACTGGGAGCAGGTTCGGGGACAGCCGCCGGCGCAGAGGTGAGCTCCATCACCTCAGACTATTCCACCACTTCCTCCATCACGTTCTTGACCGGAGCTGAGTCCAGCGCTCTCAGTCCAGAGCTGCAAGGCGGGGAGGAGGCAGATGACGAACGCAGTGAGCTCATTAGCGAGGGACGACCCATGGAGACGGACAGTGAAAGTGACTTCCCGGTGTTCTCCCCGGGTGGGGGCAACAGCCAATCTACACCCTGCACACAGCAGCGTCTGGAGAAAAGTGAAGCACGTAGAGGGGAAGTAGCTGCTGGGAAGATCACCCCGCCGAAAATGGAAGCACAGCGCCTATTCCCGTCCCAAAGGATGATCGAGTGTGACACCCTCTCTAGAAGGTGGTCCTTAAGACAGAAGACAGACAGCGAGTCGTCAGTGGAGGGTGGTGCTGGCAGTGCGGAGCGTAGCGAGGGGAGGGCAGAGGCTTCCACGCGTCTCTCTCGGGTCCTGGAGGTGATGAAGAAAGGGCGGTCCAGCAGCAGCCTCAGCTCATCCTCACGCAGCGAGTCGGAGCGCCCAGAATCGGCATGGCACCTAAAGATCACCGAGCGACTCAAATTCCGGCTGCGCTCATCTGCTGACGACATGTTCACCCAGAAGAACCGAACTCCAGACGCCCGCGGGAAGAAGAAAAGCATCCGCCGCCGGCACACCATGGGCGGGCAGAGAGACTTTGCTGAGCTGGCTGTCATCAACGACTGGAGGGAGCAGGGCGGCGTGGACCAGGCGGCGGAACTGTCAGCTCTGGACCGCCTCAAGCCCAGATGCTCCTCTCAGGACTTCTCCATCCGGGACTGGATCACGAGAGAGCGGTGCAGAAGCTCCGATCTGAGCGTAGAGGTCGCTCCCAAAGCCGTCCCTGAGGACGACGCCCAGGATGGTGCTCCTCCTCCGACATCGCAGCCGATATCGGGGGAGCACGTTAACGGCGGGGGGCCGCAGGGCAAAAACAAAGGCGGCCTGGGCGCAGACGCCCACCCACATAAACTGTCCGGGACACAAGTGGTCCGCTCACGGTTCTACCAGTATCTGTGAAACGGCAAGAGCCTCTTGTCAGGCGTGTTTGAGAGTGAATGCGTAAAAGTGCGAATGTCGTTTTAGCGAAGGTTACTGCACAATATTTTTTCTACAAAGTAAACTTTATGTATCTACTGTACATAGGATGTAAAGGCTCTGTGATTGTTACTGGAATATTGATGCTGAAGAGATGTCTATAATTCCACCGACTTTTTGACCATACTGGAACAGACGTGGAGCGAAAAAAAACAAGAAGAAGTTCCTCCTGCAAGAATCCGACGCTTCTTTTTTGTTTTTTTTTGTGGTGTTAATAGAAAAGCACTAAAAGGGTCGCTTTGACTTTTACTGAAGAATTCACGAGGAAGACTGTTTGTTTTTTTTTTGTTCTAAAGGAATAATTGTTGAGTTCTTCTTCTTCTATGTGGTATGAAGAATGTATTACTCTCCTCGGACTAACACTAGTTGCTTCTGACATGACTGTCCATTTAAAAACAATACGGTGGTGTTTTTATGTTTGCCTGTACTTGAAGTATGCGGATGTAACGGAGGGCTGCTTTCTGCGCTGGGTGCTGCGGGAAGTTGTGTTTTTTTTTTCGCAGCACGGAAACAACAGCCGGATATTAGCTTGAGGGACTGGAGGATGAGGATAGTTCTATGAAATAAAAACAGTGATGAAATGCTGACACTTTAGTATGTAATGCTTGGTACAGTAGTTTTTATTTCCAAAACTTTGTTCGGTTATAGTCCAAAAAGTAAGTTTTTACATATGAGTGAGTTGTTTTTTATCTGAAAAGGATAAAGTGCCTCTTTAATTTTCCTTTTTATTTTTTTAACCGTTTTTACCGACGTTTGTCAAAGATGAGAGGAACATTTTAAAACCTTATTAGGAGACAATAAGCTCACAGGCATTCCAGAGATTTTCTTTTCATTTGTTTGTTTGTTTGTTTGTTTGTGGTCTTTCCTGTTTTTAGTTGAACCCACAGCAACATAATTCAAACCGAAGTCCGTGTCCATGTGTCTTACTTCTTTTCACCCCTCTGGATTTCTCAAACTGATCTTTCAACCTGCATGAAACAATGTTTTCTGGACAGCGAACATCTCGTCTGTGTACAGCAAGACATGGGTTAAATACCTTCTCTCAACAAACACTGGAAATAAATAATGTTTATTAGATCCTCCTGTCTGCTGGCTGTCATTCATTTATATTCCAGAAACATCTAGACAACACCAAATGCCTCATTTATTACATTTATACTGAAAAAGGGACATTTTGTTTGGTGTCAGTAGCCATGTGCTTCCTGTTTCCTGCTTTAATAGCAGATAAAGATGAGTGTATAACATTAAATGTATGTATATGAAGAGAAATACACTGGTTTACTACCTTTATTATCATATTATAGTAGACAAATATGTCACGAGATTTTCCTCATGTATTTTAATACATTCAGAGTTTTAGATAGAAGATGTCAGAAATTACGTTAAATCTATCTATAAATATTTATTTACCATGTATAGAACTAACAATTTGCTTACATGGACCACATATGAGACAATGTATTGTTTGACTCAGAACGCATCTTCTCTAAACTTTAGATGACCTCTTGAGATGGAGGATGACTGAGATTCTATTTCCAGTCAGCGTGACGTTGGATCATATCCCGCCGACAGATTTTTGCACGTCTTACATAAGAATCGTGAGAAGAGGAATCAGAAGAAAGTGTGACAGAGAGGATGACATGAAAAGGCCTGAGTGTGTCTGCAGGGATCACTTCCTGGATGATGTCACTCAGAATGCGATCATTTCAGGGGAGAAGGATATTAACCCAGTTTGACCACCTCTCAGGATAAAAACTAGCTACAAATATAATAGATTTATTTAATCAGGAATAGTGTATTCCTGGCAGTTGTGATGAGGCTTTGATAGAGAGCTATTTCATACAGGGAGACAACACATCTAATCATATCAATCGATTAATATATTAGATAAATAAATCTATTTCTAATCGGCCGCCTAGCCAGTGTAAGAAAAGAAAAAAGAAAGAAAAGTTTTAAAGTACTCAATGATTTTATAATTAATAGAAGTTGGTAGTTATAGTAATGTTGTCAATATTATTATTGTTGTTTTAATAATTAGAATAAAATAAAATACTGTAAGCATAATTTCTTCTTGTGGATTTCTGGATGTGGTGGGAGAGGACATGCAGTTGGTTGGTGTGAAAGAGGAAGATGAGGACAGGAGGCTCAGACTTTCTGTATGACATTCATTTATTTTAATAGTTGTTCTTATAACTGTGTCTTTCATCGGTTATATTACTGCAGTATTTGTAGATTGTGTTATCTCTCATAAGATAATATTTAGACGCTGGCTACAAATGAAATCCATTGGATTCTGACATATTTATAATCGTGCACTCTAACTTCATCTAATGTTAGATTCAAATGATTTAAAATGGCAAATAATAAAGTGACAAAAAAAGTTTTAATGTAAAAATATAAATTATTGAACTTTGTTCTCAAACAATGTATGAGCAGAATTTAAATGAAACTTTAGTGGGCATAGAAATAAAAGAAAAATCCACTTTAGGTGCTGAATGAACAGATATTGAACACTGTAACCACAGTCTCCATTGTCACACTGGGAATGCGCGCGTGATGACAATTGAGCTAACTAGCTGCCTCGCGTTTATGGAGTGACGTCACGAGACGTCCTGAGAGCTCGAGCCAGTATTCATTATCAGAGAGAAGGTGAGCTTCAGCCTCAAGCCTCCAACTGACACCTCCACAACTCAGGTAAGACCGTTTTTAAGTCAAACAGGGTACTTTACGTACCCTCATTTTAAACATCTTCTGTAGGGAGAGATGTTTCACTTTTTCTTTTCTTTTTTTAATCCCTCTATGTTGAAAAAGTATTATTTAATAAATGCTGTGTGTTATCTTCTCAAATATTGGACGAATATCTCCTTTTAAATGACTGAAAATAAGATGTCTGGTTGTTATTTAACAGAAAATCTTCTCCTGAGAGAACAAGGGCTTCTTAGTGAAACCAGAAGAACAGGTGTGACAACTTCTATGTATAAGAAGACAAAACCAAAAGATGGTGGTCGGTGCTTCCACAGAGAGAGGACAGACAAAAATGGCGAAAATCTAACTCGCCCACAAATGTGACAGTCGACCAGCTAACGTCTCTGTGAATAACATTAGATGGTAAAACAGACTTATTTGAATTAAAACAATAAAAGTCCCAGTGGATTGTTGTAGAATTTGGAATCACAGTGTTGTCATAATAGCTTTCCCTGTTCCGAGCTCACAAATGTTATCTACAGATTTTCATTGAACTTAGTAACATTACAGAGGAGCACAATTAAAAATGTCTCTGAGTGGATCCAAATAAAATGTCCCATTCAAGATATTTTTTTAAACCTCTCCTGTTTATTACACATAAACTACCAGACGGATGTTGATACATCTGTGCAGGTGAAAGAGTTCATGTGATAAAACGAAGCTGATGTTCCACATATATTTACTGATTTTGTTTAATTGATTTTCTTTAATAGAACTTTCTTTTCACAATTTCTGTTCCCTTAAATATCAATTAATAGGCAGATTGTGTTTAAACCTGAGGTTGAAGAGTTGGATTCAAAACATTTTTGTGTGGGTCTGGGTAAAGGGCAACCGTCAAGATTTGTGTAAATGTTTTTGTTATTTACAAGTACGCTGTTCGAAGGATTTTCATTAACCTAGAAGGATTGGGTCATGTGATAAGCAGAACCAATTACATTTTATGTTGTTGAATCCAAATAATTGGGTTGATTCTGGATTTTTAAGGTGCTTTTTCCCCATTTCTGCATTTTATGCATCAGATAGTTGAAAGAATTTGATTAAACTTGGACTGGAAGGATTGATCATGTGACCGGAAGGACTTTTAAAGGACTTTTTTGGAGTGGGCTTGGACTAAATGGTTTTTTAAGCATTGTAAACTGGACCAATTTTGCTGGTTTCACAAACACAGCATTAAGTATTTTGAGCAAAAACATGTTTACACTGATGCATTTCTGCTTAAGTGATCTGTGTCACCAACAACAAAAATCCTCATATTGATATTGCCGGACAACCCCTGATGATCCAACCAAAATGGACATGCTAGTGCAGAACTTTCAGCTCTGGAGGACGTCAGATTCTGGTGTTGTGACTAAATAAAATCAGTCTAGATTGACATCACTTGCTTTTAATATTTAATGTGTGAAACATCAACTTCCATACAAACACAAAAAAACACATAATTTCAGACCCAATAGTGACCCTTTCATTGGTCCTGGATTGGAAGAATGTCTATTCATGGTCATGTGATATGAATCTGAACGGCCAGGTTAGAATTTTTGTGTTTTTTGCAGAGATGCGTGCACTGAGCGATGTTATCGTCCCCCAGCACTGACAGAAAGGCATTAAGGAATGACCAGATAGCTGAGATAAGACAAGGAGGCAGATTGTCGCCTGTTTACAACCTGCTCATGAACATCTGATTAGGAGTTAGTATCCATATCACCATGAAGATTTTTGTGTCTGTGCTCATAGACCTCCGTCAACGGTGAATGTGAGCCAACCTGCCTGAAAAGAAATGTGGCTAAAAATAAGTAAATTGAGAAAAAGATTTACGAGATGCACATCTTTTAGATGTTCTACAAAGCATGTATGAAATTTAATCAAATTCTGTCCATCATTTTATGGGCAGATGTGATAAGACGATTCCCTGTTACTTAATATAACACACAGACAGGCTTGGGTAATTTTACGGGTCCGCTTTTAGCTGGGGTATAAAAATAAGAAGAATGAAAAACATGTTTTTAAATAGTAGTGAATAAGTAAGTACATAAGTACATTTTTTATTTTTATGTATAGCATACGTGAGAAAGGAAAGTTAAAGCTAGTTAGCTTCACAAACACTTACACACCCAAACACACATGTCCAAACTTTTGACAGACTTTGACGTGAGTCGTTTGATTTCAGCTCCTATAATCGTAGCTCCTCTGCTGAAGGAGTGATGTCCGTCTGCGTTCTCCTCCTGCTGCTCCCTCTGGTGTCAGCACAGACCTACCGCTGGGGCTCCTGCCCGTCTCCTCGGGTGCAGCCTAACCTCAACATCCAGCAGGTAAAGAACTGTTCTTACTGAGCGCCGTGCTCTGAAGAGTACAGAACTAACGGAGCGTCCTCCTCGTTGGCAGTATTTGGGGAAGTGGTACGAGATCTGGAAGCTCCCTACTTCCTTCGCCAGAGGGAAGTGCATCGAGGCCAACTACGCCATACGGAAAGATGGAACCATCCAAATTCAAAACTTCCAGTTCTAGTGAGTACTAATGGTTATTTGTTGATGATTCTTATTATTTAATTTTCAGAGTCAGAGATTCTGTATGGAAAAGAAACCCTTCACTTTAATAATAATAATAATAATAATACATTTACTTTAGTGGAATTGTACTTCCATTGGATGTATATAATTGTGTTTTATGTGAATGAATGCCTGTCCCTAAACTGAGATCTGATTACTTTTTAGAGGTGTGCCTTATGTCAGAGGTATTTAGTTAGTTATGTGGACCTGAGACTCTGCGGTTGACAAGCCTCAGGGTGGAGACGGCCTATTATCTGGAGGAATTTTCCTTTGTACGGTAGACAATATGCTCTATATGATGGGACCTTATAGACATCAGTCGTTCTGATTGCTGCGCGTGATGCTGTGATGTCATACCTGCCTGTTTGTTCGAGTCTGAACATGTAGCATATACCTCTGCTAAAGAATTAACATTTTAATCAAATCAGAATGGAACTTCCTCTCTCTCAGTAAAGACAAGGTGAGGGGAGCAGAAGGGACAGGGGTGATTCACGACGTGAGGGAACCTGCCAAACTTGGAGTCAGCTTCTCCTACTGTAAGTCCCCCTCTTTGTACTTTTCATCTTGTTTGTTGTCCTTATTACTAAAATCCTTAAAGTTTTCCATGTAAATTGCATCACAAAACCTTTCAAATCAAACTGAATTTCGTTATTGCACATAAGACTCTAAGTTTATTTGAGCTCATCGCTCATGATGATGATGATGATTCTGCTGACATGTGACACGGCTGCCTCAGTGTGTCTGTAATGTCAGTGACAATGAGTGGGTTTGTCTGAATCCTCCACTCTGGAAATGTTGAGCGTTCTAACCGGCACATCTTGACCTGATCCGAGCCTGATAGGCAGACGTTTGGAGAACTAATGAGGTTCCCAACATCTTCATCTGAACTTTATGTGCTTTCTGGCTAATTTTAGCTCGCTAACATGCTAAACTAGGATGATGGATCTGATGCAGCTTGACTCAGGAATATATCTACACCTAACAGGAATATATCTACACCTAACAGGAATATATCTACACCTAACAGGAATATATCTACACCTAAAATAAATATAGCTACACCTAACAAGAATATATCTACACCTAAAAGGAATATAGCTACACCTAACCCTGTTTAACCCTTTGTGGGTTAAACCCACACAGGTGAATGGGGGTTGGATCTCTTGGTGGTGTTTTTATATTACTATTAAAACTTTGGCTACAGGGAATTAATTCAAATATTAATGCATGGGGATTTCTTATCTCATGCCCATTGAGAAAATGGAACCTCCATTGATGTTGACAAAATCAGAAAAATAAATGAAACTTTTCAAGTGTTCATCATCCCACTTTAAGATGGATGATGTTTTTTTCTAAACCTGGCAAAAACAACAGCATTGTTTTTACATAAGGTGCTTATAACTGTAAATCCTCCCAGTGTGGATTGTTATACTCTGTTTTTTGGATTATTATACTTCTTTTAAGTGCATTTTTAGTCTTTAACGTAAGACGAACAGCATCAAAATTACGTCGATTCAGTTTATTGTGAGTTTTTAAATGTCATTTATTTTGCTGCTGTGTTTTATATTATTGAATTTACTGCACTATAAATGTTTTTTGTGAATGATTTTAATGAACTTTGCTTTAAAGACACGATGTCTGGTTGAATATTCCGGTGGTCCTGATGCTCATCTGTGTCTTCTGTCTGTCTGATGTTTGCTCCCAGTTACTCCCTACACGCCGTACTGGATTCTGACCACAGACTACAGCAGCGTGGCCGTCATCTACTCGTGCACGGACATCCTCCACATTTTCCACTTCGAGTACGCCTGGATCTTGGGCCGCTCTCGCTTCCTGCCTCGAGAAACGGTGCGGTACGCCACAGAGCTGCTGATGCAGGAAGGAATCGATCTGGCAGCGATGACTGAAACGGACCAGACGGGCTGCAAGGACTTCTAGGGAGTCCTGGAGGTTCCGGCCCGTTGTCTTTGATATAATGTCTGGATCTAAAGTTACTTTAAGAAAGAAATAATCAACTACAAGCTACTTATTTCAACTACTACAAGCAAGTTTTCTGTTGTAACTTTTTAATTGTTTGGCTCGAGTTCATCATCCAGCTCCATCCCTGTGTTGTGACTGTTACCTGACAAACGGCACTCCAGTCCGCTGTGTGACACATATTTTTATCTTTTAACTCTCTACTATCTGCTGAGGGGTTTGAAAGATGGAGGAAATGGAATTTGTGACATCATGTTAAGATCGATTTCCAGAGAAGTTACTTGTTGTTCACATCTTTTATTTGAATTCCTCGGGATTTCCTGTGTTTTATAAACAAGCATATTTGTGGGGATGACGGGAAACATGCCGTTTATTAAAGATGCACTCATGAAGCAGAAGACTCGTGGTCACTTCTTTTATATGTGGAAAGCAGTGAACATACTACAAACACACACGGTAAAATTAAAGAATCTTATATTCCCTGTCTTAGGGGGGGGAGACGTCCAAAGGTTTTTGAGTTGTTGGTATCGTGAGGAAGGGAGTCTTTTTAGTGGAATAACCTTTAAACTGTAAAATATGGCATCTGTGTCCGCTGAAGTGTTCAGAGTGAAACTTCATCATCCGCCTGCATCAGTGCTAGAGAGTAGATTCCTCAAAATGTTTGTTCTCCTTTTAACTCCGACATAAATTTGACAACATTTATTATTTAAAAAATGAAAACAGATTTTTTGTGTGTTCTGACACCTTTTTATCAGGACAAAATATTTTCCAGCACTGTGTGCTACAGTAGCTCTTTCTGTGAGATTGGGTAACGCACGCTATTCTATGCTCTCTGCACACATCTATGACACTTGTGTGCCCATAACCTTCCAGCTGGCTCACCAGTTGTCCTTCCTTAGGCCCAACAAGACCCGATGGTCTCGTCGACTCATCACTGCTTTGACCTGTCAGCGGTTATTATGTTATGGCTGATCGATAATTAACAGTATTTAAGTGACATTTTTATTGAATGACTTTGACTTTTTCAGTGCAGCATTAATTCTTTAAAAAACAATTGAATATTCAGACATTTTTCCATTTTAGACTCATTCACAAGTTTCTCCGAAAAAAAAGAGGAACTTACAAATTGTCTTCACCTACAGGGAAAAGATTGATTTCATACCTCTTAGAAAGGCATGGCTCAGCTGTGTGTGTGTGTGTGCGTGTGCGTGTGCGTTTGTGTGCCGGAGGTCCTCTGACTCTTCCTCCTCTGAGCCTCTTTTATTCCTCAGACACGTCGACCAGTAGGTGAACAGCAGCAGCTTTCTGCACGGATCCACAAACCCTTTACAGGTAAGCATCTGACTGAACTTCACTTATCTCAGGTATCAAAGCAAATTTTATTTTTATTGAAGGAAAAATATTACTTTTATCATAGTTGCCAAAGTCATGCAATATAGCGATCTATGAAAGTCTGACTTATCGTTTGAAACTAAGAGCATCCCTGATATATTTGTTTGTGTTACAGGGCACGATGAAGGTGTTACCGCTCAGTGTTCTCTGCCTTTTGGCCTTTTTTCATCTCAGTGGTGAGTCTCTCTTTTTTTTTAAAAATCTGTAATTACACGTTTCTGTGCAAATTACTTTTGTGTGTCTGCAGTGGTGAGGAAATAAACTAGTTACACTCACATATGCATGAATGCTTTTGATAAAAAATCACTCCGTATGAACCTGGAATCCTGCAATATCACTTTTCTACAACCTGCAATATTATATGAATATCAGTGAATTTTTTATTTTATCTTCTATCATGAATGTGAATCTTTTATTATATCTTCTATCATGAATCTGTTATTATATCTTCTATCATGAATGTGTTATTATATCTTATATCATGAATGTGTTATTATATCTTATATCATGAATGTGTTATTATATCTTATATCATGAATGTGTTATTATATCTTATATCATGAATCTGTTATTATATCTTATATCATGAATGTGTTATTATATCTTATACCATGAATATGAAAGTGTTATTTTATCCAATATCCAGATTATGTTTCCACATCTGGCATAAAAACGTCCCTCTGGATGAATAAAGTTCTCATCTCATATTATCTCAAGATTCTCCCAGATGTGACAGGAGGGTGTTTGTTTTTGATGCCTGCTCGAGCACAAAGACGACTCTGTCCAGTGGTGGATTCTTGATGCTTCTGTGTGTGTGTGTGTGTGTGTGTGTGTGTGTGTGTGTGTGTGTGTGTGTGTGTGTGTGTGTGTGTGTGTGTGTGTGTGTGTGTGTGTGTGTGTGTGTGTGTGTGTGTGTGTGTGTGTGTGTGTGTGTGTGTGCAAACATTTGTGTGAAATGGTCAGCAATAATATTTGACTAGGGAGCAGGTATCCTGAAGTCCTCCAGTTCCCCCTTCTTGAATCCAGTCTTTGTATTTGGGAGGCCTAGGAATTCTTGGGAATGCTAATTTTCTCTCTCTCTCTCTCTCTCTCTCTCTCCTCATAGAGGCCAGAGTCATCCCAGAAGGAGGTACCGTACATAAATAACACTTATCTATTTAGATGCCCTCATATTTAACAATTAGATTCATGAAGTATTCTAGTTGTGCCTCTATAATACAAAGTCTTTTTTCTGCAGTAGTGGAACTATTTGAACCATTTAGGTGAAAATAAAACATATAATCTGTGATGTTAGCATCGCAGCTGTAATGTTCCTACTGCATTTGACTGCTTCATATGTCTGATTTAAGCCATTTTATATACTGTCTGTTTTATCTGCAGCACTGAATTGTTTTCTATTAGATCATCAATTATCCAACGTCTCTATCTCTGTGACAAAAGATTTACATTTAACCCCAGAGGTTTTTAAATTATTTATTTAGCTTAAGAAGTAGGGACATTTCCTCAACATGTAAAATAATAATTAATTTGTCAGTGAATTAAGAAAATATTCAATTATTTACTATTCATTATCATAATTAAACAGATTTGGAGCAGCTTTGTCAGATAATAATAATAATTATCTGAATAGTAAACAATCACTAAACCGTCTGATAAAGATTCTCCGCTGAGAAGTAGAGATAAGTTGCATAAATACTTGAAGTATGTGCTAAAGTACCTTTCTTGTATACTTAAGCTCTTCTGCTTTATGTCTTTAAGCGGCTGGAAATCCTAAAAGAGCTTTTGTGTTAGTGTTGAAATAAGCTTTGAAAACAATTACATCTTTTGTGTCTGGATTTAAAAAGAGTCTTCTTTTTTTCCCTTCAGTGCCGTACGATGAAGCACCAGCTGTTCCCTACTGGCCCTACTCCACCTCCGACTTCTGGAACTACATCGAATACTTCAGATCCATCGGCGCCTACAACCACATCAACGAGATGGCCCGCGCCTTCTTCGCCCACCAGCACCTCGGAGACACTCTGGGATATGAGACCAACGAGGGACATGAACACTGAGGGGGCGGCTGGAAGGATCCAGCAGGAGGGCAGGGAGGGAGCTGCTCAGGCGTCCGGAGGAAATCCAAATACTTTAAAAGATATACGGAAATAAATATAAACATGAAATGATGTGAAGCATAAGAAGTATCGACTGTTTGTAGTGTAGCCGTGCATATAGACCACATATAAAGAGATTTTAACCAATTAACAAAGATTGTATAATATCTTCATGTAATGTGTCACAAGTAAAGTTTTCCTGAAAAGTATGGAAGTACAGAGAAGATTGAATGTTCCTTTTCTCTTTATTTTCTCTTCTATTTTCACCTCTTTCTGTAAATCCATGAAATTTGAAAATGTGTGTTTTTTCAGAAATATCTTAATATTGTATTAAGAAGATTTTATAGTGTAAGTCTTGCTCTAATATGTAGTTGATTAACAAAAGAATGGTCACCATGTTAATATACTTTTATTTCTTCATTAAATATTAGTTGATATGTCTTTATTGATATATGTATTACCAGTTTCTTATAGACTTACACTGAAACACTGAAAAAACAGAAGCAGTGAATCACATGTCCTCAATGTAAGAAATATTATTTGGTTCTCTTATTGTCTGATGCTTCAAACTCCCACTCCACATTTGAGGAGTAATATTTCACTTTTTATTCTTGTACAAAATAAAGTTCATGGTAACTTTTCAGGTCAAGACGTTAATAAACGGACAAGCTCATTTAATGAGACAAACTTTTAAATATAAAGCCAATGTTTCCTGACCGCCATGACATGATTTCAGATAATTATTCAAATAGTTTTATTACAGTAACTCTAATAACTCAATAAATCAAATATTCTATCAAATATCAGAGGGCTATTTTAGAAATATTGAGACAGGTTTGTGTCATAACCTTTTTCCTTCTAATCACACGATGACACCCCTGACATTTATCTCAGAACTCTTTGGCAACGCTTCACCCCTGAGTTAGAAACTGCTGGAAAATCTACTTAATTACTTTCTCTAACCTCAACCAACAATAACGATTGCTTAAAACATATCTAACGTTTGTATATCATAATAACATATTCAAAAGGGGCATTTCAGATCAGAATTATCTTTATCTGCATATTTTGCTTCAGGTTTACTTTTACTTGAAATAGTTTTCTTCAACATGTTGCGACTTTTGAGAGACAAACAATCTGAAAAAGTATTCAAAAGCTGATATGGTACAATATCTCCACGCTTACAACTATTGCTATAAGATAATTCCTTAACTGTTGTCATGAAAAACTTCCATACCTAGTAAGTCTCGGTAACAAATAAGAACAGATAGAAGGCCGGACTAATTTTCAAGAAGCTGATGGATCTAGTCGAGCACAATTGAGTGTTGCACACACCTGTTTTGTTTACGTGATCCCGGTAGCTAGCCACAACACAGTCTATTTTAGAGTATTTTCAATTTGCTGTACATAAACAGAATGAAACCCGCGGTGGATGAGATGTTTCCCGAAGGAGCTGGACCTTACGTGGACCTGGACGAGGTAAATTTAAAGAATCTATAAAAAATTACCAGGATCATCGTTAAAAAAACGGCTAATGCTAACTAGCTAAACAAGATACAATTTGTGGCTCTACTGCGGGTCCAAACAGCCTTTTAACAATAATATCATTCAGTTAATTTGTTTTTGAAACAATTTATGTGTTGACATTTTTTTTCATTTACCTCAAGGCTGTGTACATCAAGGTAGAATAAGTTTAAACTTATTAAAAAATGAAGAAGTGGTATCAAGTAACAAAATGGTTTTATTATAGCTAAATACAAGTGCTCCAAAACTGTACTTTAAGTGAATGTACAAAACCTTCTACCACTTCTTCATTTTAGAGAAAATACAGAACCTCTAGCAGTTCTTTATTTAGGCTTAATTTTATTAGACTTAATTAACACAAAACGGATATTATACCGTTACAAACTGCACACATGAAATATAAGTGAATGGAGGTTACTGAATCGGTACTAATATAAAAGTGTGTGCAGATTGAAATGAATGTACAGGAGAGTCACCAGAATGTAGGAATGTATAAAGATCACAAAATGCATGAGTTGAGAAAAAATCACTACCCTAATGTGTGAAAAGAAGAACTGTTGAATAATGCAGTAGACAAGCAAACACACTTCCATCAGACGCTCATGCCACAGTGATTTTTATATGTTTCCTCTTTCCCCTCTGTTCATCAAATGTAATGTTGTGTATGTGTGAGCATTTGATTTGCTGACATCAGTGAACCGGTTGTACGTCTGTGCATCAACAGGCAGGAGGCAGCAGCGGTCTGCTGATGGACCTGGCAGCCAATGAAAAAGCAGTGCACTCAGATTTCTTCAATGGTAAGTAAGCCACAGTCTCTCTCTCTAAAGTTAAGGGATTTCTTATCTGCATTTGGTAGCAAATATCTGCATGACTTTATAAACAGACTGAACTGTGAGACAAAAAAACAAGACCGATATCTTTGTTTATCCGACATCTTGTGTGACCGAGTCAGGACTGAATTTAGAGTCTTAGATTTGAATATGGACTGGAATTTAAATAAGCAAAAAGCAGCACCAAAGAGGTCTAATCTGTACCTTTGAGGGTCAAATCCGACCCCCAGATGAACAGAAAGAAGTCCTCTAGTGGCTACTTACAAGTAAGTCTTCATAGAGCAACTGAGACATTTTTTGTTTCAATTACCGCACACACTTTGTAGTGTCAGTAAACATACTTGAAGCTCTTTTATTGATCGAAAGATAGTCAATCTATGACGATCATTAGCATCAGCTTCACAGCGAAACTATTTACGATCATTTAAAATATTGTTTTTAGTATTATAAAAAAAGGTTTAAGATGAAACACTGGAGTGTTAATTGAAGAACATTACCCAGTTTGTGGCCTTATCTACATCGTCTTCTCCAATTAACCCTCAAAACTTCAGTAGTGTGGCTGTAAACATCAGTTTATGTGTGAGAGCAGACACTCGGAGAGAATGCCCAAAAACACCAACATAATCTGTTTTCCGTCTTGCAGCGTCGGCTGCAGGCAGAAAACACTTTTGGCTCAGCAGCACATGACCTAGAAAGAAAAGAGCTGATTGTTTAAAAGGAAACAGAAAGAGTGGGAGAAGAGGATGATGGTAAAGTGAGTTTATAGCTGCTGTCAAACTGCGACTCAGCAGGACACCTCGCCAGTCAGCTGCTTTAAAAAAACCCACACACACACACACACATAAATACTCTCTGGCACTCCTTCAGCTCATTTTGGTTGTTAACACTTTAAACTGCCATTCAGTGAATTTTCATGTTTAGCACAACCTACATTGTGGCACTAAAAAGGGAACCCTTCATGCTAATGATGAAAGCACTCTGGGTATTTTAATATCGTGTCTCAGTCAGAAATACACACAGCTGGGGCACAGGGTAAGACGCTGTGTTCAAAAAGATTCAACTAAGTGGCTGGTAACGTAATATCATGCTTTTTAAAGTGGCACTAATGAGATCCTGAAGCTTTCAACACTCGCCGTTTCATTTGTGCACACCAAATATCAAACCCGACGGAGGAGCGTTCATCTAGAAAAAAGTGCAGAAGTGAGCACGGCGAAAATTTGGAACCGTAGCTTGAGCTCAGTGGCTTTCTCCTTTGATGGCTGCTGAGCCGAGGAGTCGCTCTGTCCCGACACTGTAATGCTAAGTCTCGTCAAAAGGTCACTGGAGCAACATGAAGACCATGTTGGCCTAATAAGCCATATAAAAGTAGTATCCAGTTCCCCGGTGTTTGAGTATGCCGTGTTCAAAGTTGCAAGGGGTTATGGGTAGCCGAGGGGCAATCTGTTTGGGTAACAAAGTCCTCTTCCTGGAAACTACGGCTTTGGCAGAAGTTCCTAAAGCCTGGTGTGTTGAATCTGTTTCAGACTGCGGACCATATAGCCTAAAGGTATATATAAATCTATAAGTGTGAATATTGAAGGTATATGTGATATGGCTTTTTTTCAGATGCCAATAACAAGAAAATACCTGCTTCTCATTAGATCAGCAGATTCTTGCTAGTAAACGGAGTCTGTGGTTACAGATTTAGGTTTTGTGTGGGTGCCTGTGTAGCATGGATGAGGGTCTGGATTGGCCACAGAAATAGTGCCGTGACAATTACTGCGATACCACAGTCATGTGACACACATCGCGTGTTTAAGCTCATTACTGTCATGACTTGATTTCCTGTGGGTTCCGTTTTCGCTGATAAAGCTACAGGAGTGTGTTCGGCGGGATATTTACGTAATGGAGCCTCATTTTAGCCTGGAGGTCCAGCTCGCCGTTTGTGTAGAGGCACCTTCCTTTTAAGGAGAAGGCCGGTACCGTGAGGTCACACATCTGGAGGTTCAGACGTTGCCGCTACATAGCGATAAATGAAGCACAAGGAGATTTTCAGTTGAAAGTCAACCACCAATAATAGAAACAATAACATGGTTTACATCAGGACTAAACTCGCTGCTCAAATACGGCAGCATGTAACAAACCTAGTAGCCTTAGTAAGAGCGGCCAGGACCTTCTGTACAAACTGATCAATCACCTTCGTCACACAGCACAGAGACTTTCATTTTTATTTCTGTTATTATTTTATTTGTGCTCTCTTGTACTCTCTACAGTTCTCCTGCACATTTTCTTTTCTGTATGTTTCCAAACTTACTGTGCTCTTTCTTACTTTCTGTTTTTAGTAACTACGTTAAATGCCTTAACATTGTCCCTTTGGGGCGACACAAAGTTTCTTGGATTGAATTGTCGTCTCTGCTGACGGCAGAAACGTGGTGGAGTGAAGTTGCCGTTGGGGAATATTGTTTATTGTTTTTTAGATTCAGAAAAATCATAAGTTGTATATTACAATTCTTGTGTTCGGAAAAATAAAGATTCTTAATTCAATGTCGGAGAGTACGGAGAAAAATCAGCCCTAATTATTTATCTGTTTTTTATTTAAACATGATAAAGAAGTAATACGTTAAAAAGTTATCCTTGAGTATTTGTAATGTTTGTTTTCTTTAGTTTTGAGTGAGAGCTTCTTTTTCTAACTCCTTCTTTTCTTTCTTCTCTTTTCGGCCGGCAGACTTTGAGGATCTGTTTGACGACGACGACCTGCTGTGACATCATCAAACGAGCGCCAGCGTGTTTGTGCGAACTTGGACTGGACATAAGAACATTAAACATTTGCTTTGATTTGTACAGAACCTTCCTTCTGCCACTATGCTGAAATAAAGTCCATTTGTTTTTACTAGACAAGAAAAAGGAACCCTCTGTGTCGGTGAACCAGGTGTCTGTGGATTCTGAGAATCCCTCACATTCCTGCCTGAGAGAAAATTATGAGTATGGTTTTGGGGTCGTCGTGTTTGAATCTGCTCCCGACTGGATTGCAGGTTTGCCGTCTCCGCTAAACACCTGTTGGCAAACGTTAATTACATACGAGATACAGTGTGAACATGACCACCGAATGTTGGGTTGGGACACGATGGGACAGGAAGGGGGCCGCCGAAAAATGTGGAAATGCTAATAAATAGAAGAAAAAAATGAAGAGTTCTGCTTCAGGTGCTCCGGCTGAAAAAACGGATCCAGTGACCGCAGATCCAGCCGGCTTGAAATAAGGAAAAGATGTGACTTTACTCGTGCATTTAAAACACTCATTATGGGCCGAAACTGTCTTCAAATATTAATATATACCACATTTATTCCCGCAATAAAAACCTCAAAGTGGAATAGAGGCTTGTATATTAAGAACTGCTGGAGAACCTTCATGAAAACGTGGTTGAGTGTAAATACATCGTCACTGGATGAAGACATGTCTGCGGTTAAATGCACAAATTGGTCAAATCTCTGCAGTAGGAAAAGAAAAAGATATCCCCAAAATGCAGGTTATTAAGTGTTTAATGCCTATAATTTCCTGTAGGGAGGATCTACGCTAAATATGTGACCCTCCCCCTCCTCTTCCTCCTCAGCGCTGAAATGAACCTCCCGCCTTTCGCCGGATAAACCAGCTGCATGTGCAGGTTTAAATGATCAGGTTCAGTAAATGTAAAACATAACAGCCTGTTTGCAATACTTCACTTAAACCAAACATGCACATCAGAATTATTTACATCTTCGAGGGAAAGACGAAGAAGGCGATTCATTCTTCTTTTGTCACTCTTTGCTTACAACAGTGTAGAGAAGAATAGAATATCACAGGAAGAAGCGAAATTAAGCCTCTTAAAGCCTGCGAGACACAATTGAATTAAAGAAAATGATAAAATACATAGATTGAAGGAACTTCAAGATTCTGAAGTGCCTTTAAACCAGAAGATGACATCATTATGACTTCGTCGAGTGACACTGCAAAATAGAAAACTGTTTTGAGGAAGTGAGACTTAATCATGTCAGAAAAGGAAAAATAAACTTGCCACTCATGTTTTTGAATGTGAAAACCAACAGACGGAGGAATCAGGCTGATAAAGTTATTACATGAAGAAATTTTGTATTTCATAGAAAATAGTCAGTTTTCATTTTTAGAAAAATATTTCACCCTTATTAGCCTTTTTTTGGTTGTATCAAGTTACTTTATTCTGTCCTCAAGGCTTTGACATGCAAGAGAAATCCTTTTAATAATGAGAACTACAAGTCGCCCACAATTTTCAATAAGAAACATTAACAGTTGAGCAGGAACGTAAGGCTTAATAAAATGTTCCACCTAATATTGAGCGAGATCTAATCAGGAATAAGGAAACGGAATGGTTGGAATAATATTCCTACAGAGGAACAAGATTGCTTTCTTATTTTAAAAGCTGCTCTGCTAATTGTTTATCACCCCCATAGGAGAAATACAAACTCTCCTAAATCTTTACTATTAAAAGTAAAGATTTCTAATAGTAACTAATATAGTAAGTAAAGATAGTTACTATCTAATAGTTACTTTAGTTACTATTAGATAACATCAAGTCAGGCCCACTGTTAAATAGAACAGCGTAATTTAATATTGATAGGTAAAATATTTTATGCAGTGGAGACATATTTAAGGTAAACAATGTAAAAGTACATCTAAATTGTTGTTATTGTTATTGTTATTGTTGACATGTACCAGAATGTTATAAAATAATCCATTCAGTATTTGGAAAAAGGTGGGAAAAAATTCTACATTTTTTCATTGGCGTGTAAATAAGATGGCGTTTAAAGGGTTAAAGTCCTGAAATGACCAGAATGTTCCTTTAAGTTGTAAATGTCGGAGAATCGGCCAATTTTGGCGCTTCATCTGTAATGTGTTCAGGGTGGCGGGGGCTGGAACCCATCCCAGATGACTCTGGGCAAGAGGTTGGGCACTCACTGGATGAGTTGCCGGATTATCACACTGTTTACAAATACTTATGATTTAATTGTCTTTTAAGCACAGATGTTTTTGCAGTGTATTCTGAAGGCAGGGTTTGATCTACTGCTCCAACAGTTTCAAGGTTTCACACACGAGTCCGAAGCCGCTGGAGCATCAGAGGACAAACTGATGGTGGCGGATCAAACCCGCCTCACAGTCTGCATCCCACCTCATCCCCACAGAGTCCCAGCGGATTCAGGTCAGTCGAGTTAATCCACGCCAAACTGAAGGACAAAAAATACTTCTGTGTCAAAACTAAATGTTTTGTCCCAAATGTCCCTCTCCCCAGCAACACTCTCCAGCTCACCCTGGGGGGTCCCGAGGCGATCCCAGTCCAGATGAGGTATATAGTCCCTCCGGAGGGTTCTAGGTTTAACCCGGGTCAGACTAAGAGCTATTCCAATACGGCGGGAACTCGTTGGCGAGTGTCTGTTGGTGGAGAGATAAACCAAAACAATACTATCATGCAAAAAAAAGACATCAATAATACATATAGACAAACCAGCCATAACATTACGACCACCAACAGTTGGAGTCAGATCAGCACTAACCATCTCCCTGTAGGGCAGCATGGTGTGTAAAGAAGGCTCTGGGTTCAATGGACCGGGGGTCTCTCTGGTGGGTTCTATACGGGTTCACCTTCTACTACACTACCCCGCCTCTCTCCCATTGTCAGCTGGGATTGGATCCAACACGACCCTGAAAAGGATAAGTGGTGACAGAAAATGGAGGATGGGAATGATCTCACCACCACGGCGCCCTTCAGTGGGTTTGATACATCAGGCAGCAAGTGAACAATAAAGAATTGAGTTCATAACGGCTAAAACTTTGATTTAATAAGATGGAAATTTAGGAAAACTGTGTAATGAATATTCAAAATTTGAAACCAACTTTAAGATTTGGAACTGAGGCCTGAACTATAAAAAAAAAAAAAACCTAAAATGAAGGCATAGATTTCAGCGCTAACATCGTTTCCATGATTCTCTAACTCCAGAGAATCCAGAGACAGTAGCTGAGAAGGAGGATGCATGATTCCTCCAGGTTTCTCTTTCTAAATCCTCCTCAAATGGGATTTATTTTGGGTTTAAGCCATTTCCTGTTAAGATGAAAGTCTCCCAAACTAATAAAAGGTCCTTCAGAGGAGGAACCTCATGAGACTCCTGAGTGTCCTGAAGGACTGATCCCTTCAGATGTGCTGATGTTGCATCACACGTCTCAGGTAAACCAGGTTTCTCAGAGAGGATGTTTCTGCTTGTGTACGTGTGCAAGTCCTTCAGCGCTGGCAGGCCTGAACAGTTAAAGTGAGGAGGAGAGTGTAGATTAACAAATTCCTCATGTGTGGACCAGCTGTCCCCGGTGTTCAGGTTTAGACAGAAACTGTGGTTTCACCTTCAATGAGGGTCTCGGAAAAAAGTTGCTGATGTGGCACCGCCGCCCCCCTTCATTATTTCCTCCTGTGGCCTTTCTTCTCTCCTTTCTCGACGCTCTTTTTTCCCACATTGGAGTGAATGTAACACCTGAAAACAAACATCCAGAGTCTCATATCTAACCAAATGTGACTCGTATGATTCAGATGACCTTTGTTAAATTAAAAAACCCCAACATTTATGACACTTTAACCATCTCTCCACGTCTCCATCCCTCCTCCCAGCCCCCCCGCCTTCTCTCTGTTCCTGTCTTTAATTAGCGAGCCTCCAATTGGCTGCGTTTTCTGCAACATCGGACCAATGGGGCTTCTTGTGGAGGTGGCCCTTGACCCCCTCAGGTGGTTCCTGTGTGTGTTTTTCTGTCTGACTCTTAATGAATGCGTGTGTGTTCGGTTTAAAACCGTGCCCGATCCCCTCGTCAGGGCAGTCTGTCAGAAGGGACCACAGGGAGCGGGTGCACCAGGAGCCTCTATCGCCCAAACAAACTCCTCACACCCTCAGCGTTTAGACGGACACACCAAGCCCGCGAGGCTTCATTCGAATCCACATCTGGATCGGCGGATCGCCAGAGCAGGTAAGGAACTCAACCTCAACATCAAGTTCACGTTCAAGCTGCAAAGGTCAGGATCAAAGGTCAGGATCAACACGAGACCTCAGAGCTGCAGAGGCTGTTAGTGGAGGGATTCACAGTCAGCCTCCCTGCAGGAGATCTAACATCTTTAGCTTCCAGATAAACACCTGTGTGGCTCCGCAAAAGGATAGAAATGTTTTTTTACAGCTCATACAGTGGTTCAAGTTAAATATATGTGCAGCAGCGGTCGGTCTCCTCCATAGCTTCAATCTCTGTCCTGAGATATATCTCAGAAAAATCTCATTTTCTTACAATTTCAACCCCGACATTGAACCTCTGACTGTCTTATTGTGATGGGGATTTCATATTCCACATCTGTAGGAACACTGATGGCCTCCTCTCTGGGTGAAGCTTAAACTCTTGTTCACATTCTGGCAGGAGGAAGATGTTCCTCTAGAGCAGCTCAGTCAAATGGGCAGCATCTTCACTTTTATGAGGTCCTCTCTGAAGAACAGGGAAGAGATCTGGTAACCTAAGAAACCACCTGTAGATTTGTAATGATCACTCTTATGACTTACTTTTATACATGGAGGGAGGGGGTGTCACCTGATTTCAGTTCTGTGTGACTCCATTAAGTTGCGGATCTATTTTAATTTCAGTGAAAATGTAGATTTTCATCCCTTATGTTCTGATATTTTGTCATTTTCTTTGAAAAGTCTTTGAAAGTAGGAGATGATATTTGGGGGAGTTACTCCTCCTTGTAACTGTCACTGTCTCTGGATTCTTCAGGAGAGAAGGAGGTGAAATCATGGCTGGAAGGAGGAGAACCAGTTTCTCCGGTGTGTTGCTCACAGCTCTGCTGGCTGTGATTCTGCTGCCCGGTGAGTCCAGAGGTTCTCTGTAACATCTCAAGGTTTTTTATCAACTAACACTGGGAGATACTTTTACGGTACCAGTAGTCAAATAGGTGTTACTGGGGTAGAGATGGAGCAGTAATGTCGAAAACAACGGTAGTTTTTGCTAGTTCTTTCTCTATAAAAAGCCCCTCGGAGAGAAAGAGAGGAGTTTTTTCTAGGGACGGCTAGTAAATGTAACGGGGCAAAAAGCTAAATGCTAATTTTTCTGATAACTTTTCTAATCTTCAAACATCCTGATTGCTACATGAATGATGGTGCGAGTAATTTCAGCACCACCCTACCGCTCCAGTACCAACAATCAAAGTCCTGATTGTGCAGGGATACGTTGATGAAAAACATCTGTCCTCTTTTTTCTTTTCTTTTTTTTTTTAAAGGGTCATCATTTTTTCTCCCCTTATTTTTTCATATAATGGTTTTGGCTTCCTGATTTTGAATGCTGTTGATTGGCCATTCATGCCGCAGGTCACATGTCAAGAGTTCTGTCCCGCAGGATCCACAATCCTGTAACATAAGTGAGAGTAAACATATTTAAACGCTCTTAAATATTAAATGTTAATATTTCTCATCTGTTTGTCCCTCACGATGGAGATTTTCAGAACAAATCATAAGAAATACTTTTATTCGTTGCTCTTTAACTTCATTTAAATGAAGCAGCTTTGACCATTTACTATTAAGACTTATCTTTAATTGTATTTCTTTTAGATTTTTATTCTTCATCATTTTTGGATTATTTTTATTTCTATTTTTGATTTCAATTCTTAAGATAAAAGGATAGAAAATGATTATTTTCATTATAAATTAAATGTATTATTATTATTATTACTGTTTTTTTAATTATATATATATTTTTAAATGATTTTCTTAATTATTTAAGAAATATTTTATTTGTTATTTTGGAGTTTAAATTTTTTTTATTAGTTGAAAATAAAAAAAAAAAAAAAAAATTAAATTAATTAGTATTTTTACTTGTTCCATTAAACATTTGTATTATTTATATTTTACTTGACTTACTATTTTTAGTTCTTCTATTTAAAATTTTGTATTATTTTAAATTTTGTATCATTATACTTACTAATGAACTTTTTTCTCTTTTTTTTTCTATTACCTCATCATCCTCATTATTGAACATCTATTCTTCTGTCTGGGCTTTAAATCCTTTTGGATCAACTTTGACCTATTTCAAATACTTGAGTCCCTGGACTCAATCCCCTCACTGACATTATTACATTATTATTCCCAGCAGACGTTCGCTTCATTTCAAGAATTCCTGCATAAATAAAGTTAGAGCTTCATAATCTGCATTTCAAGGTCAAAGGTTAATTGGATCATGAAGGATTTCGGCCCATCGCCAGTTCAAGCTCTCTGGTGTGCGTGTCATCATGTGTCCATCCAACAGAGTGATCCTTCATCATTTATAAACCTCCAACATGGAGACAGGTTCTTCTTCCTCCACCTGTTTCCAGCTCCACCCGTCTTGAAGGGCGTTTCCACATCGAGGCCAGTTCTCACCTTTCCTCTAAAATTGTTATTTTGATGATTAAAGGGGAAAAAGGAGGGGAGGACGAGTTTCTTTTTATCGTTTCTCCTACTGTAAAAAATAAGTACCTGTCATCATCTCCTCATCCTCCTCCTCCTCTTCCTCCTGCTCCGCCCTCTTGAGGCGCTGCTGTTTTTCCAGATGTGCCAGCTATTTGTTTTTACAGGCTCGTAAAAAACAATACATCGGATAGACTGAGACATCCTTCGCCCCACCCTCCATCACCCGGGGTCACCTTTGCCTTCTCCATCTCTCCTTTGATTCGCTCATCTGTGACCTCATGCGCCCCAGTGGCCGTCATCTCTTCCTCATTACTCCATCAAAGCTTATTAAAACTCTGTCTTTTGCACTTCTGATACACATCTCGTAACTCTCAATTATCCCCCCCCCGGGTCTCTTCGGTCTGTTCCGCTCATATTCATCCTCCTCCTCCTCCTCCTCCTCCTCCTCCTCCTCTTCCTCTGCCTCTCTTCTGTAAGGCATTAACACCTTTTCCCTGTGGAGATGAAAGAAGCCTGAAGCAGAGCTGAATCTGCCATTTCCCTCAGCCGCATGTGGTCAAACAGAGCTCGTGCACGCCCTCGTGCACGCTCCAATGCACGCCCTCGTGCACGCCCTCGTGCACGCGCCCAGCCCTCTGAGAAACGCAGCGTGGGGCTGGATGTTACAAGCTCACCTATAAAAATCTACAAAGAGCTGCGGCACTTCAGGCACAGCCAATTCCCCCTGTCCCGTTTAATGAACAACGTGGGCCTGTGCTGCAGGTCTAACGTCAGCCATTATCACCGTCTGAGCTGTAAAAACACATTTGGCTGCTGCAAAGGGCTTATTCTTGTTTTTCAGGGTTTAATCTCAACCTCAGCAACTTTTGGATTTTACATCTGTTTCTGTTTTCACAGCGTTCTTGTCTGCTGGACCCGTCGGGAAGAAGGCTGGAGGAGACGGTAAACGCGTGACCTTTAACCTCAGCGTGCACAAACACCGGTGTTTCTTCAACGCATCACTCAAAGACATGATTTACTTCATCCAGATATTTATACACGTGTTCAAAAGAAGTTAATAATACTACAATGAACAAATAATGGACATGAATTCAAATGAGGTCATGATAAAAATAGTTAAGCAATTTCATTAAATAATAATAATAATACATTTAATTTATAATGCACTTACTGTATCATTTCATTAATATTTTTATTTTGTAGTATTTTGTATTAAATATCTTTGATATTAACATTTCAGATATATATATTTTTTTTACTACTGATTATATTTTTATTTTAATTATAAATTCCAACTGTTTTATATCATTCATTACTGTATTTTATTATCACTTATTACTTTATCTACTTTTCTGCCACAAACTAAAGAAGGCTAAACCTGCTGTTATGTGAAATCCATCGTAATGTTTTGGCCCAACAAGTTACACCTGCTAAAATGAACCACGTTTAACATGAATCTGGATATAAATGCATTTATTGAATTTAAAAGAGTTTACTTTTTGGCTTTTTCTGCTGGTACAGACCCTGAAAGTTGTTGAGTGACGAGTCCCTGAATGTCCCTTTGATTAATAGTAAAATATTCGGGGCTGAATGTCGCCTGACCTCTGAAATACATCACCTCTGAGCGCCGGAATATTCAGCTACACATTTTTAAAAGTCATGACAAAGTCCTTGGATTTGACGTCCAAGTGATTCCGGAAGCCTCGGGATCAGCAGTGACTGGTTTTTCTTCTTTCTTTTTTTTTTTACCCCGTCTCTGTCCTCAGCGGGAGAAGGCATCAAGGAGAGGTCGGCGGCTGCAGAGTCTCACAGGAAGCTGATCCGCAACCGCAGGAACATCAGCTGGTACAAACAGCACTCGGACTTCTGGGGCTGGTACAAATACTTCACTGACAACGGCAACCAGGAGGCAGTGAGTTCACACGCACACACACACACACACACACACACGCACACACACACACACACGCACACACGCACACACACATTAACTTTTTAAATGTGATATTTTTTTATAGTTTTGTTGACGGGACACACAAGTGTGTGTGTGTGTGTGTGTGTGTGTGTGAGAGAATCAAACTATTTTCGCTACCTGCCAGATTTAAACTAGCTGGTGAACATGGAGGGGAGGGGGGGGGGGGGTGGGCGTTCTGCTGGTAAAGATCCAGATGTTTCCCTCGGGCATGAACATAACTTTGGTTTCACAAGCAGGTAAAAAAAAATGACCCTATTTAAAATGTACTTCAAAAGACACGGTCCTTTTACCACATCGCCATTTACCCTTTTACAGCAAATACCACCGCGCTCTACCGGCTTATCGGACATTAATGGGCTTTAACTTCAAGGCAACAGTGAGTGGCTCTGCTGCCTCACAGCAGGGAGGTTCTGGGTTCAAATCCACCTGGGAACCCGGGACCTAACTATAGTTTCTTTCCACGTAACACTAAAAACTACGATGTCATTTTCATTATATCCCCAAAATATTGAGGATATCTGAGGGTCCGTTTAGACCTTGTGTTAAAATGCCTTTAGGGCGATCGGATCACCAGCAGACGACCGGACACAGCGCCATTTACACTTGAGTCTATCAGGCGTCTTTGAACTTGTCTTCAGATTTTGTTGCTGCCTACGTCTGCCGACGTGTGTTCACCATTTTTTTTGTTGAGATTCAGATGATGGGCACAGTTTGGAAACAAAGATCTCTTCCTCCCCGCAGGTTCAGGAGATGGACCGCATCTACCTGGCCTACCTCCAGAACAAGAACCGCGCTGAGGGGCGTCGCTCCTACAAGGCCTACTTGCGGCACCTGGGGGACGTCTACAAGTCCTGTGCCGATTCTGATGACCCCGACTGTGTGGCGTCCTTCACAAGCAGGCCCAAACCCAAACCCGAGCCCCCCAAACCTGCTCCAGTGAAAACCTGTGACCCCACCAAGGACACCTATTGTCTTTATGCCGCTTTGGTCCAGGGCAAGAGCCCTTACCTGCCCCTGGTTCTTCCCGCCGCCACCCCTGCCCCCGCCCCGGCCCCAGTGAAGGCCGCGGCCCCTCTTTATGTCCGCTCCGCTGCTCAATCCAAGGACCCACAGTCGGGCTACCACTACTTCTCTCCTTCTTCTGTGTCTTTCCTCTCCAAGGTACGCCTCCAGAGAGCAACACTGACATTTATGAAAGAATTGTGTTGATAGATCGTTTGTAAAGAAGCATAACTATTGTTTTAGAATATTTAATGAAAGATCTGCTTCATGGTTGCAGAGTCTCATACATAAAATGATATTCTCATACCTGATTGGTCCCTTCTAGAATTCTGGGAATGAAAGCTGAACGTCAATCAATACAAAATCCAGAACTTAAAAGTCCAGATTCTTAAGCCCCACCTACTTGTTCCCTTGTTGTTCAGGAGCAGAAGGCCGAGCTGCTGCGTATCTGCTCCTCTGATGACACGGAGTGTCTGCAGTACCACCTGAGGGCGGCCCACGGGTACTCCCCCTCCGCCGGATCTCTGCCTTCCTACGCCCACCTCGGCTGTGATCCCGAGAAAGACCCGGCCTGCAAACCCAAAATGGCGCAGAGAGCCCCCTCTGGTCTTTACCTGCAATACCCCAACTGTGACCCGCTTCGGGATCCCCAATGCGCCTACGCTGCTTCCCTCGCGGTAAGTTTTACTGTCGTGGTCATTCAACAGCTGCTCTGTGGTTTTTGCATTTATGCCTCGATTCGCATCACTCATGGCGTTTTCTCTGGGATGTGTTCCTCCAGGCATCCCGTGCCCCAAACCCTCCTGCCCCAGCTGGACCTGGATCTTGCAACCCTCTTTATGAGGATGGCTGCAACCCTCTGACCGCTACCAGATTTGCCTCTCCCCCCAACTCATACAAAAATGATGAAAGCGACGAGGCTGCTGCCCTTCGCCTTGCCCCTCCTGCTGCTGAGCAGAGCAACGACCCCTACGCCATGTTTAGGGATCCTTACGTTAACGCTAACAGGGTTGCTGATCCTTATGCTATGTACCGCCAGGCTAGTGCCCCAGCTACTCCTCCAGCAAATGACCCGTTTGCCATCCTGCAACGATTCATGTCTCAAGCACAAGGCAGCGATCCTCGTTCTCCACGCATGGAGGCGGCACCAGAGGCGAACCCCAACGATCCTTTCCAGTCAATCCGTGAGGCGGCGGCTGCCATGCATCGCCGTGGTCCTCCCACCGCCCGGCAGCAGTACCCTTTTTCCAATCCAGGCTATGAAGAACCTGCCCGGGAGGAGCGCCATCCTCTGGGCCCCCCAGGTAAAACCAAGGAGGGCTATGACTGCTTCATTGGCTATGATCGCGAGTGCTTCCCCGTGAAGGCCGCCGAGCCACGCTCCGGAGCTCACCGCCACATCCCCTATCCAGCCGAAGCCTACGAGCCCCACCTGAAAGCTGACGGCACCCGAAACGGGGTCCTGGAGCCCGCCAACCCACACTGTGACCCTGAATACGATCGCGACTGCCGCCTGCGCCGCTACGAGCCCGAGCAGACCCAGCCCGAGGCCCAGCCCGAGCATTACGCTGAGGAGGTCCGCGGGGCGGCGGAGGCCGAGCACAAGCCGGAGCAGCAGGAGCCGGACCAGTTTGAGGCGGAGCCTTACCAGAGCGGCCAGGAGGAGCCTCACATGCCCTACCAGTCACTCTCACAGGGAATGCCCAGCCTCCAGGACATACTGAGGCGCTACGGAGACCAGTTCCCTGAGCAGGAAGATCACAGAGCTTATTCAGACGACTACCGCAAGAAATAAACGTGCCACCACTCACACACACACACACACACACACTCACAAACACACACACACACACACACATGCACGCAGATGGACACGAATACACAGTCCTTGTCTCTTAGCCCTTGAACGCCTCATGCAGCGCGTAGCACGTCCTTCCTGGATCAGATATGGGACGAGCAAAGGCTATGGACCCTATGACCGAGTACATACACATACATCCGCTCTGCTTCCAGCTGCAGGAGCGCCTCAGAAAGCAGAGCGTGTTCCTGTAATGTTTTCTTCTCCTTCTCCGCTGTAGAACTCTCGCTTTGTTCCTGTTGAGTTTCCAGCTCCACAAACCACTTGAATGTGTAATGACACCTACCTGCTCGGCTTCGCTTCTGTGTCTATGCAGCTCACATTATTTTTTAATGTTTTTGTTACTCTTTGTCAGTGATGGATTATGTAAAAAAGTTTTTTTTTCAAATTTTGAATGTTCTAATAAAAAGCTCTAGAAAGCTGTTCTCGCATTTCCTTTTACCAATCGTGACATTGAACTGGCCGGACTCGGCCGTCGTCATGTGACCAAATGAATCATCACATGAAAGATTATCATCACATGTACATACATGTACATATGTGGAGAGGACGCCGGCGTCTTTGTTCGCCGCTTCTCTGTCCAGGACTATACTCTAAACATCTTTGGGTGTCTTGAAAATAACTATATAATTACAAGGTATTATTATTATTATTATTATTATAATTATTATTATTATGGGACAGCTTAGAAAGCAAAAGCATATATTGGTTGTATAGGTGTTAGATTTCTGACAATTAACAATCACTGAAACTTGGGCACCCTCTTTGGTAGGTACTAACCACTGCAGACTGGAACCAGACGACGAAACCAGCGGTTCTGGTGATGTTCTGACCCAGTCATCTAGCCATCACAAACCAGCCCTGTTCAAAGTGGCTCAGATCCACGTCCACTTCAGGAGAAAATGTTCACCTCCTTCCTAATATATCCCATCCACTGAGATGCCATGGTAACAAAATAATCAATGTGACTCTGGCTTCACCTGTTGGTGATTATAATGTTATGGCTGATTGGTGCAGACTCAGCATGTTAAAGAGTATAATTAAAAGGTAATCCGGGGATTTATCATAAATTCCAATATTTTTAAAAATGCATGTTGGTATGTTTACGATTAAGTAACGATTAAGTTTTCTTCCCAGAAGAGTAAATATAAGTATCTCCAGTTGGGTCCAAAAAGCAGAAAGGTGAGCTAAAGTTACAACGCAGATTCTGAGTTATTAGTATCGCATTGGTTAAAAGGACTTGCTAACCGGCTAGGTTGCAATCTGGGAAAGTTAGCGTGCGAGCTAGCTGGGTAATAAAATGTACGCACATAATAGATGCTGGCAATCAATCGTCAGCTTGTTAGAGTTTAGCAGCAAGGGTCATAGCTAACCAGCTTTTCTATTTGACATCATGCGATTGTACGGCACGACGTTTAAAAACTAGCTAACACCTCCGAATGTGAGCGTTCTTAATGCTAGCTAGTGTTTGATAGTTTAAAGTTAGCTGATTTAAAGTTGGCTAGCTTAATATTATCCAGCTTATGTGAACTGAGGTTAATAATATAATCAACCAACGTCTTTTCAGTTCATTGTAACCGTAAAAAGTTATTATATTGATAGATCAAGCTAAGATATCGTAGATATCTTCTGAGGCGCAGTTTTGACGTCTTACCGTTTCCTTAATGCTGGAGCAAAGTTGAAGGTCGGGTCACATCTGCAACCCAACCCAACCCAACCATTACCCAGCAGCACCAACCCAAAATTCGGGTTATTAAGATAAACTAGCATTTTTTTAGAGTAAATTTGTCATTTCTTCAAAAACACCGGTCATCATCAAAGAACCTGCGACTTCCTGAGAGGGACTTTATGAAAGATCAACAACATTTTCATTTTAAACAAGTGGTGTGCTGCATCTAAAGTTATCCCTCCTACTCCCCAAAAGTCCAAAGGTGTTTTTTTTCATTTCAGCTCGACTCCAACAGGAACATTGAGCAGCTTGTTCATTCGACCACGACTTCATTAGATCGAAGGAAACACGGAGTAATTATGCTGGCCTGAAAAAACATTTAGGATTTAAAAGTCTTTCTATTCCCTTATCTGAGCTAAAGGAGCCGCAGCTTTGGAAATGCCAACCTAATCTTTGAGGGAATTCAAAAATGTCAAATGTGACAGAAAATGACCTTCTGAAAAAAACACGATTGAAGTTCCACAACTTATATTCAGTTTATTCCAACTTGGACAAATCTGAACATAAGAGATCAGAGGGAAAATAATATTAATCCTCTTTGAAGAGTCTAGAGGACGGTAGACCAGGACCAGGTCCAGGATCGGGTTCATAATGTAAAAAACTCAGTTAATTCAATTTAGTGTGAATTTTTTCACTGGATGGAATTGTTAGATATTATTCTGCAGAATTATTCAGCGGCATTATTCATCATCTTTGATTACTAGTTAAATTTAAAATTGTACAATTTGAGCCACAAGACCTGAATTTCAGGAGTGTCTGCATCGTTTTGCCCCCTTTCCCTTTCAATAAAAAAAAAAAAAAAGTGCGTACCTGTACGATCTTCACGGGCCTAAAAGAGTCGGGACCTGAGAAAGACGAGGCTCCTTCTCAAGGAGTCTTAAGAAAAGAAAAGCAAGTTTGACTTAATGACAGGACCACGAAAACCAACACGGCATCGACTTCAAGGATGAACCAGTTACTTGCACTGATCAGCCATAATATTAAAACCACCGGCCTAATAATGTCTACGTTCCCCTTTTGGTGCTGAAACACCTCTGTTATGTTATGCACTGTTTTCGGATACTTTCTATCAGAACCAGCATGAACTTCTTCAGACATTCGGGCCACAGGAGGTCTTATGTGGGATCAGACAGGCTGGCCGTCAATCCCCACAGGCATAAGTGACTCTTCAGAACCCGTGAGCCCGTCGGTGGTTCACCAGGTGTCCTTTCCTAAAATACTATGGATGGTATCAACAACTACACCTTCAGTTCTGGACAAGTTCTAACCCGGTTTTCTAGCCATCATTATTTGGCTCTTGTCAAAGTGGAATCCACCACATCCACTGCAGGGTTCCATGGTAATGAGATACTCAGTGTTATTCTGACTTCACCTGTGAGTGGTTATAATGTTATGGCTGGTCAGTGTGTGTCTGTCTGCCTTGTCTGACCCACGGCACAACCTGAAGTTCTGTGTAGGAGTTCCGTTGTTTATTTATCTTGTAAAAACCTAAATGTCACATTATGCAGGGAAGTGGGAGAAAGAAAAATATTTGGAGGGATGGAGACGATAGAAAACAACGTTTCTTAAATGATTCATGGTAACAGAAACGTCTCAGAGTTCATCTGTGACACAGGAAACATCTTCACTCCTTCAATCATCACTCAGTTCACCTGCAGCTGCTGGCAAAGTCCAACCCACTGGTCTGCTTTAACACACGCACACACACACACACACACACATACATACACACACATACACACACGTACACACACACATATGAATATATGCACACACAAACACACGCACACACATACACACATGAATACACGCACACACACTTGAATACACACACACACACACATGAATACACACAGACACAAACACACGTGCACACACACACCCACACACACGCGGACACACACACACACACACACACACACACACACATATGAATACACGCACACACGCACACACATACATGAATACACGCACATACACGCACATACACACACACATACATGAATACACGCACACACACACATGAATACACGTACACACACACACACACATACATGAATACACGCACACACACACATGAATACACGTACACACACACAAACACACACACATACACACACACACACACACACACACACATGAATACACGCACACACGCACACACATACATGAATACACGCACATACACGCACATACACACACACACACACACACACACACATGAATACACGCACACACACACACACATACATGAATACACGCACACACACACATGAATACACGTACACTCACACACACACACACACACACACACACACATACATACACACACTCACACACACATACACACACACATACACACACACACTAACACATGTGAATACACGCAAACACACACACACACACACATACACACACACACACATACATGAATACACGCACACGCAAACACACACATACACACACACACACACGAATACACACACACACACATGAATACACGCACACACACACACATGAATACACACACACACAAACACACACACACAGATACACACACATCAATACACACACACATTAACACACACACACGTGCACACACACACACATACACACACATGAATACACGCAAACACACACACACACACACACACACACAGGACTCCCTCTTGTGGCTGTACTTGTACAGCAGACGATGATGAAGGTGTCAGCATCTGCTGTTGATGTCGATTACGTGAACAACAGACACGCTGTCAAACTAATCACTGAACATCGTTCTCACCTGTCAGCAGCTGTTAAATATAGTCATTATTTCCACACGATGAATGTCATTAAATGTATTATTATTATTATTATTATTATTATCATTTAACCTTTAATGTGCAAATAATGACATTACATAACCTCGAAGGCAGAAAAAGAGAGGAAGAGTCTTTTAACAGGAAGCTGATCTTCTAACAGTTTTCTGTATTTTACGTGTTTATTCTTGGAATGTATAATTGTCTTCCTCCAGACCGATGTCTCGGGACTTTAATGTAGCCGTGCCATTTCAGGCCCCCATCAGCCAGAACATTATAACCACTGACAGGTGTAGTCAGAGTAAGACTGGTGAAGTGGATCCAGTGGTACCTGCGGGTGGGCTGGATAAATCAGGCATCAAGTCGGCACTTTGCCCTAAAGTTAATGTGTTGGTGGGGGGTTGGGAAGGCACTGGAAAAGGGTGAGGATCTGAAGTACTTTGACTATAACCAAATTGTGATGGATAGAAGTCAGGGTATTGGGTCCAGTTGTTAGAACCTGCTGATGTGGTCTAAGGATGGACAGCTGGGGAACCAGGGCCGCCCCAAAGCTCCCTGGTGAACATGGGGATCTGTTGTGACAGAGAAAAGAGATCTTCTATGGGATCGGAATACAGGTTGGCCCACATCGTCAGAAGATATTTGTGGAGAAAGCTGAGCCAGTTATAACAGCGGCTTCAAAGAGGTCGTTAGTTCAGTTTATTTATTATTCTTTTTTGCTGCTGGATTCTGGTCTCACATGTGACCTTCGATGAGACGAACATGTTCACAGCGGTGGACAGGAACAAAGTTCTTTCATTCATGATCTGTAACCACTTATCTTCTTCGGGGCGGAGGGGGGGGCTGGAGACTATCCCGGTTTATCCCAGACGGTTGGCGCGAGGCGGGTCCACCCTGGATGAGTCACCAGTTGATCACAGGGCCGACCCACAATTACCGCATGTTTTTGGGCTGAGGGATGAAGCTGGAGGTTCCGGAGAAAACCCAGGCAGGACGTTTGTACCAAAGTACAAACATTTAAAGTATTTTCTACTTTTCTCTCCATTATTTCCACTTGATTTATACATATTTTACATTTTACTCCAGAAGACGCTCCTGCAGCACAGGTGATCCGGGTCTCGCCGATTACCCCGCAGGACGGCGTGGGAAACATGGCGTTTACAAAAACCGAGTAAACGAACCCTCTGGAGTCTGCGGTTAACCCGATGTGATTATGTACCGCGGTAAATAACGACCAGCACGCCAAATGTTTGGCCTCTTTTTAACAAACGCTATAGTTATGTGATCCAATCCAAAACAATGGAGGGTCTTAGGATCCAAAGGGTTTCTTCCCTACAGAACATATCATGATTTAATGTGTGTATAGTAGATAAACATAAATATATGTATATACATTTACATATACATAAATATTCATCTTATATTCACACATGTACCCATGCATGTATATTATATTATTCATGAATAAATATAATAACGTGTCTGTTTCTAATCCTTCTGTCAATCAGGTCAACACAGGTCAGCTGCTGCTGCTTCAGTGAGACAGCTCGAGGAAGAGGAGGAGGAGGAAGAGGAGGAGGAAGAGGAGGTCAGTGCTGCCTACACGCTTGCAAAAAAAGCAAGTGTTCACACAGAGAAGGAGGAAGTGGGGCAGCGGGTCCTCGGCTCCTGTCGGTCGTGACGAAAGAGGCGCTTTTTAATCCACCAATTCTGCGACTGTGAGGTGTGAGAGTTGCTCTGCCTGCCCTTCATCACATTCTCCCTCACACAACCTCATTCAACAGCTGTCAGACCCTCACCCTCACAGAAGAGATTGGAAGAAAGGGAGTGACGGCACACACGGATGCCTGTGGAGCACAGAGGCTGACAATCAGCTGATCACCGCGATGACCAACAGTTCGCTGAGAAGCTCCATAAATAGGCGGAGAGATCGTCTCCACACGGATCTCTCCACAGATCTACAGACGTTAGTGAGATGCCCTCAACCGTTTACGTCTGCAGCAGTAGGATAATCCTGAACCGATGCGGCGGGACTCCGACTCTGAGTTATCCTCCCCAGAGTCTCCTCTCCAGGGTCCCTCCAGGGTCTGACACCTTCATTCCTACATCCCCCAGACCGAAACCACCCGACAGGAGAGGAGGAGGAGGAGGAGGAGGAAGATATAATAATATCATTTAGATAGGGTTTATCTTATCAGGAGAAATTGAACATGAATATAGGATACAAGGAGTATGTATGAACCTGGACTGTTTCACTGTATGAACCTGGACCGTTTCACTGTATGAACCTGGACCGTTTCACTGTATGAACCTGCACTGATTCACTGTATGAACCTGGACTGTTTCACTGTATGAACCTGGACTGTTTCACTGTAAGAACCTGGACTGTTTCACTGTGTGAACCTGGACTGTTTCACTGTAAGAACCTGGACTGTTTCACTGTGTGAACCTGGACTGTTTCACTGTATGAACCTGGACTGTTTCACTGGATGAACCTGGACTGTTTCACTGTAAGAACCTGGACTGTTTCACTGTATGAACCTGGAGTGTTTCACTGTATGAACCTGGACTAAATCCCTGTATGAAACGGAATGTTTTACTGTATGAACCTGGACTAAATCCCTGTAAAGGATGTTCTGCAGACAGACAGGGAAGAATGAGTCACACGCTCTGATATTATTTCATCATAATACGCCACCATAAGAAGAAAGGCGTTACGTCGGTAAGAGCGGGGAAACTGGTACCAGATGGAATGACGCCTCGGCAGGTTTCACCTCTGCTCCTATTTACAGTCGATCTTCATTAAAGTGAGTGGAAGTGGAAAGATAATGAACAGGCAATAAAAGCTGAGGATCAGAAAGTGAAAGTGGGTGAGAGCCGAACAGCAGGCGTCGTTAAAAAGCCTATATTCACACCGCGTCTCAGGGAACAGAAATATTCCAGCGCCTATCGCAGATTATAAACCATCATGACGTGCGGGATAAGTGGTTGAGTATTAAAGTGGGACAACATTTTCTCTTCTGAGGCAGAGGTACTTCTGTCATCCATGAAAACACGCCGCGGTGTATCGGCGAGAATAATGGATGTTTTCTTTTTTCTAAGAAGTAACTCTTTACTCTATTTACTCCTGCAGCTTTACTCATGGCATCATGGGAATTTGTCCATCCAGTCTAAATTGTGTTTTGTGGATTTTGAGACGGCCGTGTCCCCCATGGAAGTCTTTGGGGGACGCATAAATCTATACATGTAAAAATCCTACTTTGAGGCCGTGGTTCTTTGCCGGGAAAAGTCGGACCCTCCCCTCCATGTTTGTTGATGAGTTGCTGCCTGATTGAAAAATGGGCCGTGAGCTGGACAGGTGGTTTTGTGCAGCATCGGCAGAAATGCAGGAATTGCATCGGTTCGCTGACTCCTTTCAACTCCTTCCTGTTGAACGGAGTAGGTCGAGGTTGTTCCAGCTTCTGATCAGGATGACACCGGGAACTCTAGCTTTGGAGAACCCGGGGACCAAGAACTTGCCGGAGAGATTGTTTATCTCATCTGGGCTGGGAACGCCTCGGAATCCCCATGGATGAGCTTAGAGTGTTGCTGGGGAGGGGGTACCCACCCTCCAAAAGGCTGGGTACCCTCTGCAGGCATGAAGTGTGCACATGGGAAGGGTCCCGCACTTTTAGACCAGAATGTGATTCATACAAGACGGATCTTCTCGAGTCCATTCACATTTATACTTGAACTGAATCTGCGGTTAGGAGGTCTCAGCCAGAAAACCCCCAGGAGTGGCGGGTGTCCTCACCTGACCTTTCCCAAAATCAATCCAATTCTTCTTCACACCGAGGTCTATGGGGATATAAAGAATTTGAAAGCAATCCATGACACTGTTTGGGAGTTATTGCGTTGCTCGATGGATCTTCGGCAAAGACTTTCCGGGGCTCTAACTCGATGAACTGAGGAATCACATTTAGAAGCACTGCAGTCAGACGATGGAGAGGAGAAGAAAATGTCCTCGCTGATGAAGACAACTGAGTTGTGATTGACAGTTAGGAGCATGAATGAAAGGTTGGAGTGAAAGGAAAGGGAAAGAAACTCAGGCCTGAGTGAGCAACGCAAGAATCCTCCCGACTGAACTTTCACTTTGCTCGATTTGGGAAACTTCCACCATCATAATACATTTCAGTTTTGTGTTAATGAATCTCTCTTTAAACGGAGAATACTGCTTTCAAATCCTCGTATCCCCATCTCCCCTTCTCCATTCATCCGTCTCCTTCACTTATTGCTTTCTTCACGCTGCTGCGACAACCCCGGTTTTCACGCCAGCAATCAATTAGGCTTTGTCTTCTACAAATTAACTTCAACCAAAAAGGTTTCTTACGTGAGTTCGGCATCTTCCAGAGAGACGTCGCATGAATAATATGTTTCATTAGATGAGATCCTCATTTTGTCTCGCCGTTTTTTTACTGTGTTCATTAAGTTGAATTTTCTGATTTGTGATTTCTTTCATTAAGGAGTCTCATGAGTCTGACCCTGTTCTCCAGGAGGGAGAGTCTCCTGAGTCTGACCCTGTTCTCCAGGAGGGAGAGTCTCCTGAGTCTGACCCTGTTCTCCAGGAGGGGGATTTCTACTCAGGTTGTATATCTGTAAGATTAGGCTGAGGAAAAGTCCACTTAATTAAAATCAGGGGATTCTCATGGAGACTTTTACCTCTGATATTATTTATATTGGTTTCTTGTCCCAACCATTTGCAAACTTTCTTGCAGCTTGACTTGCTTTTTCCTTCGATCAAGGAGAATATTCTCCTGAAGGAGCCTTAAGGGAACTTCCGCCTCTGCAACTTCCTCTTTAAGGGAGATTAAATCTCTTAAATAAGAGTCTAGCTGAAAAAAAAACGAGCCTCGTTGGTCTTCAGGGTTGTAAAACAAACACAGACACCTTCACACGGAGGGTGGGGGGTCCTGAGTTCAGGAGTCCAAAGGTTCAGTGCCGGTATGGAGTATATTAAAATCCACTTCTGTGCATGTTTTCCATGAAAAAGGAGAAAGCACTTAGAGAGGGCGAAGGCACAACAGTGCAAAACAGGTGAGATAGAGAACGTCACTAAAATGTAATCGTCCCCATGAGATACAAAAAACCTACAACTGGGTAAAAAAGTCATTAAAATTAATTCATGAGTACAAAAACATTGAAAACATTTCCCACATTCTCAAAAATGGTTAAGAAAATGTTTGTTACACCCCCAACATGTAATCATCTCTAGTTTATGCCAAAACTGATTTGTTTTTGCTCACAAACAGACAAAACACGGTAAAAACACAAGCGGTAATAATAATAATTATAATATTAATCATTGGAAAGCAATCACAGAGTTCAGACCTCCGTCATGGAAGAACGCTGACTTAGACGTTATTTTCATCAGAATTATTTAAAACGCCAACAAACTCTCTGCATCACTTAAAAACTCTTCAACCGTTCGTCTCTCCTTGTTCTCTTGCGCCTGAGCAACCAGTTATTAATTCATTATTTTAGTATATTATCACGTCGTGAGGTCATGCTTAAACGTCACCAAAATGTAGTCATCGCTAGGAAATGCCGAAACTTACCTCTGGGTGAAATTTCATGCAAATCCGTCTCTTTTTTGATTTTTCCAAAATCAAGCAAACAAGTAATTAAACCTCCTTGGCGGAGGAAAAAAGGAAAGGCTCCACCCATCTTGGAGTTCCTGCTTCAAAATATGTGCCTCAGCATTTAGAAAAGATAGTATTCACAGGTGGTGGGAGGTCACTATGTCACAGTCACTGAGTTGTGCGAGAAATTCATGCAAAACTGTGACGCCAACGTTTTGACCTTTGACTTTCTCTCAGACGTCAGACGTCAGACGTCAGTGGACGACGAGTTTATCGTAGCTGCTTCTAAAAAATGTCAGACACGATTTCCGACAGGTCTTCTCTCCCCCAACAAACACACAGCGGCGGTTGTTGAGTTGACTTCCGTCGTGGCGGATGGTGGGAGTAAATGTTGACATTGTTGAAACGGTTTATTCGTCTCATTCAAGAGAATTACGCGAGTAAACAATGCAAAAAAACTCACGTATGAAATATGGGAGCATTATCGCTGGGCTGTTAAATACACTGACTGTACAAATACATGCAGCATGAAATCTGAGCTCTCTGTCATTATGGGATGACTAAATCTTAAGAACACAGAAGCACATCGGTTGCTGCCGCTTACACAGACAAACTGAACGCGTCGGCCAAAACGTGGATCAACAGTTGAGCGACCTTATTTTAATTATTTTAATTGTGTCGAAGCTCATTCTAGGTCTGAACTTTGGGAAACACGACAATGATGGACTCGCTTTAACCATATCTGAAATCTTCAACACGTGAGTTTTTCTCCCCGGGGAACTATCTGTGTCCACCTGTCCACATAAAACCAGCGTCTTCATCACGTTGCCAACCAACTGCTCCATCTGATGCATAGGGCTTGAGTTTTATTTACTTCCACAGCGTTGAAATCCGATCAGTGAGGATTGGAACGTAGATGGGAGCTTTGCCAAAACAAACCGAGCCACCTGTCCATCTCACGGCCCATTTTCCCATCACTGCAGAAAAAGTCGCCAAGATACCAGTAGGACCCGGTTCACTGTTTTTTTGGATGGAACCCTCCAGCCTGAGCGGGAGAGCGTTGCTGTGGAGAGGGACATCTGGAATATCCTTCTTAGCCTGCTGCCAACGTTGCACTGGAAGGATGGATGACATCAGACTCAACAAACCGGATCCCTGCCCACATTTTAATGCTCTGTCTTTGGTTCACTGAAGTGAGGCTGTTAAAAATCCGACAACCTTCGATCTTAGTTCACAAAAAGTCGGTGGGATATTATGGAATTGGCATCGCCCACGACGCGTTCGCGGCAGATCCTTTCCTGTTAATGCGATAACTCGAAAACAATTTCATGGATCATGTTCCTATTTTATAGCCACATAGACCTTAGTGTGAGGAAGAACTGGATTGATTTTGGGAAAGGACAGTTGATTATTTTACTCTATCTGTCGTATTTTACTCTAATGGTTCATATTTTACTCACTAAGTGAAGCTTTTCTTTTTTTTTAATGAAAAACACTGTTTTGGACATAACTTCCTGAACATTATTCCAATTTAGCCCAAATCTGGTGCATATCAATCTATGAATCATATTCATATTTTACTCACTAGGGGGAGCTTTTTTTTCTGCTTAACACCTTTATCGGACAAAACCGCACATTTAATTTAGGGAGTCTAAGTGGAAGGAACGCATGACGGACATTTCCAACACTGCAGGTGTGAAACCTTTGCTGGATAAAAGTCCGTATGAGTCAAAGTCTTGTCCGATAAAAAGAGGTGACCTCAGTCGGGGTCAAACCGAACCATGAATCAGTTCATTCACTGCATGAAAGCACTCTTTGAAAACTTTCTGAACCAATTACAGGAAGTTCAGTGAGACTTCTGCCGTTAGTGAATGACCGTAATACGACATTAATAGTAAAATGATCAAGGGGAGAAATCGTCAACTGGAAAACTTTTTCAAATTTCTGATTAATTCCCTGCGAGGATGAGTGAGAGAGGAAACAAGAGGAGGAGACGACTGCCACACCAAAAAGCCAATGAGGTTCATCTGCTCTGGCGTCCCCTCCTCCGCGCCTCCTTCCTGTTCTGTTTTACACATCATCATGTTTTCCACACTGACCTCCCGCCGCTGATTGAATCTGATTTTAGATTCTGATTCTACTGTAACTTACTTCCAGGACAGGCGGGGGGTCAAAGTTGAACGGCCCAGCGTGGTCTCCATCGTCCAGTGCCTCCTGTCCTCTATGTCTTCAGTCTCTGAATCACTCCTGTCTCCATGGCGGCCCTTTGGAGAGAATGAGAGCAATCACCAGTATGGTGACTCCTGAGGGGGACAAAGGCGAGGAGGGCAGCGAGTGTCGCCTCTTTGTTTGGAGGTTTACGGCGGCTGCCTGAACCGTCTTCCTGCCGATGCTGTTATCGAGGAAAAAGAGTTCATACAACAATCCCACAATCGAACCAATCGTCCTACCGGTGACACGCATGCTGTGGAAAAAAAATCTAAATTTAATATAAGGTGTTTTTAGCTTGTAATAAGTAATAAAATAAAATAATCTGCCGATAGAACAAGGGAAAATTTGCGACGATATGTCAAAATAAGATGTGAGATTTAGATAAAAGACGTCTTGAAATGAGCTGGTTAATCTAATTGTTCACTATATTTTACTAACCGGAAGTTTGTCACTCAGAATCAGGCGGTAATACTTTTTATTATTGTTTATTTTTATTTTTTTCAGTAGTATTTTCCACTTTTTCTTTTTGTTAGATCACACAGCATCTCTTTTTCTTTGTTTGTTATTTATTTAATTTATGCATTCTTCCTAGTTTTTTCTTGTTTTCTTCTTTATTATATCTCCTTAACCACTTCAAACGTTTCCCCCCTGTGGAGATTTTTAAAGCTTACATCTATTCAGCAGTGACACTGTTCTAGATTTTCAAACCATTGCGACTTTGAAATAAGATTAAAGAGTAATATTTAAGTATTTAAGGAGGAAATTTCTCTTCAAGGTAGCTGGAAATCCTAAATGTGAAGATATTTTCAAGATTCTTTGACCCAACAAAATGTTCAACGTCCTAAATTCAAGTTCCTGTATCTCAGCGAAATATAACTTTCTCAGCGATTGTCTTTTAAATCAAGCCCAATCAGATATTTGGACTAGAAATGAATCAAAAACTCTTGGTAAGACGTAAAACGTTCCGAGTTTGATGAAGGAAAATCCCGCAACCATCTCCGGCTGTAATAACTGCAGGGAATTGCTAGAGTGTGAGGAGAGCAGGACGCGTGTGTTTTCAGTCATTTGTTCCGCGCTTCTGACGGAAATGAAACGCTTCTATTCAAATCAACGCATCTGCCTGCAGAGACCTTGTAATAGCAGGTTTTCCACTTGCAGCATGCCCGCGTGAAAACAGGCAATTTACCGTCTACTGGCTGAGGCTCTCAAAATGAGAATGTGGATCATCGCTCCTTTCAGGGGAAGCACTTTTCCTGTTCCGGCCTCACTGATGGTTCACAACCCGTCGCGTGAAAAATGGACTTATAAAACAGGATTTATTTTTCCAGATGTACTTGAGGTTGGTGCAGAATGAGGAAAATATTATTCTGATTTTATTCTTTTTACCTTTCTGCACATATATTTATGGTGCGTGCCATACTCGGGAGAAACCATTTCTTAATAATACACACATTTTGATCTTTGGGCAGATAAGGGTGAGCCTTCATCAAGCCTCTTTGAGATACTGGCCTACTACGTTGTGTTAGGAACAAATAAATGTTTTCTCCTTTCTCAAGTGGAAGAGAACCTTCTGTGAGACACAGAGACCAGACAAGACGAAGAAGGCGAAAAGGACAGAAGAAAGCTGTGATGTGATTTGTGTTTCATCCCCTCTCTGTCAGTCCAGAGGATATTGAGTCCTCAGAACCGAACACAGCTTTGACGTTGACCTCCAACACCGGTTCAGCAGATACTGCTGGCCCCAATCGACTTTGAAGATCAGGTGGTAGAAGATGCTGGTGTGTTGGGCCAGGGTCATGGAGCAGGATCCCACCAGTACACAAAGTCCTGTCCAGAGTCATGCAGGGGACAGACAGTTCTTTCAGGCCCAACGGGCCACCAGAACATCTAGGACGCGGAGCCCACAGCGCCACAGGGTTCCAGTTATCACAACAACAGGCCCAGGGCCAAGGAAGCACCCCAACCAGAACCTCCAGAGCACACAGGCACACCCTAGGGGTATGGGGCCATAGGGGCCCCAAGGTATTACCCATCGTCAAACCCCCCCCAACTCCCAAACCCCCCATCATATCTTTTATCACGGTTTTTGGTTGTTTCATGGTAAAAACCTCATCATGTCGGGGATGACAGCGAAGGTCTAGTTAAATATACGTTGACTTGTGGAGGGAAAATTAGAGTCACTTTACCAACTCACGTTTTCCTTCTCGGTCATTTCTGCAGACATTTATCCACCACATCTGAATTATGACGAAGACGAAGAAGTACTACGAATGAGGGGCTCCCTACCGATCAATCTGCTACCTCTAATGGAACATCTCCCTGTAGACTGTTTATTCAGAGTGATCCTCTTTGACTGGAGACACGGGATCTCCTCTGGTTCAGTCGTGAAGGTTCTTCTCCTTCGGTGGAACCAGAAACTCTTAAAAAGGACGAGGAAGAGGGGAAAGTGGACTTGGGGCGGTGTCGGCTTATCGTCGTGGAGCAGCGTCGCTCCCAGACATAAAACCAGCCACTAATTTCATACCACATTTACATGAAAATTACTTTTAATTAGTCTGAAATATTAGGTCCATTAGAAACAATTAAACCGTCCACATCCGGACCTTATGAGGGAAATGTCATTTGGTTCTGTTCCCGCTGAGAGGCGATGGGTCGTCTGGTCGCTGGGAGACGAACAAAAAGTTTTTGAAGGCCAGATGTCTCTCACACACACACACACACACACACACACACACACACACACACACACACACACACACAGACACACACACACACACACACACACACAGACACACACACACACACACACACACACACACGTGATATTTGTTCTCACTTTCTGCCCCTTTTTTTCCCTCCTTGGGTCGTTATATAATTTGATGATTAGTTGGTTCCTGTTCCGTGTCTTTCTCGAGGGCGCTGAGCGGCGAGCGGCACACAGTAGTCGCCTGGCGACAGCTGGCGACTAGTTGTCGTGGCAACCTTGGTGTGATAGATGTCCCCGCCTCCCGCTGTCGTTTTGGAGATGCCCCAGTGTTTATCCTGCTCCTCTTCGCCATGGGCACTCCTTCATCATCCCGCCACTCAAAGGGGGCAGATCCTCCGCTTACAGCCGGTCTGATTAAATATTAATCTTTTTTTTTTCTATCACCTGTGTGTGTGTTCATGTATTTGTTTGTTTTTTGTACTTTGCAAGGCCGGCTGATGAGGGACTTGTGTCCATCTTGGAGGGGACAAGGTTGCTTTGGCCCCGCCTCCTCTGCCGATCTCCTTTTCCACATTTGATTAAGGAGAACTGAAGGAATGTTAGAAAAAAGTATCGGAAGGTTCATGAAAATGGAGCCGCCTTTTTTCGTCGCTCCAGTCCGATAAAGATTGGTTTCAATTTGTAAGATAGTGTGTCTTTTCATGTCTGATGAAGATGTGCCATCTGGTATGTGTGTGTGGAATGTTGGCGTGTGTGTGTGTAAAAGAAAGAGAGAGAGAGCAGCAGATGTTTATATTGGCACAGATTGCTCCTCCTCCTCTTGAGGCTCCTTCATGTTTAACCCTTGACTGGAACTGAAGAATTGCAGACCATGATGTCAGATAGTCTGTTAGTTCTAGTCAGTTATTCTAGTTATTTACACCGTGTGTGAGGGACGAATGGAGCCTCAGGGTTTTTTTTTACCTACCGTCTGTGATCTTTTCATCTATTTAAAAAAAAACATCATATAAGGCCTAAATTTAATCTCATTTGATTTTATAATTGTATTAATTATTCACATTGTTCCGTGTCGAGGCTCTTCAGCCTGTTTTTCCATATGCTTCGTATTCGTTGTCAAATTGAGGACGAAGATGATGATGCTTTCTTCATTTGCTGGCGTTTTTTCGTTTTTCTTGTTTTACTCCGTACAGAAATGATACCAAGTGACCCAAATGGACTTGGATCGGGCAAATAGAGTTTGGCGTGAGCGCAGCTTCAAAAGAGTTTCTCTTCAGGCTGAATCCCTGCAGTCATAACAATATAAAACTCCGGCCCCGTCTGTTTCATGAGCATTTCACTGACGCGAGCATCCTTCAAGCTGGGGAGTGCGGAGCTGGAAGCGAGAGTGCGTGACAAATTGTCCTGATATATTCAGGAGGAGGTCCCGACGCTCCCCACTAGAGTTGAGTGTTTGTCTCTTCACTTTTGATGAAGACTTGTTGAAAACAGATTTTACCGCAATTTCACAAAAGGGGCTCAAATATCTCAGCCAATTTGAATTGAGGGGCTTTTTCTTTCATTTCTCAGGAGGGTCTTCATTGGGAATGATTGCAGCTCCTGACTGGTTGTCGGATCTCACCGGCGTTGATTGTCTGGATTTTGCCACTTTTATCCATCTACCGTGCAAATTCTCTCGAGCGCTCTTTCCACCTGTGACCCGTCATCACGGGTCCTTCATAATGTTTTCAATGAGGCTTTAGGTCTGACTTCTCTCTGTGGGTAGGCTGTGATCTGGCTGAGCCACAGGTCTTTGTCTGAAGAGTGTAAACAGAAGACTTCACCATTCCCAAGTTACTCAAGAGAAATACTAAAAACAGAGGAAAGTTGTGAGTCCATTCCTTCATTTAGTCAATAATGGACGCATAAATGCAAATATGGTGCCAGGATGCCAACAACCAGCCGGCCTCCATTCTCCAGGGAGGGGTCCGGGATAAACCAGCCTGGTGATAGCAGGATGTCTGTATCGCCATGGGACTGTGTAATGAATTCTCTTTTTGCTCGTGTTTTCATTTGTTTGTAAAAGGTTTTACTGAAACATCAATAACCACAAGATCACATGGCGACAGCGGCGAGTCCAAAGAAATATAAACTTAGAGCAGATCCAGAATCAGGATGGACAGAAGAATTCAAGTTAGTATAATGCATTAATGAGAGATGGGCGTGTAGAGAAGGAGAGAAAGAGAAGCTCAGTGCATCATGGGTAATCAGTCTGAACCTTAACTTTGAGCGTAACCAAACAGGACAGTTTTAAGCCTCCTCTAAATGTAGGGAGGGTTTTCAGTGGTGGTATTCTAGCGACGAGAGACACACAAGCGTGGAAACAGAGGGAAGTCAGTGTGCGAGAACTTTAACGCTATTCTGGAAAACTTAGTGGAACGCAAGAGGGTTCAAGATACCAATGAACTTCTTGACAAAGTTACCATCACAGGTACATCGGCCATGACAATATCTGTGAATCTGGAGGAGAGGAGCTGAAATGTCGACGGGAGGCGGTTCGTCCCTGATGACATCATCATGAATTGTAAGTCTGACTAAAACGGTCGTGACCTCGATGTAGTCAGACCCATAATTGAAGTATCTCTATTTACTCCTTTCTTTGTTGGGTGTATTTTAATCAAAGCCCCACACAGCTGGCCCTTATTTCAATGTCTATAGTCGTTCATTTGTTTCATGGTGCGTGACTAAATAACAAACTGATGTCAAAGCAACGGCAGAGGCGACGGAAAAAAATGTGTTGGTTCCTAAAGTTGCCCGAAAAACCCAACATAACCAGATTTTACATCCAGAAACGATGGAAAACACAATCTGAGACGACTAAACACTCTAAAGACGTAATAAAATAAGATTAATCACCGTGAAACTAACCTTAGCGTAACAAATGGCGCTTGTCGTGATGGTGCGGGGGAGGAGGCTGAAAGGAAACGGGTCATCATGGGTGATTGTTCTTGGGCTTCTCCTTCTGTTGGAGTAGAAACCGTCTAGCCTGCTGTTGGTCCTGGATCCACACATGCGTCTCCTCAGTGACGCTATTCCTGAGGGAAGACAACATGCCAACGCCGCAGCCTCTTCCATGGCTCCCCTCTTTCATCTGCAGAGGTATTACCTCCCTTCTCTCCTGTCGGCGGTCCATGATCGTCTGACTTGCTATTATCACAGGAAAAAAACGGCATTGTTTTGGTTTGGAGTACGGTGTGGCGGTAAGGGGCGGGACCTGCGGGAGAAGATATGGCGTTTTGAGGACGATAAAGCGACCACAACTTTTCCACTTGAATGCAACCTTGTAGCGTTTCGGCGTAACACCGGTGCAAGGATATACGCGGTTTCTCCGCTGGGTTAGCTTCCATCCCACCTGTGTACTTCATCACTCCGGTCACATTTTTCCTCTTTTGTTCTTTGCCCTATTTCTTTACATAAAAAAACAGTAAATCCGTCAGAGACATAAATGAGTCTGAGCAAATGGTGGGAAAAGAGAAAAGTAGCTAAGACAGAGCTTTTTATTTACCGATAACGGACAGCCTCTGCTAAAACCAGGACGTCTCGTATCAGAGAGCGGCGGTTAAAAGCCCCCATGAGGGGCTCCAGCGCCACACACCGCTCCGAGCAAACAAATGAAAAGGAAGGAAGTGAAGCCAGAAAGTGGAGCCGTTCTTTAATGATATGATGTTAGCGCACAAAGCATTTTATCATCCTGACCCGAGGCGGGACACAGATGAGGGAGGGGCTTCTCCAAGTGGAGGGTTTTGGTGAAGGCTCTTGGTGGTAAATACTGTCTGAAGCCTGACAGAGTCAGGATTAAAACTGTTAATGCTTCCAGACATGAGAGGCTGCATGTTGTCGTGTGATTCATGCAGACAGTGTGTTTTTATAAAGTGTGACGGCTTCAACGCTTTAGTCTGAAAAAACTTTAACCTGAATTCAAAACATCAAGATGAAAAAAAATACAAAATTGACCCTATTAAAAATAGATAAACATGAAAAATATATTCTATATATTATCCAGCTGGGGGTTTTCTTCACCTCTAAAAATGATCTTTTATTTAGATTATTGTTTTTTTATTCATTATAAAAAATAGTGTTTTTATCCTTATAATAACTTATTTCATGTGTCGTCATTAGCATATCAACAACAATTATAACAATAAAATACCATTAATAGACCAAGAACATCAATAATAATATCATGATTATTATTATTTTCATTGTTATTTACTACTGTTATCTGATGGAGTTATTGGGCTTTTAAAAAAAAGTCTCAATAATAAGCAAATTGTCCAACATCTAAATTGATAATTGAACATTAATTCCAACTTCTGTGGCCAGAGCTCCACCCCCCTCCGCTCTTTTGTGTTAACGCGATGACTCATTACTGTCTCATGAATCATTGTCACCTAAATGTGAGGAAGGACTGGATTGATTTTTGGAAAGGCCGGTTGTGAATAAATGACAGAAGGGGGAGCCTGACATCCGAAAGTTCCCGAGTCATAATATCTCCATCGTCTAATTTAGTCCAAATTTAAAATAAAACAATGAGTTATTTTGGTTTTTTTAACCTAACTTCCTAACCGTTGGTCCAGTTTAGTTCAACTTTAACTCATATGAACTTTTATTTGTCGTGTTTTAATGTTATTGTTTGTATTTCATACATCAGTGGGTCTTTTGTTGCAAAAAAACCCAAACCATTACATCCCAAGCAAAAGTCCGATTGTGTCTTTTATATGTGTATGTATTTTTACACTAATAGTTCATGTTTTATCCTTTAGGGGGAGCTTCTTTTTTTCATTTATGAAAAAGACACTTTCATGTCTCTCCAGTCCACCTCCTGAACTAAAAGTATCGGCAGTCTGAAGGAGAAAGTGAGGACAAATGTTCTTCAACTAAGAGAGAAGAAGCAGAATAAATCTCCGACTGCCCTCCCCACCAGAACCTTCCCTGTCCAGCTGAGCCCGGCCGGCCCAGTCATGATGTTTTTGTCCGCCAAGATGTTTACAGCAAAAATCTAAGAAGACAAACTCTGGAGAGCGATCTCTATCTTTTAATGAGAACTTCATGCGGTTGAATAAAAACGGGAAATATCAACTGTGGAACACGAGTCAAACACAATAAATGTGAAAATGCCCGGAGCTTTCCGACCCATTCGTCGTCCTCTTCGCCCTCCTCAGCAGCTCTGGTGCTTTCGTCTGTTCATTCCTCCATGTTCTCCTCACCCGTTGTGTTTTTAAAGGCATTACGCCTCCAGCTTCACGATATCTCTCGTTTCCATCCTCTTCCTGAGTGTCTGGTGAAAAGATTCTCACACGGGCTTAATAAACGGGAGAAGGACGTGAAGCAGAGGGCAGAGATTGTGAAACGGCCCCGTTCGGGCACGACCCAGAGGTCGAGGATTTCCGAGGGTTGATGGCGAGGAAGAGCGCCAGCGTTGGCCTTTATCGTGGAGATCAGCGCGGCGGGATACACAAGGCTAAAAATGAGAGGTGATGAATGGAAGTGAGTTTCAGGACGGGGAACTGACGTCACATGTGGGTTGCATGTGTGTGCGTGTGTTCTGCTGCACATCGGCGGGTGTACTTGTTGTTGGGAGTCACTCACTGTGGTGGAAATAGTCATCAGTCAATACGCCCAATGACATTTCCTTTGAGATCCCACTCGCCTGGAGCCACTGTCCAACGGAAAATAAGAATAAAAGCGCATTATTATGTATGTCCATGTGTTTAAATAGTCATATTACCTTTTACTCATCCTCTAGAGGACGCAAATCTGCGAACGCCACCGATATGTGCTGATGTACAGAACCGTCAAGTCAAGAATCTGACCAGGCCGCTCAAAAACTAAACTGTATTATTCCCTTTGAGACATTCAGAGGTGGACTCCATCTTCATTCATCGTCTTGCTGCACGACCCAGTTACACATGAGCCTCAGCTCACTAATGATGACCTGACATTCTCCTTAAGAACTTGACTGCAAGTCCTTCAGGGCCAGAGGCAGCAGAACTTCCCATAAAACCCTCCACTGCCATCTCCATGTTTCGCCATGAGTGTGATAGTCTTTTCGTGGAATGCTGTCTTTGGTTTTTGGATGTAACGGAACACCCGTCTCCTCAGCATCGGACAAATCCGTCTATAAAGCCGGGATCGGCTCCAGCAGGCCCGTGACCCTGAACGGAATAAGCTGATAACAGATAATGGAGGAATTCCTACTTTCGTTGAGGTGAAAGAGTCCTGTAGTTCCTTGAACGGTTCCATAGTATACTTTGTTAATTATCCTGAACAAGTCTTCACTGTGCTCTCGGTGGAATTCTGGGTAAATGGCCATTTCTGTGACGGTTCACTACCGTTCCAAGTCATTTGAAGATAATGTGCGTCTCTGTGGCGCCTGAGAAAGCCTGAGCTGTATAACTCCTCCCAGAGGTGTTTTTCCCTCACCTTCTGCTTCATCGGCCCTGGAGTCTTTGATTGACGATGTGAATGAGTGGTTATCAGGTGTGTCTGCTCAGGATGTTACAACTTATCAATGCTGGCAGTTTTTTGGATTCAGGCTCTACAGGGTTAAAAAGTTGGTATTTATGAACCTTTTTAGTTCAGTAGATGGAATCATCATTTAAAACTAGTATTGTGTGTTTCGTGATTTCTCTATTTCTAGGAAGCTAGTTATATGCGCTAAGATCAGATCCCTCAGTGATTCAATGATGAAGATTAAGACAGTTAACTATTGTTTCTGAGCTCAGTACTAAAAAAAACTGGTTTTCCTTGAGTCCCTTCAAACGAGCTAAATTTAGATATAAGGGGATTTTTGGTTGGGAAGTAATGTTTTTGTTTGTTTTGTCTGTCTTTTGCAAAAAAAACAACCTATTGGGGAGTGAGATATAAACAATTAATGTTAAATAACACATTTAATAGTCAGATTTCCTTGAGGTGACTCATTTTAGGTACATTTTGCACTAAATTGGATAAAATGAATAAAAAAATTCTGTAATAAAAAAACAAAATGTGTTTGTTTTTTTAAACAATGAGCTCCCTCAGTGAGAAAAAAACCCCTCCTGTAATAACATATGATATATATATATATATATATATATATATATATATATATCTCCTACAGTCTATTCATATGCACCAAATCTGCAGATAAACCTCCCCCTAGTGGTCGAAATATGCAACTGACCTTTCCCCAAATCAATCCATTTTTTCCTCACACTGAGGATCTATGGGGATTATAAAATTTTCTAAACGATCCATTAAATAGTTTTTGAGTTATCACGACAAACAACAAGGGATCCTCCTGAAAGATGATGATTCCATCATATCCCTGAGGTCTTAGGGCTAATAATAATAATAATAATACATATACATAGAAGAAACAAGGAGGGGGACCAATACTTTCACAGCACTCTCAGATCCATTTGTTATCTAGATATAAATGCTTATGTTACGATAAGTACATGAAATCCATTCGAATGACTCTGAAATAGCTGAATCTCAGTTACGATTTAATGGTTATACCATCTCTGTAATCATCTCCACTACTGCGCTGTCACGGATCAGGATCCAATTCTGCGCGCTGGTGTGACCTCACCTCATAATTCGCTCAGGTATTTTTCAATTTGATTTGCCTGTTATTATTTCCCGTTACATTAGCAAAGGGGTAATAAAATAAAGGCCCTATCTTGCAACGATGAATGAAAAATCCATCACTAGATGAGCCATAAATGCTGAATCCCCCTCCCCATTGGCTGAGGGTCCACTCATACAAAAAACCCTCAACCAGAATCCTCTCTTGCCTTTCTGTCTGAGGACAGAACAGACTTTTGAATGTGTCCCACTCTCCAGCTGATAGCCGGGGGGCCATGGGTTGTTCTGTGGACCAAGAAAGGGAGAAAACAGAAATGGAGTATGTGAGGATGTTTCTAACGTGACGGCTGATGGATCGTTTCAGAACGTCTGAAGCCACTTACTCCCACTCTTTCCTAACAGAGGGGGGGCGGCTCAGTCACAGAACCCGATGGTTTGACAGGCACGCCCCCTTCACATGAAAGCAGGATTTGAATTTCTCTGAAGAATGTTTTTTGTGCTTTTATCCCCCAATATAAATTCCCAACAAGGTGCTCCTTGTTGGGAATGCACGAATCACCATGCCTCCTGATCCTGGCAGCGTTTTTGCCCCACCTTCGCCCCGCCTCTGTTCAAACCCGTCTGTAATCAGCTGTATCCAGTTTCGCGTTGTCACAATGAAAATGTACCTGCTTTTGCACGCATGAAGGACACTATCACAAGTGTGGGCCATCTATTTAGAGGGACGGCGGGAGAAGCCAAGCGGATGTGATGTGAGGTAGCGAGAGTATTCATCAGTAAGGGACAGATGTGAAAAAGAGAAATGTACGAGAAGCAATGAAGTGTGCTATGTACTTATGACCGCACAGGTAGGTGGGAATTAACCAGAGAGCTCCAGCAGGGAGGGAAAGAGCTGCTTGGGGTGACGGAGTTCAAATAAAGCAACTGAGACTCGCTCGAAACTCTCCTGTTGCATGCTGGGAGGATATGCAGGAGCTTAATTATTGGCTGACCCATCAAATGAGAGGAATTAAAAAGTACAGTTTTTCATGCCAACACTGAGTTTACTGAGTTTACTGAGTGATACACTTTATTTGGGGTCAGGGGTCATCAGGTAAAGGTCACCTTTATATAGCATGTAAAATAATTTCTAACACGGAACTCCTATGACCTCATCATTATTTCTTCACTGTTCACTAATGATATCTACACTAGTACTCTGTAGAGAGTTTAAACACTTAAGTACCCCAAGTAGACATTATTGTAATCTGTGTCTAGTTTACTTTATTTAGGATACTCTTTATTTACTGAACCCATCTAGAAAACAAAAGTCCTCATGGATTCAAATTGATGGACCGTAGGTAGTGCGTTATTCAACATGCATAAATGGTTATGTGATATTTCTTTGGAAAATGACGTGGACGTTTTGGCCAGTTACACCTTCAAATTTGGATTAAATGGGACCAACGGATATGAAGTTATGGCCTGGAGATGAAGCGCCCTCTAGTGTCAGCATTTATGCAAATCAACTGTCCTGAAATCAGTCCAGTTCTTCCTCACACTAAGGTCTATGTGGTTCTAAAATTTGAAAATGAGCCATTAAATAGTTTCTGAGTCATAACATTAAAATAAAAAAACATCTTTTTAGAGTAAAATTGAAACGTCGTTCACTTTCATTTGGTTTGGTTTTCTTTCAGAACGCCCTTTTTAAAATAAACAGAACTTTCCGAAATACATCACGAAACCACTCATCATTTGGAAGGAACAGGAAACAGAAATCCTTCCTCTTTCGCCGACTTATCCACCGGAACAATGGAGCGTCACCACATTTATGCAGATTTCTCTTTGTTGTTCATATGAAGTATGTGATTCACAAAAAAGTGCCCAGTAAGAGCAGCAGGCGTGACAGCATTGACTTCCTTACACCAGGCGACTGAGACCGGTACCGGAGACGAAGGCGAGGCCTGCTGAGAGTTGTCATGGTTACACAGAGGCGAGGTGAAGCAGGGAGGTCATGACATGGATTTAAACGTGTGAAATCACAGGCTATGCTCCACCTCCTATCTTTGATTGATCACTTGGTCTGTTTGTCCTCGCACCACAAACGAACCGCATCAGGGTTCACCCGGAAGCGAACCGAGACCCTGTTTTCAAGTGAACCACAGTTCGCTTGTTTGGTCCAGAGCGCGATGGAGCGTTCACCACCGACCCAAACGTACCAGACTATCTGAGCAGACGTGTTTTTAAAAGCGGACCAAACAGCTCTGCCGTGAAAGCAACCATTAATATCTGTTGTGCCTTCTTTCCCACCTCAGACACTCAGACGTGTCATCATGTGTAGGTGTTTGTGTTGGTCCGGGTCGACGTGAGCCCCTTTCACCAGGCTGCACTTAATGCCAATTACCCCGGTCTGCACAGCCATTAGAGAGGATTGGACCGACATTCAAAGGCTAATCAGGGCTGACGGAGATGTGCAGCACCGCTGGAGGAAAGATGCTTTCACATTTCAGAGAAGCCTTTGATTGTGAGCGGGCCAAGACGCCGCTGCGAAGAATCGCGTTTAACTGGCGTTTGCCACACCTGAGGAGGGGATGGCCGAAGTTCTCATTCACGCAGATGAACATATTTGTGCTTAAAATCTCAGTAGTAAATCTACTGAGATCCTAAATCTTTTGATTTTTATTGGGTGAATGTTGCTGAAAGGGACATCAAACACGGAAAAAACTCAGCTTTCAAGAACAAGTAATCCGATCTAATCTGGGCCTCTTTATTTAAATTAAGAACAATTATCCACCGGCAGAGCAGGAGAACTTGACCCGTAATAATATCTAGCCTCAAAGAACCCACGTATATCTTACAATAAGTGTGTCCAGATTAAAAACAAGATCTGGCCTTGCCGTCAAAACTAACCCTGAATGTTCTTCTCTACCACCAACCGCCTTCTCCGCCCAATAAAACCTTCATGTGTCCCCAACCACTGCCCCAAGTTCCTAGATTTTACATTTAGATGTTTAACTGAGACAACTTTTAGTCGTCAAATAGTAAAAATAAATGAGCATTCACGCGTCCCTTTAGCTGCTGGGTCAAAGTTAAATCTCTTACACGTTTCTCTGAAAACACAACTGCAGAACATCGACACTGAAACACGGAGATAGAAAACATGGTTCTGCTTCTTGGGTGAATTCAATTCCTTATATTTCATAAAAGTTTCCCCATTCCTCTCCTTTCACCCACCTCGCTCCCTCACCCTCTTGCCATTTATCATGCATTGGTTTTCAGGATTTTTTAAAAATTAATTATGTCAGCATAAATAGCCTCATTCATTACTTGCCGTCGGCAGATTTTAAGCATCCATAATCCGACCCCCCCCCTCCCAAATCAGGAGCTAATGCGCTCGGGTTGGAGGAATCAATTCTCTACCCTGCCAACATGAATCACAAAATTTAATTGGAGTTGTTTTTGGGTGAGCGGTGGCTCTGCGATGGATCAGCAGCTGCTGGTTGGAAGTGATCAGTGGCCATTTCCCCATAGCTTTAAATATTGAGCAGTTATTGGAGGTGCTGAGTGAGGGTCATCCGTCAGGAGAAGGCCTCCACCTCTTGTCTAAGTGGTGGTCCTGTAAGCTTTAATTAGTGAAAAAAAAAAACTTGGTAGATTAAACCTGTAAAGTCTGAACCGTGAAGAAACTGACTGAAAAAGTCTTTATTTGAAATTCCGACAATTGACTTTTGATTTTCCATCATATCTGATGCGGCGGGATTTTATTTTTTCATGCTTTCTTTAAGAAAACAAACACATACGACCTCCTTAAACCATTAAACTCAAAAACTCTAAAAACTAAAAAGAACATTTTTTTCACATTATTTCATTTTGGTTCATTGTTTGACTTTCAAAATGAACTATTATTATGATTATTAACATTATTATTACACACAACTTTACTTTGAGATGGGGTGTGAACACCCCTGATTAAGCAGGTGGTTTTAATGTAATGGCTTCTTTTCTTTACGCCATGGGATGTTAAGAATTTCCATTAAAGTATTAAAGTACACAGAGAATATTAAAAATCCCGAAAGAGGAATCTGTCAGTCGAAAATATAAAAAAAAAGGATTTTTATTAAAAATGATTTGGTTTGAGGGAAAAAGTTTCTACTCTGGCGGATCCGATCCATTAAATTTCCTTCGCTCTGGTTCCCCTTGCGGCCCTTTCCTCCACACAATTCGTCCGTGACTTTAACATGGACATCCATCCTGAGAATGCAGCGATTATAGAGCCGATTGTAAACTCCCTCTCTCCATCAGGCCTCTAATGAGGAATCACGCGGGGATCCGCGCCCCTCCGACACGGGTCCCGACTGGATTTGATTTGTTCCCGTTCGACACGGCCATTGTGATGAGAGGACGTTTCTGCTCGGTCCAATTATGGAGTCGGAGGCAGGGACACGTTAAGGACACGTCAAACAATAAATTGTTAATAATGGAAGCGTTATCCTACTGTTGTGGACTCCCTGAGTGTTTCCTGGCAACAAAGGGAAAACTGTAAATTACCTCATTTATCTTCTCTGTCTCATCTCGGCGCCGCGGATCAATGTGCATCAACATTCGTTGTAATCGCTGTGTTGGATTTAATACTGATTAACGCAAACATCTTATCATTCTGAAGTCTCAAACATCTGCTGGAAGTGGTTCCACGCCGACTGTGTGTCGACATTCATTAATTTAAGCAGCCTAAACTCGGGCGCTGGAGAGGCAGGTGGAGAACGCCATCCTCCGCCGGGGCGTCATTGTGCCGCCGCGCAAACAACGACACGTTCTGCAGTGATACGCTTTATTATCTGTGCGTGCCTCCGTGTGATCGTTCTAGTCCAGTGGGTCATTTGATGCCAGTAACGACGTCCAGATTCTGAATATGTGATGTTGAGAAGGAAAATAAAACCCGCTAAAAACGCTCTTTTTCGGACATAACTTCACATAGTATGTGTGGATTCTCATACATTATCTTAGTCACGATAGCCCTGACCATCTGAGGGCTCCACAGACGACTGACACATTTAAAAAAAGGACTTAAATTTTTTTTTCCTTTTTAGCAGAACCTATAACTTTAATTAACATTGCTGCTTTTTTGGTCAGGTTTTTATATAGTTATTATTTTATTTTTTATTGATACTTTTATCTGCTTTTACTTTGTAGCACTTTGAGATTTATGCATTATAAGTTAAATGTATTATTGTTATTTTTATTAATCCATGCGGGTTGAGTCCAAAGCAACTGGACGTTTTTTTCCTCTCATCCAAGTTCCTTCTTCAGTTCGATCTGGCTGGTGGGGCGTCAGGGATTTAAGACCTCCAGTAGGTGTTGGTACAAGCATAACTAATGAGGGTGGGTCTGAGTCTACATGAGTCGTTAGGGACGGAGTGGTCCCGATTGTCTGCTTGGGTATCGGGTGAGTCGTTAGCATGATGTGAGCTAGGTTTGGACGATGGCGAATGCTTCATGGGAGAAATGTTAAAACTGCGTTGTATGGTTGGTGATAGGTGATGGCGTCCCTGTTAAGAGAGGGGGTGCCGCTCCAGTTTGACACGAGGTGGGTTTACATGGACAGCCTAATTCAGAATAGATTCGGAAAAGGCGCCTTATCGGAAAAAGAAGATGCTGCATGTAATCGGCCCTTTCCGAAAGCATGATGAGTCGTAACATGTAAACGTCGGGATCGGAAAAGATCAAAGGTCATGTAAAGAGGAGACCGACGTTGCAGTTCGGAAAGGTTTAATCCGGATAGGAGAAAAGCGTCCCATGTAAACCGATCTATGGATGGCTTCCTTAACTCCTCTCTCAGACCCTCCATCCTCTCCACATTTAACTTGAGGAGCTCAATCAGTGGGATTGCTTGCACAACGCAGCGGCTCGGGGGCTTTTCAAGGACGGACCCTTGCTGTCGGGTACGACAGTATAGACCTATTTTGAGTTGTTTGCGTGTAACTTAAAAAAGTTTCTGGATCTGGAGCAACATCCAGTAGGTTCTACCAACAAACCAACGTCTGGCTTATTTTAATACCTGATTGTACTTTTTCTCCCTCATGAATGTGGATAACTGGGGAAAATGTTGATGTCAAACTGATGTCACATCCAAACTGATGATACTCTAGCAGAAATGAACTTGTCTGGGTTTTTATGCAGAGACTTTCTGCCACTGCTGTCAGAGTGCAGGAAAGAGGTCGATTTGAAACCGCGGCAGCACAAATTAAATTTCTCGGCACAGCCTGAGAGTTGACAATCTGAGAATATACAATTGTCAGGTAATAAAAACTTTCACTGCAGTGTGGTTGATCATCCTCCTCTGAACCCATCATGTCCTGTGTCACCTCATTATCTGGGTCTCTGAGGTGGAGAGGAGCAACAAACCACCTTATGCAGAAATAAAACCTTCAAAAACACACAAGCCTTTAAATACCCGACCGATAATGCAATTTGCAATTTTAAAGCATTTTAAACCAGAAGGGAAGAGCAGGGAATGAGATTACGGGACTTAATTTAGTTTAGTGCCGCGAGATTAGCTTTGTTGCTTCTCTCTCTGGAAGGCATCCCAACGTCTGGTGCAAAAAAAGGCATCGCGGTTAAACATGGATGATCCCCGATTAACCAAATGATGATGAAAAAGATTTATTTGTCTATTTGTAACGTTTATCCCCTACAACTTCTCAGCGAGACTTTAACTGAAACGTGAACCGACGATCCTCGAGTGAAAGACTATCAGGACGTTATAGAACATCACAAAGGAGCCGTGCTTCCTGTTTGATCTCCGGAGATGAGAATCAGCCCATATTTAAATTGTTTGTTAGAGAATGCGTGTGTGTGCCAGTGATAAGAGTACGGCTGCTTCACTTCTGAATATCCATAATTGCTTTTTGACAGAAAAGTGAAAAGAACCGGGGTCGGCCCAAAAACACAGGTTTTATTTTCGTTGTCTTTATCATTTTTTCCCATATGCCAGCGATTGAGGACAAAGCCATAATTATAAAACCAATTCGGTATCTATGAGTGTGTGTATGATTTATGAGGACTCTAATAGAGCCCGATTGGATTGGGCCTTTTTGGCGCTCTGGGTTCTTCTGAGCGCCATGCTAGTTTTAGATGTAATATTTCAAAGCAATGACGGGCTTCATGTAAAGTATGACGACTGTAATCAAACCTAAAGGTCAATTTTGATCCAGAAGATAAAACAGTTAGTAGCCGTCAGTAGTTTAGTTCATTTACTCAATTATATGTCCCTTACTTGTGTTTTTCCATTTCATGTAACTTTTATTCCTCTATAAGGTGCAATCCAAGATTTTTGGCACCTTTTAAAAAAATAGTAAAAATGTCTTTATTGACTTTATCCACGATCTTTAGTTCAAATTACCCGCCAATCTCTAACCTTTTATCCAAATAATAATAAAAAAATTAAAAATAGGAGCTTCATCTTGTGTGTGGCGACGTTCTGCTCCAATATCTGTAATCCTTGGAAAGTATTTTGCCCGACAAACACTCCTCCTAAAAATGGATGGGGTCAGTTTGCACACATATCTTCTTCCAGGCTGATATTTAACATGTCCATAGATATTCTTGTATCCACTGCCAGATGTTTGCAGCTCTAAAACCTTTCTTTGCACATCAGTACTGCACATAAAGACCTTTTCTGCATCTGATTTTGCTCTTTTTAAAAAAAAATGTTTTAAATGTTCCCAATAGTTCTGGAGGACACTATATTTGTTCAGCTGAAATGTACCTTTCACATCACAGTCACTTCATAGCTGGGTCTTTCCTGATGAAAACTATCCATCTTCTGCCATTATTGACCCCGTTGACACGTCCCTCCGTCACAATCTGCTTTGACTGTCCAGCCTCATTCTCTAAGTGGAGACTCTGCTGAACCGTGTGATGTGCAGATTGGATCATTGGATTCCTGCTTTGACCAACTCTCCTGCTCTTGATGGAAAAAATGAAAAGAAAAGAAAAGAAAATAGCCCCAGCTCCTCTTTCTCCAGGAGCAAGGAGAGACCAGAAAGATCAGCCGCCACCTTCATCTCTCCTTGCCCAGGGCCACAACCGCCGTAAACAGACACTCTATTCCCTCCACTCTGCCATATATCCAGCAAATATCCACAGCCAGACGGATTCTGTTTATGTATTCCACTTGCGTTTACGCTGCTTAAACTGAATCTTAATAATGTATTGGCTGTATTTATTACGTCCATATGCTTCTTGAACATTTTGCTTATTGTTTTGAGTCCAGAACATGCCGCCCCAGGCGAAGCCCTCGTTCATCTGTGAGCGGTCATTCATGTGGAAGTGAATAATTAAAGAAGCTTCTTGGTCGTAAAATGCTTTGTCACAGAGCGGGAAACAGGGCTATTCATCTTTTTAGCTTATAAAATGTTATTGTTTTTAGCACCACCTGGTTCTCGCAGGAGAGCCGGGCGGCAGGTGTGTCATAATCTCGTAGGTTATGAGACATCGCTGCACGATAAAGGAGCAAACATTCAACAGAATGGGTTTTTTACTCGTTAAGTGGAGGACCCCCTTTTATTGTTCTGAGTCTCTGTATCAAGCTCGACAAAATTCGACTGCCAATAGAATCTGAGACAAGATTATAGACAGAACGGCCATAACATTATAACCACAGAGACCTCAGTGGATGGAATATTTTAGGCAGCAAACTTGACTTGAAGTCGATGTTTTGGAAGCAGGAAAAAATGGACAAGCATGAGGATCTGAAGGACTTTGACGAGAGCAAAATTCTGAGGACTAGACGACTGGGTCAGAACATCTCCTGAACTTCAGGTCTTGTTGGGTTTTCCCAGTCTGCGGCGGCTGGCGGCTACCAAAGTCGAAGGAAGGACAACCGGTGAACCTACAAATGGGTCATTGGAGCACCTGAGTGAAGGTGTCCCGTGTTCTCTGAGTGCACAGACCCTCAGTTGTACTATCGCCCAGTCCTATTTATATTTTAGATTAGATTTAATGGCTTGGGTTTTGAATGACTGTTTCATCACAGCTGGAGAACTCCATGTCTGAGGAAATCAGATTTACAAACTTGTTTCTTTGATTGATTTACTTTACCGTGCAGTTTAATGATCTAACATTAACTTGTTTTATAACATTTTATTATGTATCTAGAGAAAGGTTGGTTGTATCTTTATCTCCAAAAGTTTTCAGGACATTATTTCTCAACCGTCTTCAGATTTTGTCCAAATTTGGTGCATATTAATCGAATCGATGAGATCTATCTTGCATATAATTTTTTTATTATCCTAAAAGTTCACATTTTACTCACTACATAAAGTTTGTTTTTACTGAAAGAACACTTTTCGGACATAATTTCCTAACTGTTGGTCCGATTAAGTCCAAATATCAAAACATTAAAGGCCATCTATCTTTTATTTATGATATAATACAATAGTATTTCATATTATTTTACTGGCCAGCATGAGCTTTTTATTTTTAAACAAGACTTTACATTTAATTTGAGTTCAGTCAGCGGGATTACCTGTCCAATGCAGGGGATTAGGGGCTTTTCTTGGATATATACCCTTGCTGCGCAGGCCTTGTTTTAAGGTGCTGTACAAATCCAGATTTTTATTCTGTCTATTCCATGGTGTGAGAGCAGCTGGAGTGTGAGGACTGAACCTCCACCTCCACCTCCACCCCTGCTGCCGTCTGTCCCCACTAGAACAATTCTGCCTCATATTATAGAACTGAAGAATCCCACTTAAACCCAGTTTTAACCGATACGGTAAACCACAGATGCCCAACATCTGTAACAAACCGGAGAAAAAAAACAACATTTGGTTGAGTCTGCTGCAGGTTTTGTTTACAAAGACATCAGTAAACTTTGTTCTGCAATTATGTCTGTGTGTATGTGTGTGTGTGTGTGCGCATGTGTGTGTGAGTGTGTTCGTGTGTTGGTGTTTGCAGCCCTCAGCTCATCATTCATTCATGGACGTCAGTCGTTCTATTCTAACTCGCTGTTTTTCCCCCCCAACTAAGACGAAGGCTGTAATTTAGGACCTTAATCTGCTTTCCCCCCCCCCCCCCCCCCCCCCTGTAAATAATGCTTGTGTTAATAATTCATGGATTAATCAACGCATGTGAAAATGACTAAGAGGGAAATCATTGAGGGAGGAGAAGAAAAAAAAAGAAAGAGCACCAGACACACACTTTGTTGAAGTAAGTAGAAAAAGATTTAGACAGAGTTTTTTTGTGACAGGATTTCATTTATGCTGCACAAGCAAAGGAAAACACAATCAGGAGGCGACACAAATCCACGTTTCCATCCATTTAAAGAGAAAGTGCAGTTTCAGAAACAACAAGCCGACTCAGAAAAAGTGAAAACGCTTTACACGTACCTCACAACAAGGTGAAAAGCCCCTTTCGGAGTTTGCCGCAAATCGTACATAAAGGCATGACGGAAACCTTCGCAGGTCTAGATTGCATAAAAGCTTTAATAATCAGTATCAAATCCTCAAACGTCAGGCATGGAAATAGAATCCAGGCGTGCCCCCTTTTTCAACCGAAATTATCGTCGACAAAAGAATAATCCCGCTACGCCCTCTGAGCTGACAAATACCTCATTGCCCTGTTTACCGAAAAAAGGTGCCAAGTCGTCAAAAAAAAAAAAAAAGCTGTGCTTCTCCGAAATGTTCCTGAATAATTTTTCGATTAAGACGGAACATTATTTAATCAAAAAAGATGTTTGCGTGTCTGTAAAGCGGGTCGCTGCTCCCAACATGGAGCCCCGTGTTCTGCCCTAGTCTACTGCTTTATGTACAGAGCATGGGGGTAACCAGTACCACTCTGGCATTTTGTGTGCAACGCTGTTTGCTGACTTCACAGCTTCTATCTAAGACCCCCGCTGATGGCGCCCTCTTCTCTACTAGAAAGAAGATTGGATTCCTCATTGGAGATTTGCGCTCTGCTCTTTCAGTTTCTGTGCAAACATTCAGTTCCTGCTGTTGCTTTCTTTCACTCCCTGTAGTGCGCCACCAGGATCAGTTTGGGTTTTGGAGCAGCGGGGGTGTCGGCGGCGGCAACAGACTCCCCGTGTGATGGAGGCGGCGCCCTCTGGCTGGCTATCTGCGATGACCTGAGTTTGGATTCGGGCGAAGGCATGACGTCGGAGGGAGCGGGAGCCGATACAGGTCGCTGTTTCTCCTGGCGGACGGTGCGGACCGTCTTGGTCGGCCGTGACAATGTCTTTAAGGTGGAGCTTCGTTCGGGGATGGTGCAGCGCAGGAAGGCCTTGAAACACCTGTAGAACTACACACAACATGCACACGCACAGATTAGGATGGAGCATCGGTACATTTATAACAAATATATATCGTTCAGCTGCAGCTCGTCTTCTTGCATCCATGTTGGGAGTCCAGCGAGCCTCCCCTGGATAAACGTAGTGTACTTAGTATACTCTCTGGTTTCACACGTATACTTAAAGTCTACTACATTTCCCCAGGGCGCCGCAGATCAAGCAGGCGTGCAGAATCACACCGACTGTGGGGCTTTTTAACCCCCGTTTTGATGAAGCAACTTTCAGATTTAGCACCAAAATCGAATCCCGATGTATGAATCGATGGGGGAGCTGTTTGTTTGTGAGGTGGGGGGGGACAAAAAGCTGCTGGATCAGAACCTCAGGGGTAAGAATGTGGGAAGTGGGAGGTGTTAAGGAGAGCGTGGGGCTGACATCACGAGGGGATTACAGCCAAAAACCAGGCATGGATTGAGATCTCACACCTTCCACCATGAATCCAAGTCTCCGTGTCTTCAAGGCAAACAGACGATGATGGGACTGTGAGCAATAAAAAGACCCTGCAGAAAACTCCAAACGATGAGATATATATATATACATGCATATATATATATATATATATAATTATATATGCATATATGTAATGCCGCCTCTTAAAGTAACATTTGCATACTCTAAAAAAACAAGTATCAAACATTAAAAGCGTAACATTACTGACAACTGGGACCTAAATAGCCCGGAGCTTCTGTGGAAAACGGACCGGCCCTGTTTATTCACTCAAACGAGGAAGAGGGATCCCACAAGTAGCGCTCTATGAGAAAAATAAGACACTTCATACGTTGACTGAACTCCGTCAGTGTGTGAAGAGTTCTAAAGCTGCTTATGAGGTTGTGGGACTCCACAGATCTCCAGTGTGACACGCAGGAAATAATGAAGAGTGCTTGATGTGCATAAGGTACATTAAGGGAGGTTTTTAGTTTGATGAAATAATAATATAAGAATTAAGTTAAAACAACCTGCTTTGTACTCAGATGTCGGCCCGCATCTGGTATATTAACTCTAGTGAGACATTTCATCATCATCAAAGAGAAGTAGAAGGAATATTAAAGATACTAACCCTCTCTCTCTCCATCTCTTTAATGAAGGGGGGGGGGCCCTTCATTAAACTACATGTTACAAAGAAAACATTAAAGGAAATGCTCAACCCTCAAAAGTCAGAGTTCATGGATCCACCGGGCAAACATGGCATCGATGGGCGAGTGGCGAGGTCAAACCCACTGCCAACCCAGAAGAACTTTGATGATCGTTACTCTGCCCCGACGCACCTGAATGACCCTCGGAGATCTGGGGCAATATTCTATTTATGAGTCACAGGTTGAAACGCTTTGAAGACGACCTTTACCTTCTGTCAAACGTGGAGGTGGCGAAGAGCGCCGGGGTCCTGCAGGAGGATAGTGATGACGAAGCACAAGAGGAAGTCCACCTCTGAATGGCTCAAAGGGACTAAAATACTGTTTTGGAGTTGCCCCACCAAAGTGTGGACCCCAACCTTATTCAGATAACGTGGCAGGATCTGAAGAGATTAGTTATGAGGTCATTTGTAATGACTTCATAGCGAAACATGTTAGAGTGGTACAGGATATGTAAGAGAGCAGCATGACAGCAGTGAGGAGTGCAGCAGGACGGATAGAGGTGGGACTGCATCAAGGGTCGGCTCTGGACCCCTTCTTGTTTGCTGTGGCGATGGACAGACTGACAGATGAAGTAAGACTCTGTGGACTAAGATTTTCAAGGATGACATTGTGATCTGTAGAGAGAGCAGGGAGCAGGTGGACGGACACATGGAGAGGTGGAGGCATGTGCTGGAGAGAAGAGGAATGCAGGACCGTCACAGCAGAACAGAATACAGGTGAAGGCAAGAAAGGGAGGCAGGTGGAACGGTGAGGATGAAGGAGTAGAGGTGAAAAAGGTGAGGAGTTTAAGAAGTTGGGGTCAACAGTTCAGAGCAACAGGGAGTGTGTAAAAGAGGTGAAGAAGAGAATGCAGCCAGGGTGGAGTGGTAGGATAAGAGTGCCATACCTTATCTGTGACGTAAAAGTAGCAGCAAGAGTGAAGGGAGAGGTTTGTTGTGTTAATCGATCGGGGCGCTGTTTGTGTGCGAGGGGGCAACAAAATGCTGCTGGATCCAAACCTCAGGGGAAAAAATGTGTGAAGAGGGAGGTGTGAAGGAGAGTGTGAGGCTGACGTCACGAGGGATTACAGCTAAAAACCCGGCACAGATTGAGATCTTAAGGCTGACAACATCCAAAAAAAAAATCAATGTCTCGGTGTGTTCAGGGCAAACAGATTGATAGTACTGTGAAGTGTTTGTGTGCAATAAAAGGAGCCTGTAGCCCGCAGTAAACTCCAAAAGGTGCAATAAATGTCACAATGTCACTAGCTGTAACATTCGCTTCAACCAGCAAAGCCAAGAAAAAAGAACCAGCTTCAAACTTTGAAGGTATTACATAACAAAAACTGTGAATGGCCTGTAGCTTGTGTGGAAAAGGGTATTCTTGTCAGGAGTTATCTGTGACAGAAGAGTAGCAGCACGAGTGAAGGGAAAGGTTTATAACATGGCGGTGAGAGCGGTTCTGCTTGATTGAAAGTTTAGAGATGGTGGCTCCAACCAAAAGACAGGTGGAAGGAGGAAACGCAGTTGGTTGGTGTGACAGAGGAAGACGCAGAGGACATGGCAAGATGGAAACAGATGATCCGGGTAGGAGACAGAGAACAATTGTGAGATGTGCATCACAAGGATCCCTGTGAGATAGACTATTCTCTATCGTAGAAGTCTATTATGTACGGACACAGGGACGTACGGACGGACACTTTGTTCCCAAAACGGAGATAATGTTCTGAAATTTGGCAGAATGGTTCTTTATTGCATTAAAATTAATGGTGCCGTTGTGGATATTACAACTGGATCTGTGTTGAACTATGCTGCGTTGCTGACATCGGCATTGCTTGTTGTGAAGTAAATGTCATCTGTCATAGAACCGTAGGGAAAATAGAACAAATAAAGCAGGATGGAAATGACAACATTATGTATTGAGATGATAAATCATCCATCGACAGTCCTCTAAGAGAAGTCGTTGAAAAAACGACTTATTTCTGCTGCATTCGAGACTATATATAATATCAGCTCTGTGTCAGTTTTGAGCGTGGAGGTCATGAACGTGAGGCTCATTAGGGAAGAAAAACCTGTGAAGTGAAACTGATGAGAAATGTGAGCGGACAATCGTTATACCTAAAGGAACCTTTAATTAAGAATTGTTTAAAGTAACAAGAAGGAAGCTGAAAGTCCCCTGGGTCCGATCTGTCTTTATGAAAGTAGAGTAAAACTTTGTCAAATTGAATGTTGAGGGATAGATTTAAGAGTGAGGAAGAGTTGATTCCATTTCAAAGATATACGATGGTTTACATGCAGATGTTTTCACCTTTTGACTTTCGTATGGCTCATGATTCTGTGTATAACTGGATCCGCCCCGGATTTTTATACCCGACCACTGTTAATATGTCTATGAAGCGGGCTAATACGTGCATGCATGAGACGGTTTGGTACCAGAACGGGCCACTAATATGTAGCTGAGCATACTCCTGCTGTTTCCAGCCCCAATTCCTAAACATTTATTCAGCCGTACATGAAATAAACATTACCGGAGAGTTTAGAAGGACTGCCGGAATGTGGGAATGCATGCCGTAACGTATTTATCAGGAGGCGTTTGTGCTGCTGGCTCACAGTAAGAATGTTCTGGTTTCAATTCCACCTGGAGTCTTTTGCATGTGGAGTTTTAAGTTTTGGGTTTGTGTTGGTTCTGTCCGGGTCCTCCGGCCTCCACCCTGAGTCCCAAAACATGCAATATAGGTAAACAGTATACTTTAAAACATTCCGTGGGCCAGAATGTGATTCTGATTGGGTCTGTACGTTGCTACCTACCTGGGGAAGAGTTGGCAGCATGATGCATTGTGGGGAAAGGCAAGCTGCATGAGGCTGTGAGATGCTTTGGGCAACATTCCTCTCAGAACTCTTGGGTCCTGCCATTTATGGGGAGGTATCTTTGGCATGTACCACCTACGTAAACATTGCTCCAGACGAAAGACCCCCTACATGGATATGGTATTTCCTAATGGCGGTGGTCTCTTCCAGCAGGATAAAGCTCCGTTCAATGTTTGGACCCTGGCCTCCAAATTCCCCAAGTCTCAATCAAGTTGAAAACCATTGGGATATGCTGGACAAACCAGTCTGATCCATGGGGACCATTAAAGGGCTTAAAAGATCTGCTGCTGAGGTCTTGGTGCCAGAACCACAGCTAACCTTTACAGGTATCGTGGTCTTCATGCGTTAGAGGTGTTTTGGTGGCAGAAGCTGGAGTCCCACTGTATTAGACACCCGGTTATAATGTTATGAAAAAGGTGTAACTTGGCATCTATGTTCTGGTTGTTCAGAGGCGTTGGCAGAAGTATTTGCTCCTAATTCTGGTGGATTCAGCTGCCACACCAAATCATCCGGATGTTTGTAGGAGCACATGCTCATCCCCAAACACAGAACCGCCTGTCTGAGAGTAAAACGTCCGCTGTCAGCTAAAACAGGGAGGTTGAATCTGCAGCTATGTCCAGCGGGTTTCCTACGCAGCAGGAATGAGAAACTACTGTATAGATTACAACCAAACCTTAGAGAGGGGTGACACTCTCGTCTCATCTCATCGATGAGTGCAGTTGGACGGCCTTTCTCGTCCGGCGCTGAGAACTCACCACAGACACCGGCACCTTCTCTCCTCAGAGTGGACCGTGGAGGTGTCATTTTCACGGAGACTGTTTGGGGTCCGCGGCATGAACCTGAGCAGCGCTTTAAGTCTTCAACTCGCCTCAACACACGCTGACACTCTTACGGGCTGGGAGGAACTGAAGACTGAAAGCGCCACACAGCGTGGCCTCCGGCGCGGTAATCTGCCGCCCTGAAAGTTCAGTCACCGCTGCTTAATCAGAAGTAAACTCCAGTCATCAGAGGAAGTTAAATGTCTCCCGGGCTGCAGAGAGACAGGCAGAGGAAGAGGAAGATTACAAACGCCGCGCAGATAAAAGAGTGAGAGGGACAGAAGGAGGTAAAGGTCGGCGTTCTCCGATAGTGACATCATCACACGCTGATCAAGAATCAAAGCGTCCCGGTCCCAGATTACAAAGAACTTCATCAACTCGTCACCTTCCTCCTCTCTGGTCCTCCAGCTCATGTTTACGTCCCTGCTGTCCTCTGGTGGTTTATTCTCACCTTCACTCCCGTTCTTCTATTCTTGATTCCTTCTTTCTCTCTGCCGTCTCTTTCTCGCTCATGACCTTCTGACATTGGTTCATCCCTCCTTTCAACATTCTCATTGCTATTTCATTCATATCGATTTTTTTTCTTCCTCTTTTCTTCCAGTTTTGTCTTCCCTCCTCTTGCTATTTTGTCGACAGGTGCGTTCCCTTCCCTCTTTCCTTTACTTATTTCCCTCCCTGTCTTCCCTTCTCTATCCCTCTTTCCATGCCTTTACCTTCAGTCACTCTCTCTCATCTCCCATTTTTCTCCCCTTCCATCCCCGTCTTTCCTTTTATCAACCTTTTGTCCTTTTCTGTTCTTCCTCTTCCTTGAATGTTCCCCTTCATTCCCCTCTTTCTTCCTTGTTTTTCCTTCCTTTCTTCTTTCCATCCTTCCTCTCTCCCATCCATCATTCTTTCCTTCCTCTCTTTCTTCCATCCATGTCTTTTCTTTTATCATCCTTCGGTCCTTCCTTCATCTCTTCCTAGGATCTTCCCTTCATTCCCCTCTTCCTTTCTTCTCTTTTTCCTCCCATCCTCCCTCCCTCCCGTCAATCATTCTCTCTTTCCTCTTTTTCTTTCACCCTTGTTTACTTCCTTTTGTCCTTACTTCTGCTATACCCTCCTTCAGTTCCTCCTTCTTCCTTCTATCTTTCAGTCACTCCTTCCTTCTGTACTTCCTTCTTTTCTCTCCTCCTTTGATCATTCTTCCTTCCATCATTCCTACTTCCCTTTCCTTCCTTTCAACCATCCTATCTTGCTCTCTTCCTTCCATCTGACTTTCCCTTTTCTATTTCCTTTTTTATTCCTTCCATCGTTTCTTAATATTCTTCTCTCGGCCTCCTTTCCATTTTTCCCTCATCTTGTCTTCATGTAGACACGAGTAGAGTCCTGATATTTGCTTCTGCAGATGTTCATCTCAGTGTTTGTTATTAGTTAGTCTCCTGCAGAGAGAGAGATCGCCGTGACGACGCTCATACTGGTTTCTTTACATTAGACTAATCTATCAATGATGATGTCATGAGTTAGTGACGCTGACCGGCTCTTCACAGTAGCTGGAAGTTTGCTCTGGTGTCGGACAGGAAGGCTGTGTATCACAAACTCACAGGAGTGTGTGTGTGTGTGTGTGTGTGTGTGTGTGAGGGGGGTTGGGAGGATTTGAAGCCTTACTCCATAACGTAGGTATCTGATCATTAGACAGGATCAGGATCTTATGGATTCAAAAACTGTTTCATGGATCATTTTCAAGTTTTATACCCACATAGACCCCCAGAGCGTTGAAGAACTGGATTGATTTTGGGAAAGGTCAGTTGCATCTTTCTGACACTAGTGGGGGGTATTATCATCAAAAGTTTTCGGGCCATAATTATTCAACTGTGTGTCCAATTTAGTCCAGCTTTGATGCGTATGAATCAACTCCATGGGATTTATCTTAAATATACCACATTTATTTCTAATAATTCCTATTTTTCTCACTAGGAGGAGCTTTTTCACAATAAAAAGACTAAATTTGGGTCAAAGAAGTTACTCGAGGAGACAATATACATTGAATATATCATATTTCACTATCTTTTCATGAAAAACCCTGATTTATTGGACATGACATCACAAAGTATTGGAGGAGGTCAATCAGGGGGACTGATTGAGCAACAGGGGATTAGGGGCGTGTCCCTTGCTGGCGGGGGGATGACGGTGTAGGCTTAGCTTTTCATTATATGAACAATGAACAACAATATTTTAAGAAAGATCGAGAGGAAAAGTCGTTGGAATATTTCATGTTTTAAGGTAAATATTTCAATTTTATTAATTTATTTGTTATATTTCTACTTTTTGGGAACTATAGATGTAGAGCCTGTAATGTAACCATGTTTCTAATTATGTTTCTAAGATAATTGGAGGTGAGACAAGCTCAAAAGAAGGAAAAAAAAGCCTCTGGCTACACTTGTTTTTAATGCAAATAGTTGAATTTAGCATTATTCTGCCTCAATTTCTCCTAAATGTTCCCATCTGCCATCTGTATTTTAAACGGTTGCTGATTGTACTTCACATTAAAATACATTTTTACCAACTGTTAACTTTTATTGAGTCTCAGGAAGATACACGGAGACAGAAAAAGGTTGCCACGGAATACGGGTAGAAGATCGTAAAATCAAAGATTTAAAATCCCCGAGAGCTTTTCACCTGTTTGTTCATGAATATGTATATAAAAGGATTGATGACGGTGGAGAATTTGGCCAGTAGCGATGGTGTGATGCTCGCCGCTGGGGTCACGAGGTCGTGAGGGCCGAAGGTGGCGAGCAGAGCCACGACTCCGTAAGGCAGCCAGCAGATCAGGTAGCAGACCACCATCATGACCACCATCACCAGCACACGCTGCTCTCTGTTTTGGTTCACCACTGAGCTCACACTGCGGATCTGAGGGAGAAACGACATCATCGGCACATTGGCGTGACTGAAAACGATTATATATAAAGACAAAAGAAGGAATAAAAATCATTGATGAGGAAAGATTCGGCAGCTTGAAGGAGTTCTTCTCAGTGTGCTTGAACTATTTTCACATATTTGCTTACAGATATCTCTTACCTGTTTAGTTTTGAGGTCATATATACTGATCAGCCATATCATTATAACCACTGACAGCATAGGTCAGGATAACGATGATTGACTTATTACAGATATAAAATCTCTTTCATAAGAGAGACCTTCCCGAAATGACAAAAATAACAACCGACAGTAACTGGTGCAAAGCGCAAACTCGCAGGTGCTGGAGAATATAAACTCAGATGTAATTAAAACCTTTAAAACTATGAATTGCAGAACTTTGACAAGAGTTAAACTGTGTTGGACAGAACATCTCCAGAACTGCAGGTCTTGTTGGGTGTTTCCGTCTAAAGTGGTCAAAAAGTAGTAGCCATCAAAATACTCTAAGGATGGAAAACTGGTGAACGGGTGAGTGAAGGCTAGAACAAGTTGTCCAACAGAAGAGCTGCTGTTGCTCAAAAATGCTTGAAACGTTTGTGTTGGAACTGATAGAAAGGCGTCGGAACACACGGAGATGTTTACGCAGCAAAGAGGGGACCTACACAGTATCAGGCAGGTGGTTTTAATGTTATGGCTGATTGGTAAATAAAACTCCTTGGCCTTCCTAACCATATTGAAAAGACAAAGAAAGAATGAAAAAACTCCTTTAATAATCAAATAAGATGAATATTTTACATTTTACAATGTGATTACTGAAAGAGTAATCAGGAATGTGTTAGATAGACACATGTAATGGGATTACAGTAAGGCATTAGAATTGAACTGTGACCCTAAAGTGGACCTGTAGCCATGGTTAAAGCTGTTTACACATCTAAAGACCTGGATTTTGAAGCACATATTTTAACCACAGCTGACTATCATATCACAGGTAAGACATGTTTAACTTCAGGTCTCAGTATTTTGCTTTCTCTGAAGTTGCTGGTCACCTTGGTAGTTTAAAGATCAGGCAGACGGTGGGTGTGGCAGACAGCCAGTGGCCCCCCCGCATGATCTGGTGCGCCCGGCAGATAATGAATGCAGCGCTGCCATCGGGGTAGCCAGGGGCTTCACCTTTGCCCTGTTCGTTAAAAGAGCTGTGAGTGGATTTTGAGGTAATTCTATGTAGAATACGAGTTTAGGTTAAAGGAAGAGTTCAACAAATTTTAAAGGCAGATTCAGGATTTCTTTTTTTTTCTGTGATGTGTATGAATTTTTCATTGAAAGATCTATCTGGATTAATAAGAAACATATTCTTATCTCCACCAAGGAAGGAGGTGTGGACGATGTTTTCAGTCCGGTGTGTCTGTCTGTCTGTTAGCAAGATTACGGAAAAACTAATAGACGGATTTGCATAAAAAATGTACCAAGAAGTAGTTATGCAAAACGAGTAACGTCCCCAAAGTGTAATAATCTGTGGGATATGCCTAAAACTACCGCTGGGTAGATTTTAATGCAAATCCATTCATTAGTTTTCTGTAATCTTGCTAACCATCAAAGGGAAAAACAGGAGCGAACACTTCTTCTGCAATATGGTGAACCGCTCTCATGAAACTGTGTCCATTACGGATGCCTTTGTTCCTTTGATGTTCCTATGGGGGTGTAGATGGCGGCTTAGTGGGCTGAACAGAGATGCTGAAGTGGAAGGCGCAGGAAGCGAGTGGCTACAGAGTATTTGAGAGATACTCAGAGAGTTTGTCGGAGTTGTTGGTAGAATGAGAGGCCGGCAATAACTCGGAAATTAATGGAGAAATCTGCATGAATGTTTCCTAAGCCTAGGGTTCTGCTGTGCCTGGTTCCTTTGATGTTTTATACTGGGGAGGAACAGAAAATGATGAAACAATGTCTGTTCAAGAGTAAGTTCAGAGGTAGGTTCTAGGCCCTTGGCGGAGGTTTGCACTCTCTAATATTTATGAAGATGTATGATTTAGAAGAGAAGAAGGTTTATTCATGGAACGCATTTCAAGCAACATAATGTGCTTCAAAACAGCAGTACGTGTTTAAAAACACAAAATATGAGCATAGAGTGGACAGGGGAAAAAAACGACAAGCAGAGAAGCATATGCATAAGTAGTTAAAGAGCACAGTAGTTCTTTTAAAACAAAGAAGCTGACAATCCATGTCACTTATACAGAAAAAAACAACGATAACACCAGATAGTTGAATAACCTAATAAAAAACAACAGTAAAATACAAATGTTGATGACCCGAGGCTTCTTGTTGGATCTTTAATATAGTTTGGCGCAGGATCGTTCAGCGTTTTATAGACAGTTATAAAGTATTTTGATATCAACTCTGGCGTGATTTTGAAGCCGGTGCAGGGTTTTAAGAGCTGGGGTGATGCGGGAGTTTTTCTTAGAATGTGTGCAGCAGCATTCTGGGTAGGCTGCAGTCCTTTATAAGGATTTTTATCAGAAGCTATAATAGAATAGCTTCTGATTTTTTGAGACGTTTGAAAGACGAAAAAAAGATGATCTAAGTACGTAATCAACACGGCAATGAAAGTTCAGGTCGACATCTATGAAGGCCCCGAGGTTTCTGGCATGTTCTTTGGGCTCCATGGAAAGTATATTTGCATTTTACTGTGATTTAGGATCACCGCGAGATTTCCGGTAAAACAAGGAGCAAATGTGAATACATGTTTAACAGCGTTTTAGCTGGTTTTTAAAGACAACGATGAAGAAAAACGATGATTTTTAGTAGTGGCTCAGTCATCTCGGGGGTAATTATATCCTGGTGTCTCCAGTTTAAATGGAATCGGCGCTGGCGGAGGAATGCGCTCTCCTGAGCGGTTTGTACACAGCGCAATCTTAATTAATTAATCCCTTCTAGGTTCTGGACTACTTTAAGTAGGAATAATATGCGTCAAATACCGAGCACCTGCTCGGCTCCTGTCATTCCAGCTGTAAATATTTGCCTCCTGCAGGAATGTACCATCTTCAGGGAAATTAGCCGGGATCTGTGTGATCATATACAAAGACAAATCGGTATCGCAATATAACTGAGTAAATGCTGATAGATCCAAGGCTTTGAGAAAAGAGATTGCATGTTGCAAATTGATTTTTCTCCTTACCTCTATGTCACTTGTACAACAAACAGTCACTACAGTTGGAAGAGTCCAAACTCAAATCATCAAAATGTCACCGTGAGGACTTATTGATACGGTCGATAGCAGAAGACTTCCTGCTACGTGCCACGGAGCGACATCAATAACGCTCGCTCCTCCCTTGGCTCTTCAATCTAGCTGGTGAGAAAGGAGCCTCTCTCAAGTAAATGCAGCAGATTTAACACCGCAATCTGCCGTCTGCTTCTCTTTTCGTCTTTACCCTAAGCGGCAGTACAACAAATACACAAACAAGCATGGAACACAGAGGATCTCCTGCTGTGGGTGCAGTTCGACCAAGAGAGACGCTTAGGGAGAAGTTCTCCCTGTGAAACACAACATCATGTTCAATTCAACTTTCTACAATAAGCTAGAAAATTGAAGTCGTATAAGAAACTAGAAGAAGCGCTCGGAGAGGCCAAACCTCCATCGAGGCACAACAGTACACTGGGTTTACCCTGGATTCCTCCATTAACGTCTGACTCCCTGCCAGCCTCTATATCTACCGACAACTCAAACAAACTCTCTGAGTATCTCAGAAATATTCTACAGCCGGTTGTCTCCTGTGCCTTCCACTTCAGCGTCTCTGTTTGGCCCGCTGATGCCCCAGCTCCACCTCTGAAAGAACATCAAGGGAATCAAAGGATCATAGCCACATGGCGATGAAGGATAAAATGAAGGATTCAAGGAGATTTATTGTCAATCGTGCAGAAATGTACCAGACATACAGAAAATCGAAAGATTGCTTCTTCCTGACAGAACCACAGTGCAAAAGTATTAAAGAGCTAAAAGCACTGTGCAAAGTATACACACAATACACGCATATATATATATAAAATCAATTTGTGCTGAGGGGAAATTCCTCCACAGGTGAATGTGAGCAAACTTTTCACATTCTCATACAAACCTATGGGCTAGTTAGAGTCAAGATCCTATATTACACGGTTTTGGACGGTGGGAGGACGTCCACGCAGACTTGGGGAGAACACAAACACAAAATGAGGTGGTGGCAGAGGTGGATTGGACCCTCTCACTGTTATTCACTGCTGCTGAAAATATGCAAATCAACAAAAACAATAATGAGATTCACAAACGCCTAGATGCTTTTCCTGTGGTTTATGAGGAGAGCGGGACAGAATATCCTCTTATTAAGTCTGGACGGACTAAGGTTACCTTAAGGTAGGTCAGAAACATATAAATAAAGTACCTAAAAATGTCTCAGGAACCTGTACTCAGGAAGTACAGGATTCAGAAATGGACAAAGAGCTTGGAAGAGCCATTTGTTGCCCTGGATGTATTTTGCAGTAAGTGTACCCTGAAAGGGAACAGCTGAAAGACGAAAAAGAAGAAGTAATATTCCCAATAACAACAGTTGTTGTTCAAGTTTTGGACCATTCTCTTAGAACCTTACGTGAAATTGTATTTGTGAGTTTATTTGTTTGATTATTATTAAGGACTGGAAATGTTTTCATTCTGTTTAACTCTACCACACAACAGAATAAACAGCATCACCATTGGTTGGCAATTAATCACTTAAGTATAGGTTTTAGTCTCGACAGCGGTATTAGACCACCGGCCCTCATTCACAGAAGCCATTTCCACCACCACTCAATCATTATTAGAACAGCCATCAAGATAACTTCAGGTTCAGCATTTTGTTCAAGGACCCTTCCACATGCAGTGGCTGGGTATCGAACCGCCGACGTTTCGATAAGTGGTCCACCACTCTACCTTCCCCACCAACGCCACAACGTAAGAGTTCAATGACTCTTTGTTAAGACCATCCGAGACAAATAAGAGCCTAAATTGAAATTGTAACGATGGAAACATCCATCCATCCATTTTCTGTGACCGCTGATCCTGTTTAGGGTTACTTAGGGGCTGGAGCCTGTCCCAGATAACTTATGTGGGCACCTGGAGACTAAGAACCATTCACAATGTTACACCTAATGGCAATCAAGGGCGACCAATTCACCTCAGTTACATGATTCTGGACTAGTGGAGGAAGGCGTAAAACCTTTAGAGAACCCACGCAGACGTGTAGAGAACATGCAAACTCGGAACAAGAAGGCCCCAAGGGCAGAGTTAGACCTTCTCGCCTTACCGTTACTGCGCTGCTCGCCAGGAGAATAGAAACTGATCCTATGCTGTCGTACAGGACCTCAAGGGTACATCCCTGAAAACTCCCAATCACCCGAGTTGTACAAGCAATTCTCCCGATTAAACTCCTCGAATTAAATATGAGGTTATGTCCGGAAAAAAGACAAAAATTCTCAGTCAAAAGAGCCATTAGGGTAAAATTAGACATATAAGAATAAGATAGATCCTGTCACGTAGATTCATATGCACCAAATGTGGACTAAACCGGACCAAACGTTTAGTCCAAAATCAATGCTTTATCTGTGAACACCCACTAGCTCCCCTGGTGTTGAAAATATTCAACCAACCTTTCCCAAAATCCATCTAGTTCTTCCTCGCACTAAGGTTAAAGGATTTCTATTATATCCCCAACTTTATGGGGATTTTAAAAAATCAAAATCAATAAATTGCAAAATGCAGCAATTCAGTAATCAGTAGTTGTCTCTAGAAAGTTTCCTGAACAATATATTTAAAAGTTTTGGAGACCCGTCTGGAAACGAAATGTGACCCATTCTCACATCCCCTTCCTCAAGTCCTTTGTGATGAAGGTTGAAAACACCACAGCTTTCTAGACAAAGACAAGCGGTGAACGTCTGCCTCACCCTAAACACAGATTGTTGTTTTAACCGAGGAGAGAAGAGAAGCACAATCAATCCACTCCTCAATAACTCACCAGACACTGCAGATGGATTCACCACGAGGCAGAGGACTGAGGCTGAGCATTTTTCATTTCCAAGCGCAGTAGACGTGACATTTTAACCCACACAATTTCATTCTCTGCTGCCAACATAAATATGGTAAATATTCATAAATACAGCGATATCATCCAAATGAATCTAAATCACACAGATGAGTGAGTCAAGGAATGAGGAAGATTCACGGCTTCGTTCAAGTTAATAATTTGCACTCGTGAATCAGGGGCAAAAAAACTCCAATCCAGACCCACGGATGGCGGCGCAACTCTGACAGACAGAGCGGCCGGCTGGAACGCAGTCAGCAGATATCAGGCAGCTTAGCTAATGTAATCAGACAAATGTAAAGACATAAAATAAAGTGTCCCGGATGAACAAGAGGACAGTACAGAACTGCACAGAACTGCACAGAACTGTACAGAACCGCAGATACGTCAAGTGACAACAGGAAATGAAGACTAAGGATGCAAGAGGGACGTGAATGACAGGAAGGCAAATTGTCCAGGTTGTACCCGCATCTCGCCCGCTGTCAGCTGGGAGTCAGTCAAGCAGATGGATAGATAATTACGGATTGCAGAAAAAGATGGCTTCGTATGTTTACTGGTAGAGCAGCTAAATTCAAGGGTGTTCTTCCGTCAAAGATATGATAAATGGGCCGATTTCCAGTGATAAATCAACACAAGTCTAAAATTAGAGCTCAACCAGGCCAAGAAAAAAGTGTTGGAAGAAGCTGTTTGTCCCTTTTTTTGCATATTCAACAAATGCAGGTTTCATCTAATGCTGCCTGGTCTGCGAGAAAAAACATGAGGGGAAGAGAAAAAGGAGGAATAAAGCGCAAATTTAGCGATGATTGTGATTGTGATAGTGATGGATTAATTAAAAACCTTAACCTTTTCCAACCCGAAATGAACCCAAATCCTGTATTTATTGATTTAGATTTTTTTTTTTTCTGACCTGAAGGGTTAGAAAATATTTCGTGCAGCGTTTCCTTGAATCTCAGCCTTTGAGCGGCGACAGTTTGAAGGATTTGTTGAAAGAAGTCCCTCCTCCTATGTGACGGAGATAACGGCTCACACTCAATCCTGGCGACAGCTGCTGTGTCAGCTCTCGACGATGTTTTACAAATATCTCAGGCTTCCGTTCCGATACGGCGGAGAAGAGAGCATGTGGGAAAAGCTGCTGTCGCGTGATGAAGGACGCACGCCAACATCTTGCTGGTCTGTAAAACGTCAGCTGCATGTCAGAGAAAAAGAACGGAATGACAAAAGCGTCATTACGAAGTTAATCGTCCCGACCAGCTCAAAGTAAGGAAGCCGAACGCAGACGCAAGATGAGCAATGGTTGTGATAGTTCAGGAAACAATTCACCCTTTAATGCCAAAAAAGAAAAAACTATGGAAAAACTTTTTCTTCGCTAATTTTTATTTCTTCAGGGCATTCGAAACTCTAAATTTCCAATTATCCACTTTGAGATTTGATCCAAACGTAAAGTGCTTTATAGATTAAATGTATTATTAATATTATTATTATTAATAAATAAGGAGAGCAAGGAAAGCGCGGAGAGCAGGGGTACGGAGAAAAACACTTCCAAATTTTTTGTTGCAGACTTTGAGAATTATTTTCTGGACTGTTTAATCCAACCAAAATTACAGGAGTGGAATTTTACCCCTGAGATCAGAGAGATCAACATCAATGACTGGATGATTAACCGATGAAGATGTAGGTTTGTCATGAGTTCTGAAGTGTAAATGCAAAAATTGCGAATTGAGGCCAAATGAAATGTATAGAATACAACAAAAAAGCCAAACTTTATTTTGGACTTTAAGATGTGAGAGCGCCCTGAGACAAACTTAAAAACAGGAATGGAGTGGATGGAGTAGATGAGCAACAGGCTAATTGGGAGGAGAGGAAACTAATTAAGAAGGCTGGGAGAAAACAAAGACAGAAACTGGCGGGAAAAAAAGACAAATAAAAAACCCGACATGCAAAGGTGCCTCAAACAGGTTCTGTACCTTAAGTGACGCTGTCCCCATCATGTAGGAGACATTGGTTATAATAGTAGCTATTCCTATCTTTTAGACTTTGGATGCAGCTGGGATGTGAATGAGAATGGTTCTGATGGGAGGCGAACGACGCCTGAGACTGGACCTGCACAGAGACTCACAGGAGAGGCCGGGGTTTCAACCCTCCTCAGAGGCTTCACAATAAATTGGGATTGCCCACATTAGTTTGCCGCCGTACTTGGAGGCTTCATAAATACGTAATCACTACGTGAACTGGTGACAAAGGTGACAAAGCTGACAGAAAGAGCTTTCAAAGATTTATAATCTATCCAGTCCTCTACTTAAAGACCGATAAAAGGTGCTTCAAATGGTTCTACTGAGGATAAAAGGGGCTGTTTGGCCTTTCCTCTGAGAGCCCTTCTATTTTATTATACATTGAGCGTTTCTTTATACTGTGTCTCATGAACAATGATGAGGCGTGTTCTCTAGACAAACAGCATTTAAGGAGGTGGAACCTCCGCCGAGGTGACCGGGTTTCTGTTTCTGTTATGTTTGTGAAGATTCTCATCCATCCAGCTGATGGCATCCTGAAAGTTGAATCCGAAGCAACTGGAGTTCTGTGACATCAAATGACATCCACTCCGTTATCCCTGAGGTTAGAAGCAGATCATTTGTGATCGACCGCAATGATCCACATCCGGAAGATAATCTAATGGATTGACCTCTCCATGAAATCTGCTCAAAATTCATTCATGACTTCTCGAGGAATCAAGAAATGAACAAGAGCTGGAGAAAGAAAAAGAAAAAACTCTCTCTACTTGCTGGAGGTGATAAAATTTCAAGCTGCAACAAAGCCATCAAGAGGTTTGGACCGGCCTCCTACGGAGACTGTCGGGTGAAAGAACCCTGCATGTTCTGAACTCCCATTTGATCCAAATAGACTCAGGGACCTTAGTAGGAGGCGGGGTAGCACATTTTTGAGATATGTAGTTTTCAATTCATCTGTAGTACAGTTCATCTATTGTAAGCGCTGATGCAATGGAAAGAAGCCCTGAGGAATCATCCTGATGTGTGAAAGCCACAAATAGCTTTGGAAAATCCTGTGTAAGGAAAAAAAAGAAAAGAAAAATGTAGTGATTATCTAATTCCCTCAAGCTGCTGCAGTTCTTTATATGCTGTACAGTAGATTAGGGTTTTTTTCAGCATACGGCACATAGTGTTTATACACCAGAGATTGTATCATACACTGTGAAAGTCTTTGTGTTAGAGCTGGAAATGATCTTCCCCTCCGGGTCACCTTAAACCCGGCTGCTGCTGCGAAACAACAACACACACCTGCAAACCCAAACAACACAACTCCATCCCCCTTTGAGGGTCTTCTCCGGTGTTTCTCCTCTATTCTGTCGCCAATAATTAACGATTCTCCCGAGGGTCTTCACACGACGTTAAATTATAAGATGATCATATCATGACAAAAGTGTGGAAATGAAGAGGATTGTTATCACTTTATTAGCTTGTTTTTTTTTACATTCAGGCAAAAATGTGGTTTGATGAAGCTGAGTCACTTATCAGCCTGGTCATGTGGATGATAGTCTAATAACCTGAAGTGGATCGCTGGTGGCTATGAATTTCTTTGTGTGGGTGAAAATAATAATGCAGTTATCTCCGAGCGAGTCTAATAGAGGAGACAACGATGTTGTGCGTCTTTTATCAAGCGAAACACTCACATACAGCTTTCCCAAACCTTCCCTCAGTGACCTCAGTGTTCATTTACTGTGTAAAAAGTAAAAAAAAAAACAGCTCATGTGGTCAACAAGACTTTAAAAAGTGAACTATGGGAAAATCGTCCAAAAGTAAAAATACCCAAAGGACTACTTTATATTATTATATTAATAGTGATGGTGTAATATAAAAGCAGGTTTTGATTGTGCTAGAACTTGAGGTGGTCTAACGTTGCCCCTCTGCTGACCAACGGTGAACTAGTGCATTCATGTGTTTGCATCAGCATTCAGTTAGCATGCTAATGTTAATGTCATCATGATAACTCAGCTGATGCTAACACTAATTGTGCTAATGCTAATCTGCTTTAGCCCAGTACACAGACTGTCAAACTAATAGCTTAGCATCCAGCTTATATTGGCCATTTATTTGAGCTGAATTTAATTGAAGTTGCCGTTGGTTTGTTGCCTTTTAATATCCGGTGGATTAAGTTTTCTATAAGTGTAAATGAGAATAATGTGTTTTCAGTTTTAAAGGAATTTGATTTATTTTTTACTTCAAAAATAACTAACAAAGCAAACTAACTGAATAAAAGTCAGAAAAATGACGACCTAATTGATATATAAATCATTTACAAATCACATTGATAAACAGTTTTATGTGAGGTTACGATGTTCTCAGAGAAACCCAAATGAAACCGAATGGAATCACGTATCTTCGGTTCCGTGTTGGTGGAGGATTTGTCGACTACACTGATGGACTTAAAACACTTATGCAAGCTTTACCTTGAAAAGATTTAGTAAAAGGGTAGAGAGGCTGATTTGACTCGGTGTCAACATGATGAAGTGCCGCAGTAGAAAAATGAGGCGAACAAAGTGTTTAACGGCCTAATGCACCAAAAGAGAAAACCCGTACAGCCATAAATCCACCGCGGTCAAAGCAGGGCGGTTACCAGATGGATGGAAAAAAAGAGCCCAGGTTTATGCTTTTTCAAAAAACGGGAACACTGAAGAAAACGGCAAAAATAGAGGGATCGCACTTCCTCCAGTCCTGTCGTGTTGGAAAAGGTTTTACATCGCTTCCAGAGAAATCATTAGCCGTACCCTTTAGAGTTTGGCTCCATCAGTAATCAAACCACATTGATCTACTTCTTCACTACAGGGGAACATAAAGTAATCACCTGATAAATGTATATTAAAATAGATGCGGTAGGTCCCTGCCATGGATCGACCGCTTCTTAAAAGAACAAGAAAAACATTGTCAATTGTAAAAAAAAAATTATTTAGGAGTCCCCCAAGGCAGTAGTCTGGACCTCATAATCTTGGCTTTATATAGAAAGAAACCTTCCAGAAATAAGTCCTGATTTCGGTCTTCAAACGGACTCTGATAACACAGTCGTCTATTTATTAGGTAAAACATGTGATAATGTGGCAGACAGACTAATAAAAGTATTTTTATACAACTTGATTGCCCGCCGTGAACTGACCCCTATCAAAGAGATCGTGAAAAGTGTTGGGACTAAAGATGAAACTGAAACAGGAATTCCCCAAGAAAATATCCTGGGCTCCATTTTCTTTGGTTTATAAATCAACAACCTTCAAGGAGTATGTCCTGATCTTTGACATCCCATGTACGCCGATGACACGCTCGTCTTTCTATAACAGGTAAAAGCAAATATTGCAGAAAAACTAACAAAACCTTCGCTTATGAATAATCAGCCTGGCTCGATGCCTCGTGTTTGACACCAAGCATCACAAAAACTTCTGTTTTTCCGTTGAAAAGACGCATACAACAGAAAACCTAAAGAGCTAAACCTAGAGAGCTAAAGTGGACTCTCTTTGAATTTTGGAAAGCATAAAAAAAATCGGTATTGCAATTAAAGCAAACCTCACTTGTTTCAGTAAGATGAGACACAGCTCGGTTGTTCAGCTGTGCTTTAATATTTCTCAATTCAATGATGATTTTAAAGGCACATTCGACTGGGAGGAAACCTCATTGAGACCCTCGTTAGACCCCGATTTGGATAAGCTGGAGAGTGTTGCTGGGGAGAGGGATATTTTACAGCAGGACGGAGAAAGACTCCTTACTACATCTGACTCGCGTGTGATTCATTTAGAAAGTGTCAGCAGCTAAATGAGTGTGGAGAGTCGCTTTTCTCTCTCCGCTCCTCCTCCGTCTTCATAAAGGGGTTTAATGACGACTTCCTGCGGATGTGAATTCATCAAATGAGGAGCTGCACCCGCCCCGTCAATCTAAAGGTAGGATCCAGGCGGGGATGCAGGAGAACGCTTCATCCCCAGTGAGCGAAAATTGGCAAAATTAATTTCAGGTGTCTGACAAGATCACCGGTGGGAAATCCTTTTGATCATAAGAGCCTTAACTAAAGAGAAAAATCATCTCCTCTGCTGCAGGAAACATGAATCACCACTCTGGTTCGGACCTGCTCCATGAGGGCTTTTTCTTTGATAGTCGCGTCACATCGCTGTTTACAAGAATATTACTCTGTTTCCCAACAGACCTTTGCCTTCAGGTAATGATTCTGAACAGGATTCTCATTCCAATGCACAAACACTGTGTGGCAAAAATAACTACTGTGATATTAGTGATCATAGACTTAGAAAACCATTCACGAGAGAACTAGAAAAAGCTCTTTTGTTCCACAGTCCGGGTCTCCCTTCTTAGTGCAAAATTCTAAGAATGCTAACATATCCAAAGAGCTAACATGGCTAAGCCTTTAAAATAAGACTATTCTATAAAGTCTTCATCAATGTTTTATTATTTGACTTGTTTTTAAGTCACTAAGTCCCAAAGCGATAATTTTAAGCCTTGTTTTTTGTTAATAAAGGTCATTTTCAATCGTATTCATAATTCTATAAGTTAAATAAAAGCAATCGATGTTACATTCATTAAATTTTGAACAAGTTAGGAAATCTAAATCAGTAAAGCAGAAAAAATGTATATTTATTGCACAAGATATGTAGAATTGCAAATAATTAGTAAGAAAGTTCAAAAAAATTGTATAGGTGATTTATTTTTTATGAATAAAGACAGACATAGCATAAATATATGAGAGTGGTCCTAAATAATGTGATTAGTGTTCTATTTGGTCTGTTATATCTTTTAACCATAGTTTTCCTTTCTGGAGAAATAAGTCTCAGTTCTTATTGGTTAATTAGGTTGTATTAAGCATGATATACATCATTTATACACATACGAACAGAATGCTGTTGGACCTTTGGACACACTTTGGCGTCTATGAAGATGACGGTGAGGAAGAGACAGACAAAAGTTAACACTGCAGAAATGCAAATTCAGCACCAAATAAGTAATACCATCAGTTTGTGAAATCATTTGCAAAATAATCGTAGTGCTGATTATGAAGAGCGCATGACTCAAACAAAGAGCCTGACAAGTTATGGGGGCATTTGGGTAAATAGCAAAAAAACAAATTAAGGACATTTTAACTGTGATGTGAAAAAAATAAGAAGATTTAATCTTTTTCATTTTCTCTGGTGATAATTGTTTCACAATGCCTCCCCCTTAATTATGCCTTCATCATTTTAATCCAATCATACTTTGAGATTGAGCTCAGGCCCTGCAGAAACTAACAGAGTCTGATCCAGCAAACGGGCTGGAAAATTCAATTCTGGATGTGATTGTGATGCACGACTGCGAACAAACACATTCAACCATCCCACGCAAAGTTTGCTGAACACGCTGGTTCACCCAGGCAAGCCTAATTCTTGGATTCCCTCTCTCTGGAGCTATCATCTGGATAAAAGCAGCCGCTCTTGCAGAAAAAAAAAGGTCACCTCAGACATCTACCGCCCACAGAAACACAAAGATATTCACACATTCAGCTGGCCAATTATACTTTCTGCATGGTCCTACAAGATGGAACAAGATTGCATGTATAGGCTTAAAAACTGTTATATTTAGTCCAAATCATAAATCATGATAGGCTTCAGGACGTGTCTCGGTTGTTAAAGCATTGGCAGAAACACCCTGAGTACACGCGACGGGAGTCGTCTGCGGTCCTGGTCAGCCACGCCGACACACAAAGGTAGATAAAGAGTTTCTGCTGCCCTGTGATTAGCTGACAGCAGGCGTAGAGGTCTGTCGCCTGGCGGTGTAATGAAGCGCCTGAGCAGATTATAATGAAGATCCTGTCATTAGCACCAGCAGATAGGAAAACCTCCGCGCTGCTGCTCTCTGTTCTTATTCCCAAACTACTATTTTCAGCTTTCTGACCTCACTCCCACCAGACAGAACCGCTCTCAGCTCGGCTCTGACCCACTCCTACCAGGTTTTCTCCACTTTGGGCCATAGCGGCGAAAAAAAAAAAAAAAAAACATCATTATTTCAGCGTAAGCTATTAACGTACAACCATCTTCAGGTTTTCTTCGGCAGCTTCTCTGGACTTAGAATCGAGGATAAAGAATCAGCCATTTAAAGACAGTGGTGGATTATTAGCAGATACGCGTTTCTCATCTCAGGCTTGATTACCTGATCTCCCCTAATAGCTAATCACCTCCAATCAGCTGCTGCGGTCCTTCTCTCAAGACTTCGCCAGAATGTCACTTATCACGGTAACTAAACGCTTCAGCCGAAGTTGATCTCAGAGTTTTTCTCCACGTTTGAGTGAACGATCTCTTTGCATCCGTTTTTTTCTTCACTTTAAGAACAGACTCACCTGTTCTTCTTTTTAACTCAACCTGCCTCAAGCATTTCAACTGGATTCTGGATTCTATGGGTCCCCTCTGGTGACATTGAAGAAAAAAAAGATGCCGTGTCTACAACTTAATTAAACCAGAGGAATGTGAGTCACGTGACAATGACGGGAATCAACGTGAAACATAAACAATCACTAATGAGGCGTGACGCCCAATTATGTCTCGTCAACAAGATTAGTGAATACACTAAACCCCCAACTGTGTCACATGGGTCTGTGGATAACTTTTGTTAAACAAACACTTTGTCTGGGCCTCCTAAATCAAGCTAACTTTTCTTATTTAAACTACAATAGTAGTTTCAATGTCCCTATGGCTTTCCTTTTTCCTCCTGACACGGAGTTCCTGTCAGGAGTTTGAATGAAGGAGTGGAACAAGAAGAGAGACCAAAAAACCTGAGCGCGAACATGGACTATTTATGAAGAACTCTGTGTACTAAACGAACCAATCAAGGAATGACACTTCTCGTCTGAACTTTCACACTTCCTCTCTGGTGTCTGGAGTTAACACCGTGCAAATGCGAAGATTAAAGTTTAATGAGGCCTTGATTTCCCTAAAGCAAAAAAATCTAAGCACAGAACTTTCTCTGAGAACAACAGAGAAAGTTGTTTCATCAGCAGACGTGATGTCATACCAGTTCAGCACCAATATCAGGCTTTGAAGTTTGGCTGTCTTCCACATTTAAAATCATGGAGTCCCTCTCTCACCTTCTCTTGCATCAAGGTGTGAATTATGTTTTACAAATGGAACGTGACCTCACACTCCTTACAAAAATCTCCAAGGGGCCTGAGCATCTCCACCGGCGGCAAAAAACAAGAGAGGAAATTGCTTGTTGAAGTTTTAATGAACTACTTTGTCGAGATTTCACACCTGATCGGCGACTGTTGAGATCCACGGGTTCCTTTTTCGTCTTTAAAATGTGTGAGCTCATATTCTTATCCCTCTCGGTAACTTGGGACTTCCTGACAGAATTTTCTGGAGTCTGTTTACGGCTGATTTAAACTTGTCGGCTCTGAACGGAGTCAGCGTTCGGTTCCCTCACCTGTCGGATGGTTTGCACCAGCTTCCCGTAGCAGTAGACGATGACGCCCAACGGCAGGGTAAAGCAGAAGATGAACAGGCAGATGATGTAGGAGATATTGTTCTGCGTCTGGGTCCTCCAGTCTACTGAGCAGGTGGTACCGGGACCCTCTGGTCCGTATCTGCTCCAGCCCAGCAGCGGAGGTACAGTCCAGAACACTGAGTAGAGCCAGGAGAAGCAGATCCCTCCCAGCGCCGGCCGGAATTCTCTGCCATTGGCCAGAGTGGGCGTCATCATGGTGCAGTAACGCTCGTAGGACAGAACAGCGAGGGAAATCAGGGAGACGATGCCTGAGGAAAAGGAAATATGGAATAAGAGTTGCATAAATGTGGTGAAAAAATATCAAAGTATAGCCTAATTGTTATTAAAATTGAACAATTGAGTCATATTTGCTTTCTTTATTCTTTACAAGATAATGATTGAGCTGCATTTAGATCCAGGGTGGAATCGGGCTTCTGCTGGTTTCATTCACTGACTCAGTCGACACCGTGAAAGAAACGTAACAAACAGATCATTTATCTACTTCTTCTTATCGCCTTGAGTTCTTAGACTCTGTTAATTGGTTTTACACTTGAACCTAGGAACAAATTCTTTGTTTATAACTCCTAGAGCTGCTGACAGTAAATGGTAATTAAACCATATGAGAACTGACCCGAGACTTCAACGGATGGACACGACCCTATATCCCTGTTTAACAATGTCTATTTCTAAGAAAGACTCTTTTTTTCTTGTCGAGCGAATTAATATAAATCATCCTGTCTGTTTGACCCCTCTGAGAAATGAGGTTACCGTGTCTCTTATATTGTAATTATCTATGCGAAAAAGTTATTTACGGTCGTCATCTTGTCTGTCGCAGATTGGTTATGTTAACGTAATGACTCTTTTCCAAATTTCATACCCACACAGACCTTTGTACGAGGAAGAACTGGATTGATTTTGGTAGACATCAATTGTATATTTCTGACACTATGGGGAGCATCGCATAATTCAAACAGGGTGATTGCTTGTACAACGCAGAGGATTGGGGTCTTTTTGGGCATAAACCCTGACTGCTGGAGAACACAACATAGTCTAGTTACAGTATATTTCCTTCAACCCTTTCATTGCGTGCTGTGTTCAATGATGTGTCAATATTTTAACCTGTATTGTACAATATAATGTATTGTTGTGTACTGTCTGTATGTAAATGTGTTTGTGTTACATGTTGTCATATGTTCAATGAAGGTCTCTCTTGTGAATGAGACCCTGCGTCTCAAATGAGATTACCTGTATAAAGTTAAATTTAGATATTTTTTGCCAGGTACTCCCATCTGGTGGGAAATCCTGGACTGGACCCTGAAGTACCTGGAGGGACTGCATGACTCATATGGCCGACGAACTCCTCAGAATCCTCCAAGATTAATCCTTGAGGAGGACCATCTAGAACTCTCTGCCTAGCGCTAGTGCCAATGTGACCGAACCCCAGATGAGCAGGAGAAAAAGGATGGAAGAAATATTCAATAAAGATATTTAGGGGGTTTATTTGTGTAAAAGGGAAAAAGACACGCTCACCAGCTAATTGACAGAAGAATTCAACTTAACAGGAACGTCAATGTATTTTACTTGTGCATGTGTGGAGTACTGCTTGAGATGATGTATCCCCTTGACAACCGTAGTGTCATCAGAGACACTAAGGATGCCCTGTGAGATAAGAAACAATCACACTGCAGGTGAAACTGCTGAGTCAGTCGGATGTCAAGTCTGATGTATCTTCAAAAGTTCCTGAGCTAGATCCTCAGGATAAGTGCTGGTATTGTAAATATTTTCTTCCTTGAATAACTACCATACTACTAATAATACTAATGTGATTGCAGCACAGTATGTCATCGTCAATGTTCCATAATAAGGAGGAAACAATGATCATGGGACAAATAGTTGTAGGTGCCATGACATCATTTCGAGGCTGAAAAGCCGTATTATTTCCATGCCTGTAAAACCTCAGACCATTTCTTCTGTTACTAATACATTAATGCAACAGAAGAAATACAGAACAGATATAATACTAGTATCAAGAGCTTAAATTGATGTAAAAACTGTTTTGTTTCCCATTCAACAATCACAAATCAAATGATAATTCAACATAATGTTGGGGAAAAAAGCCGATTCTCGGATTTATGAACCTAGAACAAACAGATGTTGTGTTTAAAATTATATTTCAGTTGTGGCCTCAATGGAGATAAGAAGGTGCAAAAAGTGTTTTATATCAAACACTGTAAAAGAATGATGGTTGACGATGCTCTTACAACGTCGGTGATGTGTTACTGTACCGACTGAAACAAATAGAATCACTGCAGTGTAGAGAGGCAGCAAACATGCAGACCTTCTGTGTGATCATGTCAGAATCAATGAATGTGTTCTGGTGCTGTAAATTGTCGCCAAGGTGACTAAGTCTTAAATCAGAGCTAATCAGCCTGAAGAGATGGTCCAGGCCCAACTTTACCTCCATTACACCGGCTCCCGGGGACAGTGACTCTAATTACAGACAATCACAACACCTTAATATAAAATGTAATGAAGGTCTCCGATTGGCCGACACCATGGAGTGTTATGGCCACACAATGTGTTGAGAGCGATAGCAAAGGGTCAGAGTCTAGACAATAATGGAAAATCCATTTGTGTTTGTGTGTGTTTGCAGACTGGGTATGATTATATATGCAGTGTGAGAGTTTCTGTATGTTTGTCATTGCAGTGGCTTCAGTTTAAGTATTGATAAAAAGTCTAGTCCATTACAAAAGTGGTCATTGCCACATTTGGAGTGTCTTCTTCCTGGACTTTTATGAAGAAGAAGGGTATAACAGTTTGGAAATCCTCCAAAGCACCTTCATTTTCATTCTGGTTGAATGATGTGATGTTTTTGTAAGTAAGTTGTAAAATGTTTGTTCTCGCTCAACGGAACCACGGCTGGTTTCTTTGAGTCATGGAGACAATTTACTGAGTTTTATATTACTTTATCAACTACTCCTCCCGACCGGTGACTATCTCTCTGGCCTGCCTCCTCACCGATTACTTATTCACACTCATATGATAGCTGTTGTAAGTGTGTATGCAACTTTTCATACCCGACAGTGAAGCTTTCACAGAGTCGACTAAAGGAAGTCTTTCCCCGCATTATGTGGGTTTTATCCCTGAGAAAGCATTCCATCAAACACATAACGCTGGGGAAGGTACGGCGTACTCAATTTAAACATGCATTCAATTATGTGTGACTGATATTCCATTAAGGCCAATCTCACAGTCGTTCCTCGGAGCCTGGCGGGGAGCGGATCCGTCCCTAACGCTGGCTTTGATGCAAACGTGACCCACTATGACTCAGCATAATGCCTTTAATGGCTTTTTCACCTGATGTCTTAAGTCTATACCCAACTACAGGGCGGTGTGGGAAAACATGTTGAAATTAATGACCCGATGTCCAAGGCCTGAGTCAGCACCGGAGATAATTATCTCTCATCGTCCAGGCTTTGGTGCCCTCGCTCCCTCCGTCATGTTCCACTCCTTTTCTTTGTGTCCCTCTCTTTCTTCCTCAATACGAAGTTATGCTTGATGCCTCAACACGACTTCCAACACAATCAGAGTGTGTGTCATCCATTGACTGCAAGTCACAAGGGTAATCTGGTGCATTAGCCATAATCAGAACACCGTGGACGCGTTAGTTAATCCTCAGCTGGATACGTTCAACGTTTTTATTTGCCTCATGCACAGCAATAACGTTGAGGCATGGAGTCCTTTGGAATTCAATTCTGGCTCTTAGGTTCCATTTAAAATGGTCATAATGGACAGTTATACCTTAAAAAACAAAGTATTATGTTAATGATTTCTGACTGTTGTCATTTTGTTGTCGTAGGTGGCGGTAAGGCACATTAGCGCGTTAGGGCTAACTTTAACGACTATCACCTGACATGAAAGTAGCGGTAATGCAGATCAACTCCGGTTGACACCTGCTTTTAGTATTTGGAAACTGATGATGAGGTAACACACTGGATCTCCTCCTGGTCCCTGGTCAGAAGGACCTCAAACTAGAGGAAGAAGGGAGTAAAGCCTGGAGGAGGCGTGGTTATTCTAAAAGGGTGTAACCGCCATTAATGCCCAAAGAACAGGAGGTAACGAAGTAGCTAGCTATTAAAGTTGTGTAAGAGCATCAAATCTGCATAACATCACATCAGACGAGATGATAGATGAATGAATTAATATGAGACACCACAGGAATTAGCTTCCCAGCATAGACCAATCAACACATTTTCTATTTTCGCTATATCTTCACCATTAATTCACTTGGACACAAAAAATTTCGACTGTATATCTAATATTGTGACAGACTGAGCCTTCAAACATGTCTAAATGAAAACATGCAGGTAAACACGAGAAAAGAAGTTAATGCTAATGCTGAACCTGAAAACCTCCAACATCTAGTAGAATTCTGTAATTATGCACAGTGATACGAGGAGACCCACAGTGTCAGCTCTTGCTTAAGTTAAGTGAGGTAAAGATGGGACAAGTTGGGTTTTAATGAGCTGTGATCACACCGGTCCAGGAAAACTTTGGCAGTTTGTATGTGAGAAGCCGAAACTTAAAAAAAAAAAATCATAATTCAGTAAGTATTTTAATTGACACTACATGTTTTTGAAAAGTTTGTTCCAATCCATTTCGTTGATTAGATGATTTTCTTTGTTTTCATATTTTTTAACCAATCAGAATTCGAGGTTGCCGTTTAGGGCGTGTTCTTTGACCTGCCAGGGGTAGCTGGCTAGCCCCGAAAGCTGTCTGGGCGTGTTTTAAGGCAGAATCGTCCCGCGTCAGTAGTACGTGTCTTGAAGGCGCTGATTTTCTTTTTCCCATTTCCAGCTCCTGCTGAGCATTAATTTTCAACAAAATAAAACTTATTGACAGGCTTTTTACTGCTGTCTCAACGCAAGAAGGTTCTGGGTTTGATGCCAGACCTCATAGGTTCCTTCAGAGTTTTCTAGCATCTTTCCCAAATATGAAAACAGGCAGTATTGGTGGATTCATGACTCTAAATTAGCTGTAGTTATGCACGTAAGTATGCAGCTTCATGTGTCGACCCGCTGACAACCTGTCCTGAGTGCACCTCATCTCGATGGCAGCTGGGATTGAATCTATTTCCCCCGGTTGCGACTCTGCAAAGAATGAGCAGGTATAAATAATGGATGGATGAGTTCATTGCATGGCCACCTTCCTACTTTATAAGTGACAAATGAAAAAAAAAGGCAAAGACATCAGCAGCAGCTGAATTTATGGCGGAAATAGGGATTTTAAGAGGCTATAGTGGTCTGAAACAGGGAAAAAGTTAAAAACTAATTGATGCACTGAATCAAATGACCTTGCCGTAACTTTGTGTTTGGAGCTTCAATCCTAAGCAGCGATGTAGGGCCTCAGTGTTTAACGGTGGGATGTAGAGTCCATCAGTTCTGTTGGAATCGTGTTCTTCTGAAGACTAAATATGTCAAACAGTCTGTTGGCTACAATTAGGAGATCAATAATGATTGGACATTATGGTTTTGCTGTCTGCATATTGCTCAGGTAGGGTTCAGTTAAGACATTTACAGCTATATCTGTAATTTGTAATCTATGAAGGTCCGTGTTTGTTCGAGTAATTTCAATTTGTTTCAGAAACCGATGTTGTAAAACAAAATACTTCATTTTCAGACACAAGTCAAAATTGAAAAACAAGACTTTTTCCTTTATGGGCAAGTTTTAAGAAAATGGTTTGATTTCCATTTTCTAATTTGAATAAGAAAAAATAGGCCGGATGTGGTCGTTTACAAGCGTACCACCGAAGGCGGGGCTTATGAGAAAGAGGTCTCCATTTTGTGCTGTCAATCATCACTTTATTCAATAACAGTAGCGGTTTATTTCAACGCCATATGAAAAAGTTAAGAGCCGGATTCTTTGTAAAACTTATTGGTCTGTTCTGCAGAACTCTCTATCTGCTGATGGACCCACCTGTGAGCCAACATTAACAGCAGTTATTGATCGTAACTCTTTAAGCCCCGCCCTTATTGGTGCACTCATGATCGTCCACTACTGTTCTCTGAAAACTACACAACAAGCTTTTTTGTGTTTCTGTTTTCTAGTAATTTAATTTTTTCTCATTCAAATGAAAACATTTTTATGATTTGTTCTTAATTTGTTCTTAAATATCTGTTTCTCAAATGAAAATCACAAATTACACTGAAAAATAGGGAATCAAATTGGGTTTGTTAGACATTGATTTGCTGTTTTTATTCTGTAAAAAAGGTCTAAACCTGAGTGGTATAAAAGAGATCTCAATCATCTGTCTATATAATTGATTCAAACACAGACAATACAGCCTAAATAATCCCCAATTATTCGTTTCTCCGGTGTTTGACAATTATCTCTCTCTTTTATCTTCAATTCAATGTCCCTTTACCACCAGAAAGGTTTTCAGAAAAAAAAAGATTTTTTCATGCATTGAACAAAACATTGAAATGCATTTTTTTAAAAGTTTCACCTTCATTTGAAAACATTGTGAATTTAATCCTAGTATTTAAAAACACACAAGAATTGCATTTTGCTGGTTAAGGCTGTGATGATAACCGCAGCGTCTTCAAAAGGGTAAATTCTTGAACCCGTGCTTAAAGAGCCCCTGCAAGGCTGTGGTATTTAATGAATAAAAGGTTAGTTAATGCAAAAACGTGTAAATCACCCCTAAAGTATGAAAGGGATTTTCCTTAAAACCTCAAGTTTTAACAGATGCTAATAGACGAGCGGTTTTGCATAATGAAGGACAGTCTGAGGAGAATTTCATGTTCAAGTCTCCGGGCGTTCCACATGAGCCATGAGATGGTTCCGTTTGCTGTGAGGCATCTTCTAGGGACAGATGGAGGATTTAATCTGGACAAAATATGTCATGCAAATAAAATAACAGAGAGAATGGAAAAGGAAATGTTTTATCGGGAGTGGGCTGAAATGTCTCCTGCTAAATAATAATAATTAGTTGTACGCACTTTTAGTCCTAATCTTAAAAATTTAGCTGCTCATTAATGCAGGATGGATCTAATTACATTAAAAGAAATACACAGCCAAAGAAGAAATGTCATGTTCAGTCCGTTAATTCAAATTTGCAAATTTCCTCCTTAAAGATATCTACTAACAACTTGAAGATAGTAAAAAAAAAAAAAGAGATTTTTCTCACATCAAAGTTTTTAGAGATGATTAGAGACGATTACCTACATTCTGATTATTGATATTCATATTTGACTAGAAATTTGACTCTTTGCCCTTATTTAAAGCGTATTTATATTTATTTAATGTATATTCATATATGTATAGATATATACACATGTTTGTATATCTTTACTGTTTTTCTTTAATTTAAGTTTATTCCTTTAGTGTGTATGTGTATCTTGTATATTTCTATTTCACCCTATTCATAGTCCCGAAAAGTCAATGATATTATCTTATCAATATGTTATCAATGTTATCACGCCGCAGATTCTTCGTATTATCGCGATAACACCAAAACCATTTCATTGATCATTTCCAAATTTTATACCCACATAGACCTGAGTTTGAGGAAGAACTGGAATGATTTTGGACGGTCAATTGAACATTTCAGACACTAGGAGGAGCTTAATCTCAAAAGTTTTTCAGGTCATAATTTTTCAGGCGTTGGTCTGATTTAGTCCAAGTTCGGTGCAAATTAATCAACTGGAGGATATTTATCTTGTATACATTATTTTCTCTAATAGTTTTGTATTTCACTCACAAGGAGGAGCTTTTTCTTTTACAAAAATACTGTCAGGCCCAATAACATACATTGCTTCTACCATGCAGGGCGTTGGGGACATTTCAGGGATTTAAACACTTGCTGTCGCTGACGACACTTTAGGTCTAGTTTCTACAATTGCTGCTACTTTACTTTTCAGCTGCTGTGATGCCTAAATTTCTCTTGAGTCTTGTTGTAGACAGCATTTAGTTTTTTCCAACCTATACATCTATTCATCCATCGAGTACAGGAACTTGTCCGAAGAGTATTTCATCATGGTATTACTGAACAACCCTTCCCAACCCCCTTAAACTTTGTGCTGAAAATGTGGACTTTGTAGTTCTAAGGAATGGACCCTGATCCAGGTCGCATTACTTACATCACGTAAGAACGTTTTATCATTAAGAATGATTCTTCTTCAATCATCCATTTGAAGCAGTACTCTGAGGGATTTTGAAGCAGCTCTCAAGCCTTATTCTACGCGGTATCAAAAAAGGTATAATCATCTACAATCTATCAGGCTGAAAGTATGAAAAGGTGTTTTTTCTCCGAATGGTCTCACATCAATAAGTGATGGATGTTGTGCACTTCCACACCGTTTGAGTCTCCTCTAATAAAACATCTACTATTTGTCTTTGCATGACAAGTCACACATGCCACTGGAAAACAGAAATTGGATTTTATGCTGTTAACATTTTTTGTATCGGGAGAGTAATTCAACAAACAATGGGACGCCTCTTGTCCTCTGCAATTTCACAAATGTATTGCGCTGATTAGACGCTGCAGCGTTTAAATACCTTTCAGATTGCTTGATTTCTCTGCCCAATGGTCCAAAACCACAATCTGAAATAACTATTTTTGACCGTTTTACCGCATTGTTTTTCCACCATCTGATCATTTCTGGCCAGGATGGAATCATTCATTCACAGCTCGCATAAATAATTAATGCGATGGTTCCAATCTCTGCATATCCTGGCTCTAAAAAAGCCGGGGATCCTCTCATTTACGGTTTTTACGCTTATTGCTTATTTATCCTGCAGCTGCTTCTAACAAACACTACTGAGAAACAGGAAAATACCAGCTACAAAACTGTAAATAAGATATATATTGTTCATGTTTCATCAGAGAGTGAGAGTTGTTGTTTCTGCCTGAATCATCCGCGGCTACGTTGGAAAAGTGTGACCCCCGTCGGAATATGGAATCATCGAGGGATTTAGTCGGAATCCTTCAATTCGATGGGAATAAATTGAGAACAGAGTCTGGGTCAAATGTTAGGGATTCCTGGACCGAAGAAAGAAAATAACATCATATTACTGTGAAAAGAAGATGTGCAAAGACAGTAATAATGATAAGAGTCGAAAGAAAGAATAAGATGAAGGAGCGACTATATCTTCAAGTAGGTTCAGCCTCCAAAGAGAAAACAACTGATTTAAGAGCAGGTTTAGAATCCACAGGTGAAACAACAGGTGAGCAGAAACACCTTAGATGAGGTAGATTTTACCTAAAAATGATGATTCCATATTTCAAAGAGTAAAACAACAGATTCAAAAACAAAACCACTCAGAAAAAACAGCTGGGTTAAAACTGGATATGCTTCACAGTATTTCATTTTATTTATATATAATTGTTTTGGTGTTCACACTAAACGTTGTGATAATTTGTTTGCCGCGTACAATTATATAAAAAGTCAATGCAAAGCCGCCAGCAGGTGGCAGAAGTTGCAAATTTGAGCTAGACAATGCAAATGCTGTGAATTTGCGTCACTTCATGCGCGTCAGTCACAGGGACATTTGGTCGTTAGACGTAACTGTGATGTTTTACAAAAAATACAAAACAGCGTTTTTGCTTTGGTCATGTTTGAAAACAGAATAAGTGGAGAGAAGTTTTTCCTGAGGGAGTTTTGGCATCTAGTCGCTAGCTGCGTTACTTGCGCGGTAGTTCCTAGGTGACATTAACGCGTGTAACGCGACACAAATGTAAATAAGAACGCATTTCATCTCTTCTGGTCCAAACCAAAGCAGGAATAACTCTTCCCTCAACGATGCCGGGAGCTGGCCTAAACGATAGTGTTCTGTAACACATGGAATTATTTGACTTTTACAAAGTACAGCAATTCCTTGTGTAGTATTGTGATACGTGTTGCAATCAACTCATTTTCATTACTTGCATCATTCTTGCGCTTCACTCAGATGTTGGAATGTTTCAACTCCGGAGGGAAAGCCTGTCAGCGTTGACTCTCTCACACTATGACTGAACTGGACTTCAGTTGGACGTTGACGCGGAGGAGGAGGATCATCTGAGCCGTCCGCTTACGCCTGAACTCCGACGTCGGGACGTTTGGATGTAGGACGTTTCTCTGACTTCTTCTAAATATTAAAAAGCAGCTCTTTGGTCACGTTTGATAAAATAAAAATTACTCCTGAAGGAGAGGTTCGCCTGCCCGCGTTACTTGCACGGTTGATCCCTGGTGACATTAACGCGACACAAATGTAAATGAAGCACGGTTTTGACGGACGTGAGACAATTATCGTATTTGGTATATTAAAACCTGTGAGGACTTGTTAAACAGGATTAGCTAACTTGGCACAACAAATTAAAATCTTATAAGCCTCAAATCATTTTCTACAAACTTACTTTTCCAATAGGTTTCCAATTTTCCATAAAATATGGCATTTCATCATGAATTAATTTTAAAAATCAAAATGTTTTTTAACTGTTTAAAAGCATGCATGTTAAATTTAGAGTGTCTAAGGTATTGAATTAATAAATAGACCCCAAGGAAATAAAATGTGCAAAGAAATCATTTTTATCCTTTCTTCTTTCTTGGCATAGTTATCTAAGAGTAAATGAGAAACACTGAAAAACAATACATAGTATAAAGAGTAAATATGATGGAGTTATTGAGTAGCTGCGCTTTTTAACACACCTTTAAGAGCAGAAACAACATCAGAGAGAAATGTCATCGATGTCACTGTGAGTTATTATTCCTAATAATGATTCCAACGGCAGAAAGGAAAGTTTGTTAGCTTAAAAGTAAAACCTTTTTTTTAATCTCCCTCTCACGCTACATCCTACATCCATCCAATGACAAATAAAAACCTTGAAACTGAAGTGGTTTTGTAAGTTGTTGTATCAGCGCAGCAGATGGCGAATAACACGAGGTCATTTAAACCTGTATCCATGTAACTCGTTCTCCTCATACACAGGTGTAGTTATTAGGTCTGAGAATTGTTTCCTGCTTTTATTTGTGGACCAGTTGTTGATAAAGTATCCAAACCCAACAGGCTGAACACTCCTGTAAGCCTGTAGACTTTTAATTAGGAACACCGCCCATGTGTTTGTGGAGTACTGTGTCCGTAGAGAGTTTGATTCTATTTGCCTCCGAAGCATCCCATCACAGTAATCTTGTTTAATCCTTGACTTGATGCTTTTACTCTCAGTTTCAGACGACTGACAAAGTTTATCTAAATAAATAAGACTCCATATGTACAACATCTTTTCCAAATTTTGCTAACTTGTGAAATAATGTTTAATTGACACTTTCGGTGTGAGACTCCGCCCTAATTTCCGTAATGATTTGCAGGAAAGGTTGCAATAAATATTATTTTGCAAGTTGGTCAGTATGTGGGAATTGCTTCTTGTTTCTCAGACTTATGCTTTTCCTACGCACTTCGGAAAAAAAATAGATGTGAAAAGAATTTGATGGTCAACTTTTCCCAACTGAGACGTTATTTTCAACTGGGACATCTTTAGTGAATACTATACCAAAACTTTCCCAGCCACTCTGAAGTCAGAGGAAATGTGACGACATTATTTTGACACACGAATGTACGACCTCGGGGGAAGTCACTGAAGCGTGACAAACAGGGGTGAAATGACAATTTCGGTGTGGGGGAGGGGGCACCAAGAAGGGTAACGTCTTCTAGCGTTAACATTCTTTCACATCTCCCTCTCAAAAATCAATTTGATATTGCCATGAAAACATCCACAAATGGCTCTTTCCAAAAACTTTTATTCAGGTTTCTCGCCAAAGACCGACATTGTGCAAAGATTTCATTGGATCACATCTCGACGACGTTACTGAATAGACATTGAAGGCATCATGTCATCATCAGTCCGCCACGTTGTCGAGCTGGCCTGATGATGTCGACAGCGAACGTTTGCTCGATTTGATTTGTTGCGCACACTTTAGCATTAGCATAGTCGCTAGTAGGTTTTTAGAAATAAAATAAGAGGGGTAAAAAGTCGTCACAAATTTTGTTACAATATTTTGTTTGCATTGATTATTATCATCATTAAGTGCTTTCATAACAAATCATTAAAAATGTTACTCTATTATATAGTTATCTGATACAATTATTCATCGGGGGGGGGCACACTCCCCCTGGACTTCGGCGCCTGGTGACCACTGCATTACTTACTGAGTGTACTTAAAGTTTTCCATTGGTACAACACAAAATGTCCTCATTGGTTTTGTTTGTCTTAGGCTGGACTCTAAAAGTGTTTGAAAGCCCACCAGGAATTCATCAGCTGCACGCATCAACAAACGCATGCGATCAAATCATGCGATTTTCAGGGTCGCAACTTGACATCATATCCTGTTTTTTTGGTCTCTTGGAACGCTGGGATTATATTTCAGTCGACCCCCACGAGAGTTTTGTTTGGAAGTGGACCAGGACCCATCCGGTCCAGCGGTCTTGGTCAGCGTATTTGGTCTGCACATATAAGTATTGTAGAAACCATTTCTTAAACGTACACGCATTTTTGATCTTGCAGCAGATAAGTAAGGATACAAATAATTGAAGAACACCTTATCGCACTTCACAGTCCAGACTCCAAAGAAGAAGAAAAAGAAAACAGATTCAATTGGAAACCTAACAAATAACATCCAGTACAGCCTCCAGAGAAATACAAAAACACTTCATTTAACCTTCCTACAAGTCCACCGTCCAGACATTTAACAACTTCTCTTCTTTTTTCACATTACAATAATCCTGAGAAAAAACAGGAAACCACAGATTTGGGAGCATCTTTAAATACTTCCAAGTCCAGAGTCCAAAGAGGAAATAAGTGATTTAAGAGCAAAAACACGAAACCTCCCTCTGCATTACTGGAAAGTCCTGCTTCAAGAGTGATTAAACACTTTGACTGGATCTTTCTGCAAAGTTTCTGAATCTGCACAAGTAAAGGATCCCCCCAGAAACACGGACTACAGAAAGAACTACAAGACTAAAAGAAAGACTACAAAAATGACTTTAAGGGAAAAACCCTGAGTATAGTCCAGACCGTAGGGGAAACAACCGACTCAGGACGAACAGCACCACACTGCCGAGTCCAAACTCTGAGAGAAAACAAAAGACCTTTATGCACCGGGAAATAGTGGAGGTCTAGACTGATCTAAGATCAATAACCCAGCATCTTACTGTCCCTTAAGACCGGTCCTGCTTCTAGAGTGAGAAAACCTCGCTTGAGCACTTTACTGCATCTTACTGCAAGTTTGGAACCTGGAGTTGAGGCAATGACCAAAAGACAGGAAGACTCCAGAATCATGAAGCATAGAGAGAAAATAAAAGGATTTCACAAAAGCTGGATCCTACTGCGTTGTGCAAAATCCAGAGCTAAAACAACGTAAAGAGCAAAAACACGGGAGTCATCCTGACTGTGGAGAGGAGACAAGGAGCAGAAGCATCTTACAGTACGTCCAGACTCCAAGCAGGAGACACAACATTCAGGAGCCAATCTGACTGCACCCTCACGAGAAAACAACCGATTTAAGATCAAAGTTTCCTCCTGTGACGGCAGTGGATGTAGAGATGAATGATGAAGAAGTGGACGAAGGAGAGGAGATAGTATAGCAGGTATATTCACAGAAGAAAAAAACAAACATCTTAAATTAAACGGGAGCATTAAAATCCCCATTTTCTCCTCCTTATTTCTTCCTTCCCTTGAGGAAGAAAAAAAACATGTTAATCCTGATTTCTGAAAAGAGGCAACACTAATTGATCCTCAGCAGTGATTTAGTGATTGACCCCCAACACTTCAGGGTCACGGCTTTGATCCCAGCGGTGCTGAAGATCTGGATCAAGCTGGCTCCGCTCTAACAAGCAGTGAGAGCATCTTACCTCTGGGGATCGGTATGAAAATCACACATTTATATTATTAACGCCCCCCCCCTCCGCTGGGAAAATTCAGTTTGCAAGATTTCCCACTTGATAGGATTTCAGTTACAATTCTATGTTGCCAAAATTGTAATCAACTGTTGAGAGAGTTCTACTGCAGACGATAAGAGCATTTTCATCACGTTAGAGCGAAGCAATGCGGTCGATGTTCTCAAACTTATTATAGTCTGGAGTCTCCTTATTTTCTCCCTAGTCAAGTTCACATTCTGATTTGAGGATGAGGAACTGATGGAATGTTGAGACTCTTGCTGCTTCTCAAACCCTTTGAGATAAAGGTGCATGATGTAATGCAGATTTGAGATAAGTTCAATTAAAGATCAAAGCCACATTTAAGGCTCATTGTTCTCGGTAATGGAGATAATACCCCCAAATTAAAACTGTATGAAAAGGTGTTTCATCTGTATTTGGATTTTTGGAGGGTGTAACAGGAGGAAAACTGCGGCGTTAATGATTAACTCTTCGACAAATAAAGCAGTGGAACTAGGCAGAGAGAGTGGAAGCAGCCGCTTACCTAAACACGCGTTAATGAACCCGTACCAAACGCACCCCGCGCGCCCAATCAGCCAGCGCCCCTGGGTGCTGGCCGCGAAGCTGAACGGGGTGCCCAGAACGCAGACCAGCAGGTCGCTGGCAGAGATGCTCACCAGCAGGAGGTTCATGGGCGTGCGCAGAGCCCGGTACCGACAGAACAGCGTGAGCACGAGGAAGTTGCTGAGGAACCCGAAGGTGCCGATGAAACCCAGACACACCGCCACCACCAGGTGTCCGTTCGGAGAGAGGCTCGCAGGAGAAAAGGAACCGGGCACCTCCTCGTACGCGTCCGTCGCCGCCGTGCCGCCGGCCCTTCCTCCGGCACAGTGCGCACAACTCAAGTTGCAAACGATCATACCGGCCAAGTTTGGATCGCCCAGAAGTTTGAAGCGGTCATCCGGTGTCGGTGCTGCCCCCCCCTCCCCCAGCGGTCAACCCATCTGGAGGCGCGCTCTGCTGCACCTTGCACGCATGTGTCGGCTTTTAGGACGGAGCCGCGAAAGATGTGAACGCCGGGATGTCCGGTCAGAGAGAGGACGAAGGCGGAACCGGGCAGCTGGTACCGGTGTCCTGGAGGATCCTGGAGAGGTTCGCTGCTGTTCTGGCGCTGTCCAACGTTTAGTGCTAAATGCGACTGAGCTTTTATCACCCAGTGCGCCTTTTAACGCGCTGAGGGACACAAACTCTCCACAGGAGGAGGTGGTGGTGTGTGTGCGCGAGTGTGTGTGAGAAGCGGAGCACGCATGTGTGTGACGGGCTATGTAGAGCATAATGTATACCTTCTCCTCCTCACTCACGCTTTGATGTTCACTAGTAGACTCATGCATACAAACAAACAAACATACACACATAAACATACACACATACAAACAAACATACACACATAAACATACACACATACAAACATACATACACACATAAAAATACACACATAAACATACACACATACAAACATACATACACACATACAAACAAACAAACATACACACATAAATACATACACACATACAAACAAACATACACACATAAACATACACACATAAACATATACACATAAACATACACACATACAAACAAACATACACACATAAACATACACACATACAAACAAACATACACACATAAACATACACACATACATACACACATACATACAAACAAACATACACACATAAACATACACACATAAAAATACACACATACAAACAAACATACACACATAAACATACACACATACAAACAAACATACACACATAAACATACACACATACAAACAAACATACAAACAAACATACATACACACATACATACACACATACAAACAAACATACACACATACATACATACATACACACATACATACACATACATACACACATACACACATACATACACACATACACATACATACACACATACACACATACATACACACATACAAACAAACATACACACATAAACAAACAAACATACACACATAAATACACACATAAAAATACACACATAAACATACACACATACAAACATACATACACACATACAAACAAACATACACACATAAACATACACACATACATACACACATACATACAAACAAACATACACACATAAACATACACACATACATACACACATACATACAAACAAACATACACACATAAACATACACACATACATACACACACACACACATACATACATACACACATACAAACAAACATACACACATAAACATACACACATACAAACAAACATACACACATAAACATACACACATACAAACATACAAACAAACATACACACAAACATACATACATACATACACACATACAAACAAACATACAAACAAACATACAAACAAACATACAAACAAACATACACACATACATACACACATACATACACACATACATACACACATACATACAAACAAACATACACACATAAACATACACACACACATACAAACAAACATACAAACAAACATACACACATACATACACACATACACACATAAACATACACACATACATACACACATACAAACAAACATAAATATACACACATACATACACACACACATACAAACATACACACATACATACACACATACAAACAAACATACACACATACATACATACATACATACATACACACGTACGTACATACATACATACATACTTACATTCATACATATATACACACATACATACATACACACATACATACACACATACATACACACATACAAACATACAAACAAACATACACACAAACATACATACATACATACACACATACAAACAAACATACAAACAAACATACAAACAAACATACAAACAAACATACACACATACATACACACATACAAACAAACATACAAACAAACATACAAACAAACATACAAACAAACATACACACATACATACACACATACATACACACATACATACACACATACATACACACATACATACAAACAAACATACACACATAAACATACACACATACATACACACACACATACATACATACACACATACAAACAAACATACACACATAAACATACACACATACAAACATACAAACAAACATACAAACAAACATACAAACAAACATACACACATACATACACACATACACACATAAACATACACACATACATACACACATACAAACAAACATAAATATACACACATACATACACACACACATACAAACATACACACATACATACACACATACAAACAAACATAAATATACACACATACATACACACACACATACAAACATACACACATACATACACACATACAAACAAACATAAATATACACACATACATACACACACACATACAAACATACACACATACATACATACATACATACATACATACAAACATACACACATACATACATACATACATACATACATACACACGTACGTACATACATACATACATACTTACATTCATACATATATACACACACACGTACATAGTACAAGACCATTCTGTCTCTGCACACACTACTATAATCTCAAATGTTATACCACATTCATATCTACACCATCAGACTCCTACTGTACTCTACAATGAACCACTATACTCTCATATATATACTATACTCTTACTATACTCTAGCGTACACGATTACACTCTCATATATAGACCATAGTCCTACTATACTCTCCTAAGGACCATAATAATCTCAGATGTAGACTATACTCCTACCATACTCTACCATGAACCATCATACTCTCATATATAGACTATACTCTACCATGAACCATCATACTCTCATATGTAGACTATACTCTACCATGAACCATCATACTCTCATATATAGACTATACTCTTACTATACTCTAGCGTACACGATTACACTCTCATATATAGACCATAGTCCTACTATACTCTCCTAAGGACCATAATAATCTCAGATGTAGACTATACTCCTACCATACTCTACCATGAACCATCATACTCTCATATATAGACTATACTCTACCATGAACCATCATACTCTCATATGTAGACTATACTCTACCATGAACCATCATACTCTCATATATAGACTATACTCTTACTATACTCTAGCGTACACGATTACACTCTCATATATAGACCATAGTCCTACTATACTCTCCTAAGGACCATAATAATCTCAGATGTAGACTATACTCCTACCATACTCTACCATGAACCATCATACTCTCATATATAGACTATACTCTACCATGAACCATCATACTCTCATATGTAGACTATACTCTACCATGAACCATCATACTCTCATATATAGACTATACTCTACCATGAACCATCATACTCTCATATGTAGACTATACTCTACCATGAACCATCATACTCTCATATGTAGACTATACTCTACCATGAACCATCATACTCTCATATGTAGACTATACTCTACCATGAACCATCATACTCTCATATGTAGACTATACTCTACCATGAACCATCATACTCTCATATGTAGACTATACTCTACCATGAACCATCATACTCTCATATGTAGACTATACTCTACCATGAACCATCATACTCTCATATGTAGACTATACTCTACCATGAACCATCATACTCTCATATATAGACTATACTCTACCATGAACCATCATACTCTCATATATAGACTATACTCTACCATGAACCATCATACTCTCATATGTAGACTATACTCTACCATGAACCATCATACTCTCATATATAGACTACACTCTACCATGAACCATCATACTCTCATATGTAGGCTATACTCTACCATGAACCATCATACTCTCATATATAGACTATACTCTACCATGAACCATCATACTCTCATATGTAGACTATACTCTACCATGAACCATCATACTCTTATATATAGACTATACTCTACCATGAACCATCATACTCTCATATATAGACTATACTCTACCATGAACCATCATACTCTCATATATAGACTATACTCTACCATGAACCATCATACTCTCATATGTAGACTATACTCTACCATGAACCATCATACTCTCATATGTAGACTATACTCTATCATGAACCATCATACTCTTATATATAGACTATACTCTACCATGAACCATCATACTCTCATATATAGACTATACTCTACCATGAACCATCATACTCTCATATATAGACTACACTCTACCATGAACCATCATACTCTCATATATAGACTACACTCTACCATGAACCATCATACTCTCATATGTAGACTATACTCTACCATGAACCATCATACTCTCATATATAGACTACACTCTACCATGAACCATCATACTCTCATATGTAGGCTATACTCTACCATGAACCATCATACTCTCATATATAGACTATACTCTACCATGAACCACCATACTCTCATATATAGACTATACTCTACCATGAACCATCATATTCTCAGATATAGACTATACTCTACCATGAACCATCATACTCTCAGATATAGACAATACTCTACCATGAACCATCATACTCTCATATATAGACTATACTCTACCATAAACCATCATATTTCATATGTAGACTATACTCTACCATGAACCATCATACTCTCATATATAGACTATACTCTACCATGAACCATCATACTCTCAGATATAGACTATACTCTACCATGAACCATCATACTCTCATATATAGACTATACTCTACCATGAACCATCATACTCTCATATATCTAGAATACTATGATCTCACAAGCACCACCACGATCTCATATGTAGACTACTGTACTTTAACATTCATCACATGCATACAGTGTATGTATATATATATATGTAAATATAAGTAGACTACTGTACTAACATGCACCTACAACCCAGGTTAGACGTATTGTAGACAAAGTCAGAGCGGACAGATTGAGACGGTTTGGACCCCTGAAGAGGAGGTTACTGGATCTTCTTACTGATGCTGGATATTGACCTTCCAGGCAGGAGAAAGAGGAGAGGACCAAAGAGGAGGTAACTGGATGTGGTGAGAGGACATGCAGTTGGTTGGTGTGACAGGGCAAGATGGAAGCAGATGATTCACTCTGGCGACCCCTAAAGGAAACCGCTGAAAGAAAAGGAAGAACATTACAGAATCAAAAAACAAATCAGTAAATAGAAACGAGTCCAGTTTAATATTTCATTTGACTTTAAAATGATTGATAGTTTAAAAAATGGGACACTTGACCCCAAATAATGTCCTAACTTTCATAAAACTCTCCTGAAGGATTTAATGGTAACTAATTATCATTCAAATGTGAGTTGTTGTTTTTGTTTTTGTTTGTGGAGGGCTTGAAGACCCCCGGTGTTCCGGATGCGTCCAGAATCAACCCAGACTGTCTCTGCGTTTGTAATGAACCACATGTGGTCACAGCTGGATCATCGAGAAACAAACAAGAGAAGGGAAGGAGAACATTTTGTACCTCTGCTCTGGGGTGATAAATGAGAGTTCTGGATTTAAAATCCTGCGTCTTCCTCTCTATCCTTTCCCCCATTTTATGACTCGATTTTCCATCGACTGTCTTACATTCACTACTGCGAGCTTTTATTTTCTTTCTTTTAAGGTTTCCTGCGTTTGACTCGCTCCATCTCTCCTTGTTTCTCTCAATCACGCCTTTCATTGCCTCTGTTTTCTATAAGGGACTTCTCCCTGCCCCGACGGATTTTGCTCAAATCTCTTCTTCCCTTTCGTTAGTGTGAGAAGGTTCTTCAGAGTTGAGAAAAAGCTTCGCTTTTTCCACAGGTGTGGGTGTCATTTGGCTTCTCAACTTCACGATCAGTAGAATAGAAACGGAATTCCTGTGCGAGGATTCCTTCGGTCCAAAGCCCTGTTCGCCTGTGAAGAACACCTGCATCAACGGCCTTCAGCTGCCACTGCTTGACTCATGTGAGGATTTCAGAGACAGCATGGACTCGAGCAATATGTCTTTAGGAGAATAATAACCCCGGAGCGTTGTGTTTGTTCCAACAACAATGTTTCGAGTGTTTCAGTCAAACAGACTGTGACTGAACCCATTTAAACCCGATCGACGGTGTGGCGAGGACGCGTCGGGGGATGGGATTGAAGGACCTTAGATTTTAGAGGACTGAAAGAGAATGGCAGCAGATTCTTCTGTTTCCTGCTGGGTTTTTCCTCCACCCACTGCAGGAGCCAGAACACCGCCGTCACCTCCGCCTCACAGACTCACAGATGAGGAGTTTGGAGTTTGTATTATTCTGGACTCCAGTCCATCTGCTGGGAGGATTGTTCTACAAGTCATCAAAGAATCCACTAAGAAATACACTACCATACCACACTACTACACTACACTACACTACACTACACTACTACACTACACTACCACACTACACTACCACACTACACCACTACACTACACTACTACACTACACTACACTACTACACTACACTACCACACTACACTACCACACTACACCACTACACTACACTACTACACTACACTACACTACTACACTACCACACTACCACACTACACTACCACACTACACTACTACACTACCACACTACACTACTACACTACACTACTACACTACACTACACTACCACACTACACTACTACACTACACTACTACACTACACTACTACACTACCACACTACACTACACTACTACACTACCACACTACACTACCACACTACTACACTACCACACTACACTACCACACTACACTACCACACTACACTACTACACTACCACACTACACTACCATAATACACTACGACACTACACTACTACACTATCACACTACCACACTACACTACCACACTACTCTACCACACTACACTACTACACTACACCACTACACTGCCATGCCACACTACTACACTATCACACTATTACACTACCACACTACACTACCACACTACACTACCGAACTATCACACTACACTACCACACTACCACACTACACTACCACACTACCGCACTACACTACCACACTACCACACTACACTACCACACTACCGCACTACACTACCACACTACCACACTACACTACCGAACTATCACACTACACTACCACACTACCACACTACACTACCACACTACACTACCACACTAAACTACCACACTACACTACTACACTACACTTCCACACTACCACACTACACTACCACACTACCACACTACACTTCCACACTACCACACTACCACACTACACTACCGAACTATCACACTACACTACCACACTACACTACCACACTACACTACCACACTACACTACCACACTACCACACTACACTACCACACTACCACACTACCACACTACACTACCACACTACACTACTACACTACACCACTACACTGCCATGCCACACTACTACACTATCACACTATTACACTACCACACTACACTACCACACTACACTACCGAACTATCACACTACACTACCACACTACCACACTACACTACCACACTACCGCACTACACTACCACACTACCACACTACACTACCACACTACCGCACTACACTACCACACTACCACACTACACTACCGAACTATCACACTACACTACCACACTACCACACTACACTACCACACTACACTACCACACTAAACTACCACACTACACTACTACACTACACTTCCACACTACCACACTACACTACCACACTACCACACTACACTTCCACACTACCACACTACCACACTACACTACCGAACTATCACACTACACTACCACACTACACTACCACACTACACTACCACACTACACTACCACACTACCACACTACACTACCACACTACCACACTACCACACTACACTACCACACTACACTACACTACCACTACTACTACTTCACAAAAAACAACTACTTCTATAAAACACCAACAACTACTACTGCTGCTACTAGTACTTGAAAAATAACTATTATTATTACTACAAACGCACTTACTACTACTACTGTTATACAACAACAACTACTCCTTCAACCTCTGCTACACCAACTACATCTACTCCTACAACTATTACTACATCTACTCCTACAACTATTCCTACAACTATTACTACAATTACTACTACAACTACTACTACATCTACTACTGTACTACTCCTACAACTATTACTACATCTACTCCTACAACTATTCCTACAACTATTACTACAATTACTACTACAACTACTACTACATCTACTACTGTACTACTCCTACAACTATTACTACATCTACTACTACATCTACTCCTACAACTATTCCTACAAGTTTTACTAAAATTACTACTACAACTACTACTACATCTACTACTTCATCTACTCCTACAACTATTACTACATGTACTACTACAACTACTATAACTACTGCTGCACCAACTATATCTACTCCTACATCTACTACTACAACTACTATAACTACTGCTGCACCAACTATATCTACTCCTACATCTACTACTACATCAACTACTACATCTACTACTTCATCTACTCCTACAACTATTACTACATCTACTACTACAACTACTATAACTACTGCTGCACCAACTACATCTACTCCTACATCTATTACTACATCTACTACTACATCTACTACTACATCTACTACTTCATCTACTCCTACAACTATTACTACATCTACTACTACAACTACTATAACTACTGCTGCACCAACTACATCTACTCCTACATCTATTACTACATCTACTACTACATCTACTCCCACAACTACTCCTTCAACTATTACTACATCTACTACTACAACTACTACCAATACTTCTTGTTTTACTCAGAGACCCCCATTACCACATTCTAGCGTCAGTGACGTTGTGTCAAGCCAGCAAAAATAAACAACTAATGATCAAGCTCTACAAGTCTGCTCCCCAGGGGTCCACCGACGACCCCCTCAGACGACGGGGGTTCGTCTGAGGGGGGGCTAGAAGACACCAGGCAGTCAGCATTTATATGGAAGGAGGCTCAAAAGATGCATCAAACCCAGACTCACACATAGCGCTGGGACTTTGTCAAGTCTGCTAAAGTGTTTGATTCGTGGAACCAGGCGTCAGTGAGTGGTTTTAAAGAAAGAACAATCTGTCAAGTATATTCACACCCACATTATTCATGCCAGGTCCAGTTGGGGTCCATTTGAAGAGAGGGAACATGCCCGAGCCCAGCCCCCCCTAGGAAGGAAGCTCATCTTGTGTTTTTATCCTTGATGTCTTTCTTTCAGTCACTACCCAGAGCCCATGACCTTAAGTGAGGGGTTGGAACACAGAGGGACCTGTAAAACGAAAGCTTTGCCTTACGACCCTTCACGCAACAAACACCAACAACATCTCCAAATTCATAGAAGTGAGATTAGAAGAAAACAAACATTTTTGTAAACAACAATCACAAAAACTAAAAAACATAACTGAGACAAAAACACAAGCTGCATGTCGGATGAAAAGGTTAGAACTAAATACAGGAAGTGATTTCTGATGACCTTTAGTGTCGATCAACAGATTGCATCAGCAAACTGCAAAACTGGAAAGATATTAACAGATTTGAACTTTGCAGATCAAGAACTTCTTGTCAAAGCTCTTACAAAACAAGAAACCTGTTTTTTACTTTTGCAAGACAGACATGAAATAGATCTCATCTCATTTCAGTCTCAATTTACCCAACTGCAAATAGACACATCTACAGGACATCAGAGCGTCTAACAGAGAATCGAAGGAAAAAACATTGCACGGCTTTCCTTGGAATTTATTGCGGCCTCACTAGATCCATTTCAAACAGACGAGACAGGGAATGAAGAAACATAGTGTCTATTACCCAGACTCTCTGTGGGAGAGTCTTCCTCTCTCAGGGAGACTGTGATTCAAGGGTATCTGCCCTGAGCGGCAGCAGGTGCGTCTGGATATTGGTGGCGGTGGCTGATGACTCTGCTATAAGTAATGACTCATGAATCTGATGGATCTGCAAGGATTGGGTGGAGATGGGGAGGTGGAGGTTAAGTGCACCAGCAGCACGAAGAAACTAGATGAATTGGGAGAACTTTATTTTACAAACGGCAGCAGAGAGTTGACGATGAAGGTGAGTCAACATGATTGGATGAATGCGGCCCGATGAGGAGCAGAGCCGACATCAAGTGACGCCCCAGACTGTGAAGCAGGTAATTGAGACTGCGCAGAGGGGGAAGGTGAGAATGAGGGAGTGGTATGATCGGTAACTGTGGCCCGAGTGTGCAAAGGGGTAGTCTACCTGATTGAAGACAGACAGAGCTTCATTTCCACACATTAGTAGTTATTATATTCCTGGGAAATTCCCAGTGTTTCTTTGGATTGGTTTTTATTTTGTAGTTTGATTGTTGTAGGTTTAAACTTGTGTTTTCTGTTTCGTTTTAAAGGTTTAGTTCTATGTTCATTTACTTTTCAGCATTTTGCCTCGATCAGCGGGGGCCTCTGTATGGAGTTTAAGTTTGCTGGGTCCATTCTTGGGTCAGATCGTTCTGTTAAGGTTTGAGTTCGAAAACCCAAATGCAAACAACAGTCAAAAAGATTGTATTTGTTAATAAACTATTTATAACCTCACTTTTAATACTTAAGATTTATGTCATATCTTTGGATTCCGTGATTTGATTTTGATTTATTTCGTTCATATTTGCATTTCTCCCTTTCTCATACGCACACATGTACAACAAACCAACGTCCACGCACATACAAGCATATGTATATATATTAGATTTTTTTAAGACCTCTTTCTTTTTCTGGAGAAAGTAATCAAGTACTCATTAGAGTAGATTCTGAATAGACGTGTCTTGCATCCATGTGAACAGCTGGTGTGTATTTTACCATGTTCACCCTGCTGGATAGTTTGATGCTCGGTTAAAGGGGCTGTCATCGTGTTCTGCTCCCGCTGACATCCCCACCAGAACCAGCAACAGCAGATGAGAGGTCACTCGGCCGTGCCCACACAAAAACCGGGGCACAAATAAAGATGGCTCTAAGCCAAGTAAATCTCCGTTTCAAGCCTGAGGGTTAATTCGGCAGGGTCTGACATCCTCATTGGCTGTGAAGTCTTTTGCAACATCACCCCTCCACCCTGTGAGAGATCGAAGAGGAAGAGGATGAACCGGCAATTCAGCGTGAAGTGGGTGAAAGAACTGTGACGGACCTTCAAAGTTTTGTCTTTTTTCAGTTTAATAACCATTTTATACACGGGTATCTTAGTTTTGGATTGAACTATTTTTTTTTAAAGCCTAGGATCTATGTATAATTGTGCTGAGTTTAATTTAGATGTGCTTACAGTATATAATCCGTTTTATTTTATTCTCTCTTATAACAGATCCGTCTGAAATAAACCCGTGTGTATACTTCCTTGAGTTAATTCCTTTTCCTCAAATGATCAGATGACAAGATTTTTCAGATTACCTCACCCAATATATAAGTGAAATAATAAATAACTGAGCCTGCACTTTCACCCCGACAGCAAGGGCATATCCCCAAACCCCTGATTGAACTCCTCAAATTCAAAATGAAAATTAATATTTATGTCTGAAAAAAAAATAAAAAATCATTTTCAAAGAAAAAATCCCCCTAGTGAGTAAAACATGAACTATTGGAGTAGAATATGATAAATACAATATAAACCTCCCAGAATGGATTCATATGAACCGGATCTGGACTTAATCTTGTCAACGGTTAGGAATTTATGTCAGGATAACAAGGTTTTTTAGAAAATTCAATAAAATCTTCCCTTAGTGAGTAAAATTTGAATTAAAGGGGTAAAATATACTAAATATAAGTGAGTCCTCTTTGATTCGATTCATATATATATTATGGGATATTATGGAATAATAACCCGAATAAATATCATGCCATGCTGCATGAATCGTCAGGAAAATCAGGAAAAATCTCAATAAATTCCCTTTTCACCACCATGTCATATATTCAGAATGAAAGCAGATTTAAAGCAATGTGAATAATTCAAAGGGAAAATTTCAGCCCATTAAATTATTCCATCAAACTCCGGCTCCAGGGGAAAACCTTCAAGGTCAGTTAATTAAAACAAACTAGAAATGGTCCGATCAGTCCTTCTCTGCGGCGTGAGATGGTGTTTGTGTGGAGATTGGCGTTTTTGTCCTTCCTGGCTTCTTACTTCCTGTTTGTGATGGATGTGCAGGTTGAGAGGAAAGCGTCGACAGATGATTCTCCAGTAGATCATTGTAGTCCAGGAAAGTAAGAGTAAAGTGCCGAACGACTACAATTTGAGATAACTCCCTCGCTTTTCTGTCTGCTGACGTTTTTTGTTCCTCCTCCACCTCACAGTTTTGTCAGATTTATCATCCTCCTTTCCTCTTCTCTCCTCACTGGATCGGGTGAGGAGGCTGTTCTACGACATTCTTGAAATACGACCAACTGCCTGTTCTCAATTACAGACTTAAACCTTATTTAAGCTGGTTGTCCCTGACAGCAAGGCTGTATCCAGGGAAAGCCCCCAATCTCCTGCGTTGTACAAGCAATCCCCATGGTTGACCTCTTCAAACTAAAAGTCATGTCAGAAAAAACTGTAAAAGTTTTAGAGTAAAATATGAGGTGCACAAGATAGATCTCCTCGAGTCCCTTCATGTGAAGAAATTTGGTCTAAATGAGAGCGAGGAGCAGGAAGTAATGTCCTAAAAATGTTTATACTGAGTCAAATATGAAACATTAAAGTAAAATACTTTTCGGGGACATTATAAACTTAAAATAGCTCCACAGCTATCATTTTTAATAACCTCGGTGTCTGTGGACAGATAGGAGAGGAAGAAGAATTTATTTTCAGAGTAAGTAACTTTGTAACGGTTACTATGTGTAGTGAGTTCTGACTGGGGAGAACTGAGAGGTAAACCCGGTTTGGACCCAGAACTCACTGGAGGGACTTTATATCTCATCTGGGTCATCCCACTTCGGGATCCCCCAGGATGAGCAGGTGGGTGTTGCTGGGGAGGAGGATGTTTCGAATACCCTTCCTGGCAGCAGTTTTTAGACTCACCTGCATTTATTTTTTATTATTTATTAACCAAAAGGTTGAAGGACTGCTTGAGTCGAAATTTTGAATAAGTCTCAGACTCCACTTCAAATCTCAAATTTCTCACATGCAGAACTGAAAAACGTGTTCATGCAAACGTTTGGGAAAACGCCCGCTTTACTTTGAAAGGTACAGAGTGTTGAGGATATTTGAAGGAGCAGCAGCGAGAAGCTGAGCGCTGTGAGTTTCTCTGCTGATGACACGTTTCCTGAAGCAGTGACGATGACATGGAGGATTCTTCTGACGGACAGTTGGTCCACGTAGCCTCGAACGCCTTCCATCAGCACTTCAGCGGTGCGTTTTCTGTTGCACCAGCGGTCGTGTCTGAGCACAGCTGATTGAAATGGATGAAGAAAAGTCCTTCCCAGCCCTGTTTTCAGGCTGAAGAGGTGCTTGGTGAAGCGAGGGGAAAAGAAATTGAAAGTGTGTAATTATCTCACGCTCCCGTTGACGGGTGGGTTTGTACAATCAGAAGGGAACAACTGGAATAACATCGTCTTTGAAGAAGGTTTTTGGAAGTCATTTAGAAAGGCGTATACTTACTCAAGGCTTCAAATAAGAGAATTATCATCAGGAAAGTCTGAACTTTTATGATTTGCTGCACAATTTCCAAAGGTTGTTTTTATTTTTATTTTTACTTTTTTAAGTTATAACATCTAAAAAATAACTTTTTGACTGAACTTAAAAAGCCTTGAAAGAATTTTATCAATCATTAAATGGGTTTTTTATTAAGCCCAGAATAATTGCTTAATGCTGAACTAAACCCGTTTAATCTTATGCAAAAACTTCAAATGATTTAATCAAATAATTCTAAAAAAAAAAAAAATACCAGGGAAGTTCAAATGATGGGAACAGCAACAAAGATCAAAAAGGTTTCCATACAGAGTCACGGCTGGACGCCAAACGAGATTGAGAAGCTCTTAAACCCGATCTTATGAGTTCAGAATCAGAATCAGAATCAGAAAAGAGTTTACTGCCAAAGTAAATCACACTTACACGCCTGTCAAGATGATTAAAAGTTATTAAGATGTTCTTGCGGATCAATATTTGACGTGAATCAAGGAAAAGTTGATTTGGACTGTTTTAGCTCAGTGGGAGAAAAAACACCCGAGTTCTGATCTGAATCACATCCACAGGTATCAGATACGTGTCTGATTCAGGATGCACGTATGAAAGTACAAGTTAGTAGTAGTTATAAAAATCTCACCTTTATAACATCCGATCCACTTTCTGCTGAGTTAGCTTAATTATGATACTGGACTGAATCCTGCGACGTCTTCCTCGCATGAAAGATTAGGTGATTGTTTTTCGTAAAGCTATTTAGGGAGGAAGTATATTATTCTCATTTCTATTGATTTATGTGGTACCATTAAGTCGAGAGCGATTAGAGGGTTGAGGTCGATTCAAAGATCCTGACCAAAGACCTGGACTCAGACTCTGGAGAAATGTGAGAAAGTTTAATTGCAGAAGTTAGACAGTAATAGGCCAGATGCATTTTTTTAAAGTAGTTCTGTTCTCATATGACAATGTTGTGAAAACAGTTCTTACAGTAGTCCGGCTGCCTGGCCGGTACTTGGCAGCGTGACTTTTCAAAGTCAGCAGCGAACGAGAGTCCGCTGTAGTTTTTGATGTTGATCCCTGTCGGGTTAAATGTCATCACAGTTTTCACAGGAATGACATTTTGACAGTTTATACAGCATTAGTAACAGAAGCGTTCTGAAAAGATTACACTCTGGAACCGGTTCTCCACATTCAGCATTTTCAGACTCAGGGCAGGATTGGAAAGGACATGACAGGACAGGAAAGGACATGACAGGACAGGAAAGGATATGACAGGACATCACAGGACATGGCAGGAAAGGAAATGAAATGAAATGAAATGTCTTTAGTCAGAATAAAGTGCCTGTAGATCTGTGGTAAACGTTGACAGAAGGACGTGATGAAGAGCAGAGGGATAAACCAGGTTCTGCAGAGGTTGATTGGAGAATAGAATCAGGTGTGTTGATTGACAGCCTGCCCTTCCGGATCTGTCTTCAGGTTAAAAGAAAGGTTATGAATTTCTCAGAATGTCTAACGGACGGAACATTGTACCTTTGTGTTTGAGGCGTAGTCAATCCACTGATTTGGTAACTTTGAGACACATTTGGCGTGTTGACTGGCTTCACTCACTGTGGATGGACCCGTTGACGAGGGACATGTTGTCCTGGTTTTGGACCTGGTCCTGTAGTACAACAATATCTGAGAGGTTTTCATTTGGAGATGACGATTATTCCCTCGTCTTCAATGACCGGCTGTATTCTTTAGTAGCAGAATGTAAATAATGCCATTGTCATTAAATATTAATGCTGTTAATATCATGTATCAGTGCAGGCGCTCCATTAGAACAAATTGTTCCATAAGGTGACTAAATGTTTACAGAGAAATGGTTAAATATCATATAAATCACTCGCGCCTTGTGCAGCTACGCCCAGAGACGCATAAACAGAGACAAGGGAAGGGGAGGAAGATGATGGAGTAAACTATTTGAGGAAGAGTCACCATAACAAAGAGCGTGAATGCCTCCGCCAGCGCCAGGGTCTATTAGAAAATACTTTTCTCTCTCGTAAGAGTCGTCTCTGCAATATCTGCCAGCATTGAAGCTTCTAAGGGAAATAATGGTCTTGTGTGGAAATGATTCAATATGTCATCACACCAACTATGATGATGTCACCATGATGACATCATCGCACCAACTATGATGATGTCACCATGATGACATCATCACACCAACTATGATGATGTCGCCATGATGACTTTGCTTCACGTCGATGTCCCTCATGCCAAATTCCTCCTAATCTTCTGGATCATGTTACGTTTTCTCAGAGAATAGGGAATAAAGTGCAAAGCTGAATCACCGAAACTCAGTGGACTTTAACCTTTGAGAAGACTGGAATCCAGTCGGAAGCACTGATATAAGGCCGTGTAAATCGCTGTGTCATCGGCGTATAAATGTGTTTTTAATGTAATCATTTGTAAATATGCCGATTAAAACACATCCCAAAATGAAACACGGGGTTGAGCAACTGGACTCATGGTTCAGGTTTAGTAGAACATGCATGATGAGATCTTTAGGAGGGTTAAGGTCAGGTGTTGACGCGTCATCTTGTCTACGTGCCGTCGGACTGTTGAATCAACTACACCATCGGTGGGGCGGATAACGTAGCGTTTCTCCTGCACCACACGGTCTCGTCCAGGTGGTTGTGTCCGGTTGATGTGGAGTGATTTATCGGCTGATTCAAAAGTGGCCCACTATGTCAGGACATATAATTAACTTTCTAAAAGCATTGGAATCAATGGGCATCGGCTGAGCGGTCCTCCGCCCTGTGAAGGCGCTTGTGTCGCTCCGGCTGCTACATCCCGCCGTTGAGCACTTGTTGCCGACGGCGTCTTCTCTCCGCATCGCTGACACACACAGACATCTTCCTTTAAAGGCACTTCTCCACCATTTTGCCGAGATAACCAGCAGGAAAAGACACTTGATTACATGCGTCCCTTGTAATTGAAGTCTTCGACTGACTGATAGGGGAATCGTCTTTTCTGGATGACACATACGCTGCTTACATGTGACTCTTACAGTCTGACGGCGGGAGTGAAGTTAGTAAGGCATCATTTAAATCTAAATGAGCGATGGTTAAATAACATAAAGGGTTTATTCAAACCCAGCCACAAAACAACCTCGCTGTGTCTTTCATTGCTGATGTGTGGCGTCGAAAAGGAGCCGTTGAATCCGGACCAGACGTTCAGGATGCCTCCGGCACAAACAATCGGGAGGAGACCCAATAAATCCGGAATTGACTGGAGGGATTATAATCCTCATCTGGCCTAGGAATCCTTAAAATGAAGCGGTGTCAGTCCGAAATCAAACTGAAACGTTTCGATTTGTTTCATTTGGTCTTCCGGACCAAACACAGAAAGTAATAGCAGGCTACCGTCAACGATAACATGGAAGGACCAAAAAAAAAAAAAAATCATTAGTAAAAAACACTTTTTATTCCTGAGAGAATATAATTCCAGATGAAGCAAACTTTTGGAGGAACTTCCGCAGTCACTCTGCAGTCGCCAATCATGTAACCCGAAATCCAGGACCACTTATCAACGGTATTGTTGATAAGTGACAATTATCCTGGTTGGGGTCTCAGACTCTATTGTGCAGCCAGGAAACGGCAGCAGCAAGGGAAGAAAAAAACGGCTCTGCAAAGTTGCCGCGGAGGAAGAAATCTTCTTTTTTGCGCCAAAAACCCCGAACTTTCCAGACCCATGGTCACATGACCCTTCTCTAAAATGTCTGCAGAGATTTGTCTAAACGCAGCCGTGGTCTCTGCTTTGCTGGGGAGATTGCCATTTGATGTATCATCATAAGGGTTAAAAGGATTCACCGGGGACGGAAGGATGCTGGGCTGCAACATGCAGACCGCCACTCCTCAGAAAAACATCAACATGTGTGTTTGAAGCTTTGGCGAAAAGTATAATTTATTCCATATAGTGCTGATTATGCAGGAAATGCATTGAGACACTTATAAGACACCCAGAAACACACGCACACACACACATGTTGCATCAGGAATGCGTGTCTTTCCCTTTGATTTCTAATCTAACCTTGCCAACAGATGCACTCTTGCCCCTCCAGTGAGCCATGAATTATTCATCTTACAAAATGAGCTTATTTAATTAAACGCGCTTCATTAAAAATATAGCAGTTCTCATGAAGATTTAAGTTTGTGACACATTCCCGACAATTTTTGCCCCTTAAAGGAAACGAGCTGTCATTGAAAATACCTCTTTTTTGAATTGTGTGTAAAACCCATGGATGTACAATCTGGGCTAAATGCTAACTATCATCCCTCAATAGTTTGGTTTTCTCTTGGTTGAGTACATTTGGAGTCTCTATTTCTCACGGAAAATGTGACTGAACATTTATAATATGACAGGATGTATATGCAAAAGAGGAAGGGGCCGAGGCTGGAGCCATGGGGGACACCAGATGTCAAAGGGTCCACCAAGTGACTATAGTGACTATCGGCTATTGAGAAATGAAAGGAGCTAAAAAAAATTTGCAGTTCTAGCAGATTTATTTTGGTATATTAAATCATATAAGGACGTATTAAACAGATTCATATAATTTGATACAACCCCAAAAAAAAAACTGAAAAACTGATAAGGCTCAAATAGTTTTCCAAAAAAATACTTTATCAAAATGTTGAGCTTGTCTCATTAAAATGGTCTAATTTCCAAAATATACAAAATTTCCTCATGAAATAATTCAATAAATCAGATTTTTCTTTTAATCTGTTTGAAAAAGGGTTTTATTTGACATTATATTGTATTAGAGTGTGTAAGACACTAAATTAATAAATGTCACCAAAGAAATACAATTAAATTGGTCGAAGAATTCAACGGTGAAAGTTTTTAAACTTCTTAAGAAAAACTAGGAAGCCATTCCATTTTAGTCCGGTATTCCATTTGAAGTTGGCTCCAAAACATTTTCTCTATTGTCGCCTCGGTCAATGCAACATTTTTCAGCCGAGTATCGTGATAATCGTGCCGGTATTTCTTCCACAGTCGCGCTGACAAATAGACAAACCACAGAAAAAGAAGAAGCCGAAAAAACATTCATTTACGAAAAGAAAAAGAGCACCGGGAGAAATAAGTGGAGAGACGCTCAAGGAAGGAAACAGCAACAAAGGGCGCGAGTAAGAGTTAGGGAGCGAATGTGGTGTGAGAAACGACAAAGTCCAGGCACTAAAAAGCCTTTAATTCAATGAACTACAAACATTAAAAACACCTAAACGTGTTGGTTTGTAAGTTTATTTGTATAACCGTCCAGATGCAAGAGCAATTCAACGCGCTTTACAGGCAATGACATGAAAGATACACTGAACTTAATCATTCAATCGTCTCAAGCTCGATGTAAACATGGAGTCAATTATTAAGCGGGGCCAACGGAGAATCCATGCGCGGCGGAAAAATCGATTCCTTCGGTGGGTGCAGATCCATCCTGTGTTCTGTGTACCGTTCTCATCTTCATCCATCTCTTGGTTTAACGGTTAAAAGGGAGTTTACACCGAGGCCTTCAGGATGGCGCTACCCGCCGCCTCGGAGAAACACAAACCGCCACACCGAGTCGATTCATTCCCTCCACCATCGAGCTGCTGAACGCGGAGTAGCCATCTTGAATGAATGAATGAATGAAGAGTTCCTTTGAGATGCAAAGTTATTTTGCACAAACCACATGGTGATGATGATCGCCTTTGGAATTTCATTTCTTAAGGTAAAAACAACCTTTAGTTGAGAATTGGCACTATATGTATAAATGAATTTGAGGGTAAGCGGTTACATTTGATGGAGGAAGGGCTTTAAAATAGTCTTTTGTAGTTTTATAGTTTTGGTATTTATACTTATTAACACAATATTTTTCCACTAATGACTACTACAAATTTTTATTTGCTTATTTTCCACATTTTTTTGATTTCCCGTCTTTTATTGCGGTTGTTTTTAGGCGCTACATCCTTTTATTCTTCTCTGGTTCCATGAATCACTTGTCAAGAACCTGGAATGTCAAATAGTTGGAAGGTGCTCTGTAAATAAAATGTGATTGTGTGATTGATTGATTTATATTAATCAATTCAAACCATACAGGAAAGTTGCAATAAATGTGCATGTAGGAAAAACCGGAGGCCCAGGCATGGATGGAGATGAGGGCAGAACGTGACTGCAGCCTAACAGGATCATCAAATCTGGGATCTCTGGGCCAAGTGGGGACAGAAAGTGGTGTGAATTCATTAAATCTCCTGAATGACTTCTCAAACATTATATCAACGTGAAGTAAGGAGCGCGGAAGTATCTGTGATAGCAGAATGTCCTGAGAATGGATTCAGAGACCCTGCAACATTTCTTACAAAGCTGCTGTGACCAGTTATCGATTATACTCCCGAAAAGTCTGCGTCCGCCGCAGATCCTTCATGTTAGTGCGATAACCCAAAAGCAATTTTATGAACCAGTTTCACATTTTATACCCAGGTAGAAAAGTGCTGGAAAGAACTGGATTGCTTTTGGGAAAGGTCGGTTATATATTTCTGGCACCAGAGGGAGATTTATGTCCAAATGTTTTAAGACAATCATTCAGTAGCATCTCACGAAAAACATTGTTTTCCGGGTAGAACTCACATTTTATATACACATAGACACTAGAGTGAGGAAGAACTGGATTGATTTTGGGAAAGATGTGTTTTTTATTTCCACCACTGAGGGGGAGCCTTATTTCTAAAGGTTTTCTTAATATGTTGTGTTTTACTTTAATAGTTCATATTTTACTCAATGGGGAAAGGACGTTTATGAAAATCACAGTTTTTCGGACATAAGTCCGACCATCAGACCAATTTAGTCCAAACGCGGTGCATATTTACCCACTGGAGGAGATCCATCTCGTTTATCTCATATCTTACACTAATAGTTCATATTCCTTTTTACTCACCTGGTGGATTTTTTTTACAGAAACAACTGTGGAAAAAAATCCTCATTCAATCAGGTGGATTGCTTGTACAATACGGGGGATTGGGGGACTTTACGGGGATAAACCTTCGCTGTCGGGGACGACAGCAGACGCCTAGTTTGCTTATTCTTACAGTAACAGGGTATTTTTCTGACGCCGATAGTGAAGAAAGCGAGCAAAAATAATAATAAGAAAAAAATCTGATGGCCCTGGCGGGATTTTTCCAGAAACGCCATTTGTATTGGTCACGTGTGATGATGAGGGGGCAGCAGTGGCCATTAAGGGCCGTTTGCAGATCTTCCCACAGCTGCTGACGAGACACACGTTTGGAATCGTGGCGCCGCTGAGGAGCAGAAAAGGAGAGGAGGTGAAAGAGGTGAACTCGTTGTTTCTGGTTAGAAAAGACAAAAATCTGAAAATCAGTCATTCTGTACGAGGGCGGCGTTTTATCAAAAGACCTTTTGTACGAGTTCATCCCCGAATGAAAGAGCCGCTTTATTTCACACGACTGAAATGTTTCATTAGAAATGTAAAGTATGTTGGCGGAGACAAAAGGAAGTGGCAAAGCGAGAGTTTTTCCATTGACTGGCTTCAAAAGAAAGTCATTAAATGCAGTTTAATTTAATCATTAGTTTAGGAGTAGACCTTATTAGAAGCTGCATGAATCGATACAGTTTCTTTATTTGTCCCTCGAGATGTTTACCGCGTGGGCGAACATGGAAGACAAGAGCGTAGCATCCACATTCACGATAGGACGATGTAAAATGTCAAATAAATAGGACATATAAAAATGTAGGTCTCCATGTACGGCAGATGATGCAGTTGTCACCATCTGCTCCTCCTGCTCCTCCTGCTCCTCCTGCTCATCACCTCAGGCCCGAAGATGCTTCTTCGACTCATCAGGATGAGTGACAAGCGTTAAGGCTCGATGGCGGGATTAACAATACTTCCTGCCTCACGGCGAAACAAGCTGGCTTTGATCAATTAGAAGACAAGGATGGCAAACATAAATGATCGTGTCCAAACTCTCAGGGTTTGCTCCTCTTGATTTTATCGCCAGGATGTGTGAGGTCAGCAAATATCTGGACATCAGGTTACGAAACAGACGTCAGCTCTTATACGATATCTGTAATATTAGATATTGTTTAAACAGAACCTTTACACAGATATTTGTCAGATTAAAGTCCGGATGGAAACTGGATGGGTGTCTTATGAGAAAAAATGTGTTTCCCGTTCTTGATCTTGTTACAGTAGGTAGTGTGTTGGATGCTGTGGTCTACTTTAATGGACCAAGACGTCTTCTCAGTGTCACCAGACCTACGATAATTAGTGTTCTTGTGAAATAATTTTACCCCTTTGTATGATCAGTCATGCCAAAGATTGCACCATGTACAGAAATTTCTCAATTTAATGACACTTTGATTGCCATCCATCCATTTCCTTCCACTTGCCCAGGATTGGGTCGGAGTAAGAGTGGGCGTGGCTCCACAGAAGTGACTCCTCCTGGATTGTTTGGTGTGTCCAGCTGCCTCAACTCTTCACCTGTTCCCCATTTGTCCTCGTTGCTCCATGTTTTTAAGTCTATGTCGTTCCCTCCATTGCCTAAATGTTTTTGTTGGAGATGTCCCTCTCCACAGGAACACTCTCCAGCTCCTCTATGCCTCTGGTGTCATTCACATGAGGAGATTGTTCCAAAGAGTTATCAAAGTTATCACAGGTCTGTATTCAGCTCTCATACTACCTTCTGCCTTCAAACTTCACAGGGGTTTATATGGAATAAATGCAATAATGTGCAGCTATGATCAAGCGTTGCTAAAGGAGCCACTGAAACAGTTGATCTGAAAACCAGTCATTCTGTAGGAATGTAGACACATTTTAAAAAGCCCTGTGACAAAAGAGAAATTCCGAAGGCTGAAATTGAAACACCAAATGGAACTTTTCAATGTCAAACATTTCTTTCAGTGCTGATTCAGCCTTGTCAGATACAAATGTTCTAATGCCACTGTTTCCTGCTTCACCTCAGCTTTAGATTTCAGTGATTACTTTTCTTTTCTCTGTCGTGATAAGCCCCGCCCCAATCCAGAGTATTTCTTCTTTAACCCCAGCTAAAGTTGATACTGGATAACTATTTATGGAATGTCAAGTCGGGGATTTTATGGGATTGTTATCGGCACCGCTACGTATATTTCCCGTTAACGCCATAACTCAAAAACTGTTTCATGGAACATATTCAATTTTTATAATCATATATACCTCAATATATTTCCCAATACCACAAACGTCCGAGGCAGAAGTTGGTGGTACTGAGAAAGATCTTAGCATAGTTCTGCTACTAGGGGAGCTTTATCTCCAAAACCTTTAGGGCCATAATCTCTCAACTGTTGGTCCGATTTAGACCAATGGATGGATGGATGGATGGATGGATGGACGGATGGATGGATGGATAGGTGGATGGATGGGTGGATGGATGGATGGACGGATGGGTAAAGAGTTCCAGGAGAGAAGACGAGGCAGAGATGTGGACTGCTGTGACAAGATCCAGCCAAGTGTCAGTTTCTTACTGTCTTTTTAAATATGATTCTCTTTCTGTCCATCTAGTTCCTTCCTGCTGCTGGTATGTGCCCCCACCACCTCCCCATCGCCACACTGTCCTCGCAGATCCATCAAGTTCATCATTCAACAGTGTCAGCAGAGTCATCGCTCACCACCACCACTGTCCAGACTACAGGGGAGGGGGGCGGGGGGAAAAGAGGAAGACCAAAGATCCAGGTTCTTCTTGATCGGTTGAAAAGAACCTTAAATGGAATAGCCGCAAGAACAAGAAGAAGAAGAAGAAAAAATTCTACACATTGATCTTATTCTCAGAAAAGGTCAAAGGTCAAGACAACAACTGTTGTTGGAAGTGAAGACTGAAATAATGAACATTCAAGCGTTTTGCAACTTTGGAGACGGGTCATAAACTCATTTGTACCGATCCACGGGTCAATGTAGTTTAGTTGCGTCTTTAATGCTTGAACAGATTACCAGTTTGGATCAGTAAATGTTCAGACCTGTAGAAGATTCCACACTTTTCCACACATCAGTGATTTCCGTGTGTGTTGATGGCGAAGGAGGGAAGGGATTTTTTTTCCTAAATAGCTGCAAATTGATAAATCAAAATGAAATACACTGAATTATTTAAATGCACCAGTCCAGGTTTGTCTGCCCTAAAATGCATCAACCTGTCCGCATGTGGAAAAAAAAGCCTTGAGAATCAAACTCGCCTCACGGATGTGGGTCCGCCCGCTCGCAGCGGCCCGAGGAGCACGATGTCTATTGTTGCTGCCTCGATTCTGATCAACACGGCGGTGCGTTCACATGCACCTAAGAGGGTTGGTCATTCTGCAGTAGCCTCGTTCATCAAACCTCCTTTCACCGAGGATTCTCTCAGATACAGCCGGGGTCAGAGGGGAGACCCGATCGCAGGCAGGCTGAACTCGACCGCCTGTTTCGTAAGTAATTGGGTCACTGTGGAGAATGTAAACACACTTGCTGTCCTACTTTCCTCCACTTCCTTTTGTGTGTCTGTAGAATTGTTTGGGGTTTTTTTCCTGCTCCAGGCTCTTTATATCATCAAAGAATACCATCGACGCTCCACTACTGAAGCCGTCAGCCTCCAGGAGTAAATATCAGAGGGACTATTTCTTTACGTGAAAGGCTCTTTTTGTCTGAGGAAAGGTAATCAGTGATGAAGCACTTCCTCATTTCAAAAGGAATAAAGATATATACAGTATTAACACATAGATATAGATACAGGGCATATGTGCGTTTAATGTTAGTACCACGCGACGGGCAGCTCTACAGTGGCAGACAGGGGTAAACCGTTGCCATGGCGACTTGGAGTATGCTGGATGGTGGTTAAGAGTTTTCTTCAGCAAGTAGAATCCAGCTTGTCTACTGGAGCTTTGGGTTCTGTGCGTGTCAGGGTCATTATTAAGTTGTCAGAATGTTGATTTGATATTTTGTTAATCAAAATATGAAAAGGTTTATGTGCATTATCTCTGCTTTATTCATTAAATCCCTGCCATCACTTTTAGGTGCCCTTCTGGAACACTGCCGTTGTTCTTTTCGTTTCTGCAGGTCGTTTTTCTTAATGTGTTGTTGTGTTGTGGGTTTTTCCAGGTTGCACATGTTGTCGAATTAGTACGGTGTGCGTGTGTGTGTGTGTGTGTGGTATTAGTACTTACTTACAAGTTTTTACTTTTATTCCCTACATTTGAATGAAAGTATCTTATTTTTTACTTCCCAGAATTACAAAACTCTCATTTTACTCAAATAAAAATATAAATATGTTCGAGAACAAACAGAACCAGTCAGAGGTTTGGACCAGATTCCCCTCCTTTCACTTCAACGCTGCGCTTTACCTTATTATCTATTATTTTAACTTTTATACTGCTACGCTTTACCTTATTATCTATTATTTTAACTTTTATACTGCTACGCTTTACCTTATTATCTATTATTTTAACTTTTATACTGCTACGCTTTACCTTATTATCTATTATTTTAACTTTTATACTGCCACTCTTTACCTTATTATCTATTATTTTAACTTTATACTGCCACTCTTTACCTTATTATCTATTATTTTAACTTTTATACTGCTACGCTTTACCTTATTATCTATTATTTTAACTTTTATACTGCTACGCTTTACTTTTATACAACTACTTTTTTCTTTTTTAACGCATATCCTCTTACTTTTATATATGTTATTAACTTTTGTACTAGTATCTTTTACATTCATACTTTTTTTAAATTACTTTTATACTCCTTTTCTTTTACTAATTTTACTTTACACCTATTTTTTTTTTTACTTCTTTGTACACTTGTAACTTTTATAGTTGCACCATATTCTTTTTACTCGACAACTTTTTACTTTTACAGTTTTTAAACTTTTATACCATTGCTTTGTACTTTTACACATATTTCTTTTATACCTTTATACTTTTTTAGCGATTTTTATATAATTTTTTTCCATCAGGACTTGTTGCTTTTATGCCTTTATACTTTTTAAACTTTTATATTATTGCTTTTTTACTTATATCCTTGTCATTTTGAACTTTAAAAAAAAATTTTTTTTTATTAAAACTCTTTGCATTTATACTATGAACAAATATCATAGTTTATTGTACTTGAGTAAAGAATGTTTATACTTCTCAACTTTTAGCAGAAGTGGAAAACTGACTGAATAAAATACCATTACTGCTGCATGTTTAATTATCAAACCTTAATGTAATGGAGTACTTCTACTGAGTAGTGTTAGTACTTTAACTCTCTCTCAGCGACAGCGATGACATCATCACTATCTGTTTTTGAGAGATGCTGCAGCATCCTCCCCATCGCTCCAGCCTCATCCTCTGCTCAGAGACTCACATTCAAAGGATCTTAAAAGTCTCTGGAAGAGTCCTGCAGCAGGGACGGTGTGGAAAAACCACAGGTGGGGCCGGGATCAGGCGACGTCGGCCTCTCGCTCAGTGAGGCTGGTGTTGTTCCAGTCGTATCCGAGTCAACCTCCTTTTACAGATCGGATCAATCGAACCAGCGGTCTGAAGAAAAGCGCAGGCATTTTTAAATATGTGGTGTTAACTTCCACATGAAAAGGACGTGACATTTAGCTCGCTAATGGAAAATTTCAACGGTCCAAATGTATGCGAGCATCAAATCCAGAATGATCAAAGACATTTTTCATCAGGGAGATCAAAGGGCCGCTTTTGGTTTTCCATTTGGATGGTTTTTCTTGCCGCCCGGCCACAAATTGATAATGAACAAAGTGAAAGAGGACGACCAACGAGGTGGGGGGGGGGGGGGGACTAAATATCCCTCCATCAAAAGGTTTTACCTTTCATTCTCACTGAAAAAAAGAGGCGTGAAAGTGACAGAGAGAGATAAAAGGTGTGGGGGTGTTTACTTCTGCTCACTCTTTATTTCTCGCTCTCTTTCTTTGGATTCGGGCCGTGGTTCTGCCCGGGGACCCGTTTGGCTGCGAGCGAGCGGCTGAGTTGGGAAAAGCATCAGTACCCATTTATCCACACCATTACCCCCATCTAGCAGCTCCACACACACACACACACACACACATAGCAGCCTCCATCTTCAGTCCACAGGATGACCCTTTGACCTCTGTCGGGTGTTGGCGTGATTACAGGTGACCGTGACCGTTGAAATTCAGAGAGCAGTCTGGGTAAAATGCATGATGACTTTCAGGAAAGACGAAAAGGAAGTCAGTTTTTACCAGTTTATCCTTGAAATAGTTTCATAAATATTTCTACATGTACTTAAAGATTTGTTGGACAAATAAGGTACAGCTGGCCATCAGGATTTATTATTTATTATTAGAAATGAGTACGTTTTAATTTATTTCACATGAAATATCATAAAGTATCTGTAACAATTTGGAGTTTTTTCTTACCCCTAACTTTCTGAAAATTGTCCAAAAAAAAGTCATGAAAAGAAATTCATACTTTCAACTTGGCTGCATGAACTGAAGGTCTTCTGGTGCGAGCCTTCTGCCCCCTGGTGGATCTCCCCTGCACTGCAGGTATCTGATCCATACGTCAGAGTTTTGAAGAACAATAAATTCTCACTAATGACAATATATGCTCCAAAAACTTTTTTCAATCACCCTCTCCCTATTGAAAGAATTATACAACTGATCTTTACCGAAATCAATCCAGTTCTTTCTCGCACTAAAGTCTACGCGGGTATAAAATCTGAATATGATCCATGCAGGAGTTTTTGAGTTATGTACAGAAAAGAGCATTTTTCACAGAAAAAAAACTCGCCCTAGTGAGTAAAATATGAACTACTAGAGGAAAACAGGATTTGTGACAGATAGATTTCAACGCACTAGATTCGGAGCAACGGTTGAACAATTATGGCTGAAAACATTTGGGGATGAAGCTCCTCCCAGCGCTCCAGTTCTCAGAGGGGTTCCTCAGGGAAGGGTCAGACACAAATACGAAGGTTTTGGGGAATTTACTCCCCAATTATTCCTTTTTTTAAATAGTGTTTCACTAAAACAGACCTTTTCAGAGAAAAAACAGGCTTTCATTTATGTTTTTAAGTCAAATAATGAACCACAATGTTTAATATGAAAGTTTATCATGAATAAAATGTTATAAATCAGAAGAGTTTTGAACGTAATGGCTTCAAAATGTTGTGGACTGCATGTTTTGTTTGTATATTTCATTTCAATAAAACCTGAACTATAAAATACGATACCCTAAAAAAAACCTCTTAAACTCCCTGTTTATTGACTAGAAGTTCCAATAAAGACTCGATCGACTTTGAAGCATCGAAGTCTGACACCCGTCCGATTCAGCGCCGTTCAATCTTCTTCGGATTACTAGATTTTTATTATTTCAGTGGGATTTATTGGATTTGGAGTCATATATTCATATTTTTCATCCATGCGACTTGACGTTTTAAAACATTACGTTGTAAAACACTACGGTTTTTTTCCCATCGAATCTGAATTTCAATCTTAAATTTTAAACCTAAATATTAAATGTTAGAACTGAATTTTAAATAGGATATAAACATCAGAATCCAAATGTTCTCTGATGAACTTGAACATTAAATCTAAATGTCAAATGTAAACATATTTTCTAAATCTTAAATGCCTAAATTCTGATATAAATATTACATTTAAATCTAAATGTTTAACTTAAATGTTAAAATACATCCAAATATTACATTCCAAACATAAACGCTGCATTAAATTGAAAGATTAGATATAAATCTTAATTTTAACTTTAAAAAAACATGATGTTAGTTAGTTAAAATGTTTAGCACTGACTAAATATCATATAACACATTTTAATCGGACATTTATTATTTATATTTAACATTTTGGTTCACACACTTTGGCGTCACTCCTGCTTCGAACAGAAACCGATCTCCGTGGCGATGAGCGAATACTTTTCTGGAAGGTCCGTTTTGGGTCCTGATGCCTTTTTAGGGTCTTTCAATGCAAATTCAGTGATTGCATTTTGCAAAGACATGCAAATAAGGGGAAGTGAAAAACGCTCCGATTGTCTGGGTTCGTATGGTGACTGTATTTACGATGAAGTAAGGCTGGATGTGACCTTGGGCGATAAATATACATGTTCAAGGCTGAAGCCCCGACAATCAGCCGCTTGATATTGAACAAAGTCATGATTCCACTCTTTTTTGATGAGGCGTTCTCATTGTCCATTCAGAGACAACCTTGTATTTAAATTCTAATCTCCCAGCAACATAAGGCGCCGCCGCGCGTCTGATGTGACGCACAACTTATCAGTAGTTAGACTAATCATTTGATTATTTGCTGATGAAGATCCAGCAGTTATAGAAAACCTTTAAATTCCAATTATTTGAAATACCGATCCAGAATCATCAGATAAAAAGTCCCGTTATAATTATTATTATATTATTTTATTATTTTATGGCATAGGGTGGCAAATATTGTCTCGCTATTAAAAACAAAATTCAACGCTACCGTCTAAAGTCACCCAAACGTTTGAAGTTGGATGAAGGTGCTGCCCTGAATAATGCCGAATAAAAATAAAAAAACTCCACAGACTCCAAATTTAGAAAAATAAGTTGCGACAAGTTGAGAATTGGGTCAACCGTGTTTCCGTTCGCAAATTATGGCGAACAGGAAGTTGCTGTTTGAGAGGCAACACTTGCTCAAAATCGGGACACTGGTCAGGGGTCATGGGTCATAGTGCCACCTGCTGGCAACAGGAAGTAATCCTCAGGTGACTGACTTCATTTGAAAATTAGAAAAAAACTTCTAATTAAATAGCACCTTCTCTATATCCATGGTCGACGCCTGCTCCTCAGTGGCCCCTCTGAACTGTGGTGTCCCCCAGGGCTCCATCCTTGGCCCCCTTGCTCTTTAGCATAAACATGCTTCCACTGGGTCATATCATAAACAGTTTCAGTCACACATCAATAAGAAAGAGAGGCTCAAAATGTGCTCAAGCAAACCGTTGAGCAGGACATTAAAGGGATAAAGTATTCTTGATATCAGTTTTCTTAAAACAAGTGGAAGGTTGTAAATAGGTGTTTTAAATCGCAACTATTCTCGGAGCTGAATCAGACATTGTATGACAGTTTCACGCTTGATCACACAAAATAGGATAAGATCAAATAAAACTTTCTTCGCCCTCGTAGTAACAGCGAAGGAGAGAATAAATATAAATATGGCACACACACATATTATCAACTAAAGGAAAAAACTCCAGCTCCCGATCATCACCTCTCGTCATTTCCTTTTGTACAGCATTGATTTTCTTGTTTCCTCTGTCACCAGCTTAGAAGATCACCTTCTCAATCATCTCTGGACTGCAATAAACTGGAATGGATTCTGAATATGGCGGCGCCGGATTAGAATGTCAGCGGACCGGATGAGGAGCTGAGCCTTCAGTGAGATTTCTTTTCCACCTGGCCGCCTAGAAGGATTAGGAGTGTACTGACGTAGCCCCGCCTCCCTGCCCCGTCATTCAGTGTGAGCTGAATTACATTGACCATCAGGGAGGGAGGGAGTGAGCAAGAAAAGATGAGCATCTCTCTCTCTCTCTCTTTCGATGTCTCTCTCTCTCTCTCTCTCTCTCTCCTCCTTCCTCGCTCTGCCAATCAATAAGACCAGGAGCAAAGTTATATCTCTTTATAATTCAACAACACGGCATGAGGCAGCGGCGTCCAGAGACTCTGCTGCAGAGTGACAAGACTGACCTCTGCGACGCCTGAAGGCTCCCCATTAATAGTTTTCTCCATGACAGTCTCTGATTTCTCCTTCAGTTAACGAGGTTTTTTAAAAAAAAAACATTTTTATAATTATCATTCCTTGCGGCTGTGAATCTTTATTTGACTGCAGCAGGAAATGATCCGAGGGAGGAAGCAGGCGTCATGTGAAGGAGTTAAAGAACAGGAAATAAAGTGTGTGATACTTGGAAGATGCAAAAATTAAGCTGCAACTATAATGTTTCTCTTTATTTCTTTATTAGTTGAAGACATTGATGGGAAGGAAAAAAGAAAGAGAAGATTTTTCCAGATTCTTCAGTTATACTTCCTGCTGTTCTTTGTTTTCTGTGTTTGTTAAGTGAATATCTTTTGAGATTTTGGACATTTGAAGGCATCCTTTGATTCAAGGTCACATTTTTTTTAAAGTTTATGTTAGTTGCTAGGCAAAATACTATAATAGTTATAGTTCTGCTGTGTTTCAGTTTGGCATCATAATGAGAAATGAAATTTGAAGTGATAACAAAGGAATGAAATTAAATTAAATTAAATAAATAAAGGTGAGGATATATATATTTTATTTATTTGTATGATTTTTTTTTACATCTATCTATGTATGTATATTTATATAATGTTGTATAATGTATATTATATTTTATATAAAATGTATTATATTCAAATATAATATATAATAATGTATTATAATAAAATATGAAACAATAAAATATAATATAATATATCATAATATAATATAATATATTAAGACGTGGCTAGGGATGGAATTCACTATATTGCACTGTATTATTATATTACATTATATTATATTATATTAAACTATATTATATTTTCTTATGTTATATTATATTACATTGTTATATTGTATCATGTTATATTATATTAAATCATATTATATCACATCTGCTATATTAAATTACATTGTTATATTTTATTATGTTATATT